>BLSH010121711.1:503151-515572 GCA_018402905.1 Glandirana rugosa | reverse complement strand
GCGGTCAGTGCCACGCCAGCGTCACCTCCTTGCTACAAACTATGGAAATAGATTTATGGCATTTTTATTATTTATTATTTTTTTTACTAGTAATGGCGGCGATCAGCGATTTTAAGCAGGACTGTGACATTGTGGTGGAAATATTGGACACTTTTGACACTTTTTTGGAACCAATGACATTTATACAGCGATCAGAGCTTTAAAGTGGTTGTCAACTTGTGCCAACCACTTTAACCTACAGGTAAGCCTATGATGAGGCTTACCTGTAGGTGCCCTGCATATCTCCCAAACCTGTAGGGTTCAGGAGATATGCAGTGTATTTGCTGTGCCAACGTCATGTCGGCACATGCGCATTGAAGAAACGGCCTCCGTGCCGTTCCTCCACTGCGACCGCACCGTGACTGGCGGGTGACTGGCGGGTCTGGAGCCATGTGGACTCCAGAAACACTAAGGGGCCTATATATAGCAAAGAGCAGATGCAGATGTCTTCTCCAATGGACACTGAAGTGTGTACTTCCTTCTGTGCCTGCATTTTACAAGTGGAACCTGTTTTGTGCCATTGAGTTCTTTCTGCGTTACATAAAAACTTCTATCAGTTACACAGTTATCCATCCAGCTAGTCCATCTAGTTCAACCAACAGAGCAAAAAAAAAAAAGAGAAGAAAAACACATACACACACAAAAAGAAAACCTCCCTATATACAATTTATTATTATTATACAGGATTTATATAGCGCCAACAGTTTACGCAGTGCTTTACAACATGAGGGTAGACAGTACAAATACAATACACTTAAATACAGTAGGAATCAGAGGGCCCTGCTCGTTAGAGCTTACAATCTAAGAGGGAAGGTCAAGTGATACAAGATGTGATAATTGTGGGGGATGTGCTAATGGAGAAGATTAATGTACAGTTGTTAGGTGGGAGCCAGATAGGCTTCTCTGAAGAGATGAGTTTTCAGGGATAGGTAGACAAAGTAGGAGAAAGTCGGACAGATTGGAGTAGAGCATTCCAGAGGATGGGAGAGGCTCTGGAGGAGTCCTGGAGGCGAGCATGGGATGATGATACAAGGGAGCTAGAGAGCAGGAGGTCTTGGGAGGAGCGAAGAGATCGATTTGGTTGGTATTTTGAGACCAGGTTAGCGATGTAGCTGGGGGCCAGGTTGTGAATTGCTTTATAAGTTATTGTTAGTATCTTGAAAATAATACGTTGGTCGAGGGGCAGCCAATGGAGGGATTGACATAGGGGTGTAGCAGACCCCAAGCTGTTTTTAAGGTGGATGAGTCTGGCGGCAGCGTTCATAGTGGACTGAAGTGGGGATAGGCTATTTAGAGGTAAGCCAGTGAGGAGGGAGTTGCAGTAGTCGAGGCGAGAGATGACCAGGGAGTGGATTAGAAGTTTTGTAGTGTCATTGGTTGGGAAGGGGCGTATCTTGGAGATGTTGCAGAGGTTGAGGCGGCAAATTTTGGATAGCGATTGGATGTGGGGCCGAAAGGTTAATTCAGAGTCCAGGATTACACCTAGGACCTTGGCATGGGGTGACGGGTTGATAGTTGAGTTGATTTTGACGGTGAAATCAGGGGAAACGGCACATGGGGGAGGAAATATCATAAGCTCGGTTTTGGATAGGTTGAGTTTGAGGAAGTGATGTGACATTCAGGCTGATATGTCTGTTAGTAAGTTGGTGATGCATGAGGAGACAGATGGAGAGATCTGGGGGGGTTGAGAGATAGATTTGTGTGTGATCAGCGTAGAGGTGATACTGAAAGCCATGGGAGGCAATCAACTGACCCAAGGAGGTGGTGTAGATTGAGAAAAGGAGAGGTCCAAGAACAGAACCTTGGGGAACACCGACAGAGAAAGGGAGAGGAGAGGAGGAAGTAGAGTTGTAATTGACGCTGAAGGAGTGGTGGGATAGGTAGGATGAGAACCAGCGAAGAGTACAGTCGCGGAGACCAAAGGCGTGGAGTTTTTGAGGAAGAGGGGGTGGTCAACTGTGTCAAAGGCATCGGAGAGGTCTAGGAGTAGTAGAACAGAATAGTGTCCGTTGGTTTTAGAAGTTATTAGGTCATTAGTGAGTTTAAGGAGAGCAGTTTCAGTACAGTGCCGAGGGCGAAATCCAGACTGAAGGGGATCAAGAAGTTTGTTCATGGTCAGATGGTTACTCAGTCGGTTGTAGACTAGTCTTTCAAGGAGTTTGGAGGAGAAGGGGAGTAAGGAGATGGGGCATAGGTTGTTAATATTGGTGGGGTCCAGTGAGGGCTTTTTTTTTTTGAAGGTGAGTGTAGCATTTGCGATGGAGCAGGATCCAGGGGGCAGGTGGTTAGATGGGTGTTCAATAAAAGTTAAGCAACCTCGCTAATACTGGCAGGGCTGAATGTGGAAAGTAGTGATTGTATCTGTGGACATGGGGTGTTGAGTGGGGGTAGTTTGTGCACATTGGAGATTTCCTCACAAATGTTATCAATCTTAGTTTTAAAATGAATGGCAATCTCCTGGGCAGTGAGTGAATTAGAGGGTGGAGACAGTGGAGGACAGAGTAGAGTGTTAAAGGTTGAGAAGAGTTGACGGGGACTGGATGATAATGTGTTAATGAGTGTGATAAAGTAGGTCTGTTTGCCAGTTTGGAGGCAGGAATAGTATTTTAGGAGGGCAGATTTGTAATGTTTGAAGTCTACTTGGAGCTTAAAAACCAAATGAATGCTGCGCCACCCTAAAATAAACCAATACTGTGTAGTATATTCAAGTGTCAGTTTCAAAAGAATAAACAAAAAATGAATAATACTGTGCAACATTAATAATTGAAACAAACCAATACTGTGTAATATGTTCAAGTGTCAATTTCTAAACAATATATATAAATAGACAAATATGAATATTATCATGCAAAATAAATATAATGGATGAAACCATCCAGTGCAGTCCATAAAAAATATATGTGCTCAATGCTCCACATAAAGTGCAAGAAATGCTGTTCTTGGTGCTCAGTGCCAGCCCCCTCTCGTGGCCCCACTCACCAGACAAAATGGACCCCCAGCTTTGCAGTCTGGGGGTCACAATAGACTTGTTCCAGGTGATGGTCAGATAAAGATGATAATACCAGGTGCCCAGAGATCAGCCTATATAAGGGGGCTGCTGCTACATAAGTATGTAACAAGAGGTACCTTTAAAAATCAAAAACCAAATGAATGCTGCGCCACCCTAAAATAAACCAATACTGTGTAGTATATTCAAGTGTCAGTTTCAAAAGAATAAACAAAAAATGAATAATACTGTGCAACATTAATAATTAAAACAAACCAATACTGTGTAATATGTTCAAGCGTGTTAACCACTTGACCACTGGGCACTTAAACCCCCTTAACAACCAGACCAATTTTCAGCTTTCAGTGCTCTCACACTTTGAATGACAATTACTCAGTCATGCAACACTACCCAAATGAAATGTTTGTGCTTTTTTTTTCACACAAATAGAGCTTTGATTTGGGGGTATTTAATCACCACTGGGTTTTATATTTTTTGCTCTACAAATGAAAAAAGACCAAAAATTCTGTAAAAAAATGCATTTTTCTTCGTTTCTGTTATATAATTTTGTAAATTAGTAATTTTTCTTCATAAATTTTGATTAAAATGTATACTGCTACATATCTTTGGTAACAATAACCCAAATTAGTGTATATTATTTGGTCTTTGTGAAGGTTATAGAGTCTACAAGCTATGGTGCCAATCTCTAAAAATTGATCACACCCAATGTACTGACCACCTATCTAAATTTTTGATACCCTAACAAGCCAGGAAAGTACAAATACTATTAAAATTACCCCTTTTTGGAAAGTAGACATTCCAAAGTATTTAGTAAGAGGCATGGTGAGTTTTTTTCAGTTGGTATTTTTACAGGTTATTTCTCACACCCAGCATATGCATACCACAAATTACATTTAATATATTCTACTATTCCTGAGTATGGCGATACCACATATGTGAGACTTTTACATAGCCTGGCCACATACAGAGGCCATAGGTCTGCGCAGCCTATTGCATTAGCTCAAACACACATGCGTATGTGTGTGTGTGTATATATATGTGTGTATATATATATATATATATATATATATATATATAATTTCTATACACACACACACACACACTCTTATGGCAGAGCTGGTACAGTGAAAGAGAAGTATGGTAGTAATGGCAGAACTGGTCAGAGGGATGGCTGAGCACGGATGGGGACGACTGAGCACGGATGGGGATGACTGAGCATGGATGGGGATGACTGAGCAAGGATGGGGATGACTGAGCTGAGATGGGATGACTGAGCACGGATGGGGATGACTGAGCACGGATGGGGATGACTGAGCCATCAATTGGCTATGGGGCGGTTGTTAAGTGGTTATAGAAAAATTATAATGGGTTTGGGTCAGTTTTATTTCTAGTATTACATAATACTGTAGCGCTGCCCTCTTGAGGGTTGCAAAATAAGTCAATCCCCCAGCTGGTTACCCTGACTCTGTGAGTCCTCTGCCACCTCTGACTGGGTTTACTCATAGTGTTAGTTCCCCTTTAAGTAAAGACACGGTAATGGAATACACAAAATTTATATAAATCAAAGCGTTTACTCAAAGAATATATTTTAGAAAGAACTTTGATCCAACAAAGTAACGTTAAGCTCAGTGGAATAGGGAATATTTCTAATAACTGGATAAATGTTACACACATATAAATGTTATGGTATCTTAATTATAACTCTATAGGTTCAACCAGTGTGTGTATATATATATATATATATATATATATATATATATATATATATATATATACACACAGTATCTCACAAAAGTGAGTACACTCCTCACATTACTGTAAATATTTTATATCTTTTCATATGAGAACACTGAAGAAATGACACTTTGCTACAATGTAAAGTAGGGAGTGTAGAGCTTGTATAACAGTGCAAATTTGCTGCCTCCTCAATATAACTCAACACACAGCCAGTAATGTCTAAACCACTGCAACAAAAGTGAGTACACTGCTAAGTGAAAATGTCCAAATTGGGCCCAAAGTGTCAATATTTTGTGTGGCCACAATTATTTTCCAGCACTGCCTTAACCCTCTTGGGCATGGAGTTTACAAGAGCTTCACAGGTTGCCACTGGAATCCTCTTCCACTCCTCCATGACGACATCACAGAGCTTGTGGATGTTAGAGACCTTGCAGTCTTCCACCTTCTGTTTGAGGATGCCCCACAGATGCTCAATAGGGTTTAGGTCTGGAGACATGCTTGGCCAATCCATCACCTTTACCCTCAACTTCTTTAGCAAGGTAGTGGTCGTCTTGGAGGTGGGTTTTGGGTCGTTATCATGTTGGAATACTACCCTGTGGCCCAGTCTCCGAAGGGAGGGGATCATGCTTCAGTATGTCACAGTACATGTTGCCATTCATGGTTCCCTCAATGAAATGTAGCTCCCCAATGCCGGCAGCACTCATGCAGCCCCAGACCATGACACTCCCCCCACCATGCTTGACTGTAGGCAAGACTTGTCTTTGTACTCCTCACCTGGTTGTCGCCACACACGCTTGACACTATCTGAATCAAATACATTTATCTTGGTCTCATCAGACCACAGGACATGATTCCAGTAATCCATGTCCTTAGTCTGCTTGTCTTCAGCAAACTGTTTGCAAGCTTTCTTGTGCATCATCTTTAGAAGAGGCTTTCTTCTGGGACGACAGCCATGCAGACCAATTTGATGCAGTGTGCAGCATATGGTCTGAGCACTGACAGGCTGACCCCCTACCCCTTCAACCTCTGCAGCAATGCTGACAGCACTCATACGTCTATTTCCCAAAGACAACCTCTGGATATAATGCTGAGCACATAAACTCAGCTTCCTTGGTCGACCATGGCGAGGCCTGTTCTGAGTGTAACCTGTCCTGTTAAACTGCTGTATGGCCTTGGCCACAGTGCTGTAGCTCAGTTTCAGGGTCTTGGCAATCTTCTTATAGCCTAGGCCATCTTTATGCAGAGCAACATTTCTTTTTATTTCCAAATCCTCAGAGAGCTCTTTGCCATGAGGTGCACTGTTGAACTTCCAGTGACCAGTAGGAGAGAGTGAGAGCGATAATACCAAATTTAACACACCTGCTCCCCATTCACACTTGAGACCTTGTAACACTAATGAGTCACATGACACCAGTAAGGGAAAATTACTAATTGGGCCCAGTTTGGACATTGTCACTTAGGGGTGTACTCACTTTTGTTGCCAGAGGTTTAGATATTAATGGCTATGTGTTTAGTTATTTTGAGGGGACAACATATTTACACTGTTATACAAACTGTACACTTACTACTTTACATAGTAGCAAAGAGTCATCTCTTCAGTGTTGCTATATGAAAAGATATAATAAAATATTTGCAAAAATGTAAGGGGTGTACTCACTTTGTGAGATAATGTATCTGTTTCAATATACTGTGTATGTGTCAGGGCTGGGCTCAGCTCTCCCTTCTCAGAGCAAGCTGCTCAGCTGAGGGTTAATTGCCAGTCTCAGCTTCCACTCTGTCTCACCTTATGACCATATCCTGCCTTGTTAAGCCAGCTCTGCTGCTATATAAACTGCCTGGATCAGATTGCAGATGCCTTCACTCTGGAGAAATCTCTGCTGTGTGTTCCTGTGAAAGACTTTGCCTGTTTGACGTTCCCTTCTGGTTCCTGCATTCTAGACCCTGCTCAGCTGACCCTCCTCCTGGATCCTGACCCTGCATTCTGTTTGTTTGTCCTAGCTGATCTCTGGATTCCTGTTTCACGGGCTTGTTCTGACTACCGGCTTTGTTTGCCGAACCCTGGCTAAGTTTTGACCACGTTTACACTGCTTATAACATTTTACCTTTTTATTAAAAAGTGTGATTTTACTGCACTTCTGTCTTTGTCTGATTCATGGTTCCTGACAGTATGGGAGTGTGCCACAGGAGAGAAGGGGAATGACTCTTGGTGTGTCAGACCACTCTCTACTGCTCACTTACATGACACCAGCAACCAGTAGATAATCAAATATAACACCAGCAAACAGTAGATAAACAGTAGTAGTAGTAAGTAGAACACCGGAATGATAAATGCAGCAATATTCAACCTGCTCTAAGGGAGAGAGTTCTTTGGTGAATGCAGCTTTATAACACACTCTGGCAAAGTAGTATAGGCTCACTAAGTGGGGGAGAGAATGAAGAGTAGTTGTAGTTTAATGTTTCTTACTTGACAGTTCAGTTGATCTTCAGCAATCTTTTGTATATTAAATGGTATATACCAAACAAATGCTGATGTAACAAAGTAAATTCCAAGGAAGTGCACTGTAATTGTATAACTCACTCTTTCTGTAGCAGAACAATAAAGCTTCACAGTGATCACTGACTTTAAGCTGTGGAACTAAAGGTAGCAACAACCTAATATAAAGTATGAATGCTTGTACTCCCCTTCTGTTCCCAAAGTTAATTACTAGACCTCTCCTACTAGAAGATATGCTGACAGATATAAAGGATCAGATTATCTGTGCACAGTGTCTGTGAGGATGGGCTTTCACCAGCTCACCACACAGGAACAGAGGATGCAGATGATGTATCCACCGCTGAGGATGATGATGATAAGGATGGAGATGATGATGATGTTGATCACTCTGGTCTCTGATTCCTAGGATAGGCCTCCACTGCCTCTCACAGCAATTCTCCCGGATCTATCGCCCATGTGGGATGTAGGGATCAGGGACAGGCCCCGCTTGCTGCAGGGCAGGTCTGCCCGCTGAAGTCCTGCAGGGTATCTGAGTTTATCAGTCTGTGAAAGTAGGTCGCACTCTGCCACTTTCAGCAACAGATTCCCTGCTCACAGATCTGCACCATCCAGAGAGAGTGTGTTAGGCCTCAAGCCTCTGTTTATATAGTCTCTCCCATGCGGCACCTCTTCTCCCAGGAACCCACCTTTCCCCCATAGCCTGTTGGTAGATGTAGTTCTCTCTCAGTACAGCCAAGGGGCAAATCCTCACAAATAAACTACAACCCCCGGAGTGCATCTCTCCCCTGTCATTGTTAGAGTCACAAATCATAAACTGGCACTAGGGTGAAATAGCTGCATTAAACTTTAATGGCAGAAACGTCTTCCTGTTGCCGGGAGTATGCATACCCAGCTCCTGTCTACAATACATGCTGTATATCTCTATAAGGAAATTCTAATACAAGGTGCACCTGTCAAAACAGGATTCTGTAAAGAGAGAGTAGCAGTAGTTGTCTCATTTCAGGCATGATACTCCAGCAGTATGAATAGTGGATAAAAGTGGGGATGGGTCATTTCAGGTTTAGTTATTAAAGTGGTTCTAAAGGCAGAAGGCTTTTAGCTTAATGCATTCTATGCATTAAGGTAAAAAATCCTCTGGGTACAGCTCCCACCCCTAGCCCCCCTTATACTTACCAGAGCCCCATCTCGATCCAGCAATGTGCATAAGGAACAACAACTCTCCCGGGTCTCTCTCTCTCTCTTCATTGGCTTACACAGCAGCGGGAGCCATTGGCTTCCATTGCTGTCAATCACAGTCAGTGAGCCAATGAGGGGAGGGGTACAAGGCCGAACTGCGCCCTGTGTCCATGGCCTGAATGTCCATTCACAGGAGTGTGTCTCGAGAGCGAGCCTGCTCAAGTGTCCCCAGAGAAAGAGGCTTGCTATTGGGAGCACTTGGCAGGGGGGAGGAGCCAGGATCACCAGCAGGGGACCCAAAAGGAAGAACAAAACTATTGCACAGAGCAGGTATCACAGCCTTTAGAATAACTTTAACCCCTTCACGCCGGCTGTACGCATATATGCAGCCTGTCGGCGGGTTGACCTTAAAGCCAAATGGCAGCATATATCCCAGAATGTAAACAGCTGTAAGGAGAGCACACACCCTGCACACTCCTGGTGTAGTTACTGGCGGCTAATGGAAAGCTCATGACCTCTACTTGTGACTGAGAGCTTTACGATCTTGTGACTGCTGTGACAGTCAATGAGGGCGGTCACATGATCAGGAAGAAACCCTGCCTCCTGGCATCAGAAACATGCGTCCATGTTCGCCCCTGTTCCTTCCGGGGCCGTGGATGACAGCTCTGTGACTGGCCTAATTCGGGGACGCATGCGCACGGGAGCCGCCAGTCATGGCACAATCCTAGTGAAGGAATGGCATGGCGGGCTGTTTCTTCATTGCGCGTGCGTCAGTGATGTCGGCTCCTGCGTATAGTGTGAATATCTCCTAAACTGTGCAGGTTTAGGAGATATTCACGGAACCTACAGATAAGCCTTATTATAGGCTTACCTGTAGGTTAAAGTGGTTGTAAAGAGTTTACAACCACTTTAAGCTCTCTGAAAAACATGATTTTTCAACAGGAGGTAAGGAAAACTTCCAAAATATTAAAAAAGAAGTATAAAGCGCCACATTCTGGCTGAATATGGGAATACAAAATATTTCTTCTTCTTAATAGATTTTTTATTGAAAGTTTTATACAATACAGGTAATAAAGACAGTAAGTGACAGAAAGAATTTTCAAGAAGTGATAGATCAATCACAGACTACATGTTTACAGTTCACTTGAATTTTCAGACATCTTGTTGAGATTCCACTTAAGTATACAAAGACAGGATTGGAAACCCATTACACTTGGTTCGGTGTTATAAAGGTAGGGAGCCTGGTTATCTCTCTGTGTCAGGTTTGCGTTGCTACTGTTACCTAAACTCCCCCAGGAAGCCCACCCTAGTGCCTCCAGTCCACCTGGCCTCCCCAACTGGGATCACTAGTGGCCGGATGGGGGAACACGGGGCAGGCGCCCCAGAAGGGACCCAGGATGTCCCCAGTGGATGAGCTCCTCCTAGGGATTCAGAAGATATCTAGTTTAGGTAGTTGGTCTTGTTCAAGGTACGTTTTACACCATTGTATCCGTAAGTCCCACTTACGTTTGGTATAGTTAGTGTTGTCAAGGTTGCTGGCCATTAATTGTTCATAGATGTAGTGTAAATTAGTCGTCTCTATGACGTCATTTATCGTAGGGGGATCAAAGGACTTCCACCTGTGGGTTATGTTGAGTTTGGGGGTAACAGGTTATTTATCAGGATATTTCATATTTGTGATGGATAAGATTCGATACCCAAGGACAACAATGCTAGTTGAGGTGTTGGTGTGACTGGCAGTTGTGTTACCTGTGCTATCAGTTTGAATGTGTCCTCCCAATATGTTTTTAAGTGTTTGCATCCCCAGAGAATGTGGGAGAGGTCGCCTTTGCTGCCACAATTTCTCCAGCATTGACTAGAGTGTGCTGGGGTGAATGTAGAGACTTTCTCTGGGGTGAGGTACCATCTTTGTGTTACTTTGATTGTTAGTTCCCAGAGGGAAGTACTACGGGTAGCTGAGTACGTATGTTTAAAAGCGGTGTGCCATTGGTGCTCTGTAAATGTAGAACCCAGAATCTTTTCTCACTCCAAGAGGTGTTTGTGCTTGTGCATTACGTCTTTCTGTTGTAGCACATTGTAGAATAGGGAGATTCCTTTGTGTTTGGAATCTGGAAGGTTGAGGTGGGTCCACAGTGATTGGGGCAGTTGGATGGGCCACTTAGGGAAGGTGGCAAGGCAATGTTTAATTCTGAAATATGTGTAGATCTCTCTGACTGGTAGTAGATATTGTTTCTGTAAAGTGTCAAAGGATTTGAGAGTTTGGTTTTCGAATAGGTCTCCTATACTCAAGACACCTTTGTCTATCCAGGGGTTCAGATAGAATGATGGGGTGATGTAGTGGAGAGTTTGGATCGAGAAGATTATAGGTAGTGCCTCAGGGTGGCTGGAAGAAGAATACAAAATATTCATATACAACATTTTGGATTTGCTCAACTGAAAAAAAAAGTATATATACAGTCAGGTCCATAAATATTGGGACATCAACACAATTCTAATCTTTTTGGCTCTATACACCACCACAATGGATTTGAAATGAAACAAACAAGATGTGCTTTAACTGCAGACTTTCAGCTTTAATTTGAGGGTAATGGGACAATTGGCAGCTCAGCTGTTCCATGGCCAGGTGTGTGTTATTCCCTCATGATCCCATTTACAAGGAGCTGATAAAAGGTCATTTCAAGTGTGCTATTTGCATTTGGAATCTGTTGCTGTCAACTCTCAATATGAGATACAAAGAGCTGTCACTATCAGTGAAGCAAGCCATCATTAGGCTGAAAAAACAAAACAAACCCATCAGAGAGATAGCAAAAATATTAGGTGTGGCCAAATCAACTGTTTGGAACATTAAAAAGAAAGAATGCACCCTCAGCAACACCAAAAGACCCGGAAGACAACAGAAAATAACTGTGGTGGATGACCGAAGAATTCTTTCCCTGGTGAAGAAAACACCCTTCACAACAGTTGGCCAGATCAAAAACCCTCTCCAGGAGGTAGGTGTATGTATGTCAAAGTCAACAATCAAGAGAAGACTTCACCAGTGTGAATACAGAGGGTTCACCACAAGATGTAAACCATTGGTGAGCCTCAAAAACAGGAAGGCCAGATTAGAGTTTGCCAAACAACATCTAAAAAAGCCTAAAAAAGCCTTCACAGTTCTGGAACAACATCCTATGGACAGATGAGACCACGGTCAACTTGTACCAGAGTGATGGGAAGAAAAGGGTATAGAGAAGGAAAGGAACTGCTCATGATCCAAAGCATACCACCTCATCAGTGAAGCAAGGTGGTGGTAGTGTCATGGCGTGGGCATGTATGGCTGCCAATGGAACTGGTTCTCTGATGTGACTGCTGACAAAAGCAGCAGGATGAATTCTGAAGTGTTTCGGGCAATATTATCTGCTCATATTCAGCCAAATGCTTCAGAACTCACTGGACGGCGCTTCACAGTGTAGATGGACAATGACCCGAAGCATACTGTGAAAGCAACCAAAGAGTTTTTTAAGGGAAAGAAGTGGAATGTTATGCAATGGCCAAGTCAATCACCTGACCTGAATCTGATTGAGCATGCATTTCACTTGCTGAAGACAAAACTGAAGGGAAAATGCCCCAAGAACAAGCAGGAACTGAGGACAGTTGCAGTAGAGGCCTGGCAGAGCATCACCAGGGATGAAACCCAGCATCTGGTGATGTTTATGCGTTCCAGACTTCAGGCTGTAATTGACTGCAAAGGATTTTCAACCATATCACAGTGCAGATGGACAATGACCCGAAGCATACTGTGAAAGCAACCAAAGAGTTTTTTAAGGGAAAGAAGTGAAATGTTATGCAATGGCCAAGTCAATCACCTGACCTGAATCTGATTGAGCATGCATTTCACTTGCTGAAGACAAAACTGAAGGGAAAATGCCCCAAGAACAAGCAGGAACTGTAGGTCAAAACAGAAGTCGTTCACTTTACGTACGAGTTAG
>BLSH010121711.1:475151-493037 GCA_018402905.1 Glandirana rugosa | reverse complement strand
AGATTTTTTTTTTAAAGGAACAGTGCTAAAAATAAATAAATAAATAAAATTAAAAAAAAAAATTTAAAGCGCCACCGTCCCCGCGAGCTCACGCAGCAAAGAAAACGCATACATAAGTCACGCCCACATATGAAAACGGTGTTCAAACCACACATGTGAGGTATTGCCACGATCTCCAGAGTGTGAGCGATAATTCTAGCAAAAGACCTCCTCTGCACCTCTAACCTGGTAACCGATAAAAAATTGTAAAGCGTCGCCTATGGAAGTTTTTAAGTACCGGACTTTGTCGCCATTCCGCGAGTGCGCAAAATTTTCAACTGTGTCATGTATGGTATCTATTTACTCGGCGTAACATCCTCTTTTACAATATACAAAAAAATTGGGCTAACTTTACAGCTGTCTTATTTTTTAACTCAAAAAAGCGCTTGAAAGACCGCTGCGCAAATGACAAAAAGTATTGCAATGATCGCCATTTTATTCTCTAGGGTGTTTGAAAAAAAATATATAATGTTTGGGGGTTCTAAGTAATTTTCTAGCAAAAAAAAATGCTTTTAGCTAGTAACCAACAAATGTAAAAAAGGGGCCCGGTTGGTAAGTGGTTAATGTACACACAAATACATCAGATTGTGTTTTTATATCTACCTGGATTTCTGATTTAAACAATATTTTATGTATTTTATGAATTTGTATTAGCTAATATTGAATAGAGATGACCTTGCATGTCCTCCAAGCTCATCTCTATCTGAACATCAATATTGCATTTTTGTTTTTTACTCTGTCCTGACTCTTTGTTTACATGTGCTGAGAAGTGAGAGGGGTGACCTAGGCCACAGCTGAGAGGAGCAAAAGAAGGCATGATTATATGTTTGAATAGAGATGAGTTCAGGGGAATCCTCTCTATTATTAAATATTAATCATGAGATCAAACTTCTCAATAGCAGAGCATGTTAAAAAAAAAAGAAATAACACAAGTAAGCATTTAGACAATACATTATTTTGCATGCACACCCTCGCTCTATGCCTGGTAATTGCATTGTTTTGTTTTGTAACTTCCTTCAGATAAAAACACTATTATTAATACTGCATCTACTGCTAGCGCAATGATTGACAAATGCAGGTTTTATAAAATGCATTCCGCTTAGTAACACAATTTAAATATTTTTTTTATGTCTAGAAAAGTTTGCCTAAACATATTCAGCAGATATAAATGATCAGAATAACCACTGTACAAGTTGCCTTTGATAAAAACAGCTCCAATATTTTGACAGACATGGAATATGTATAATATTCAAAGACATTTGTCAGAAATACTTTTAAACCAGATTACTATAAATACAGTACTATATCCAGGGCTCAAAATGTCAAGTCCTGAGCCACTAGCCAGGCCTTAAGAGTTACTCGCCACCAGTTTCCCCACCCAACCCCTACCCTGCCCCACCCCTAAGTCCGCCCCCTAAACACCTCGTAAATGATCTCATGAAATAACACTAGTAAATGTTTTATGCAGAATTAAGTTCCAAAAATAAATATTAACAACTACTTTAACAATATTAACATAAAGCATATCAGTACCCATCAGTGCAGTCTCATCGGAGCCCATCAGTACAGCCTATCAGTGCCCACCAGAGCAGCCAATCAGTGCCCATCAGTACAGTCCCATCAGTGTAGCCTATCAGTGCCCATCAGTGCAGCTTATCAGTTCCAGCTCATCAGTGGCCATCAGTGCCGCCTCATCAGTGGCCATCAGTGCAGCCTATCGGTGCTTATCAGTGCCCATCAATGCAGCATATCATTGCCCATCAGTGCAGCCTATCATTGCCCATCAGTGCAGCCTATAATTGCCCATCAGTGCAGCATATCAGTGCCCATCAGTTTAGCCTATAAGTGGCCATCAGTGCAGCCTCAGCAGTGGCCATCAGTGTAGCCTATGATTGGCCATCAGTGTAGCCTATCAGTTCCCATCAATACAGAATACCATTGTCCATCAGTGCAGCGTATCATTGATCATCAGTGCAGTGTATAAGCGCCCATCAGTGCATCCTATCAGCACCCATCAGTGCAGCGTATCATTGCCCATCAGTGCAGTGTATCATTGCTCATCAGTGCAGCCTACCAATGCCCATCAGTGCAGCCTATCAGTGCCCATCAGTGCAGTGTACCATTGCCCATCAGTGCAGTGTACCATTGCCCATCAGTGCAGCGTATCATTGCTCAGCATTGCAGCTTATCATTGCCCATCAATGCAGACTATCATTGCCCATAAGTGCAGCCTCATCAGTGCCCCTCAATGCATCAGGGAGGAATCAGGAGGATCTGCCAGCCGGATCACACAGAGCAGAGATCTCCCGCTGTGACATGGCTTGTATATGAATAGCCGCTGCAGTCAAACGAAGTCCTGACTCCTAGACCGGCTACTCTAACAGACAGCACACTGGTCCAATGCCAGTCCAGGAGGCGGGACTTTGTTTGACAGTGTCGGCTATTCATTTACAAGCTGTGTCTCAGCGGGAGATCCCCCCTCTGTGTGATCCGGCTGCCCAATCCTCCTGACAGTTTCCTGGCTGATCACTTCTGACAGAAGCGGTGCAGCATTTTTCACAGGACATCATAGAGGCCCGGGAGGCAGGGAGCCCCCCATACGTGCCAATTTGATGACCGCACCGCTTCTGCCCAAAGCCAACAGCCAGGAAACTGTCAGCCCAGTGCGTCCCTGCTCCACACTCGGCCTCCACTAATTTCCACTTGCAAAATGCGAGCAGGCGAGTGGAAATTTTGAAGGCTGCTATATCATTTACTGTACCATGGAGTACACCATATTTTATGGAATCATCTATGGGAAGAGGCTGATTGTATTGTCAAGAATGGTCCTTATTTGATCTCTTCTAACCCAATTTATGAACTCTAGGCAGATGCTTTATAAAATACACTAATGAATTCAGCTCTGTATTCAACAATACATCATGAAATGTAGTTTAAAATGCAGATAGTGCAAGTATCTGAATTTGACTTTGTATCTGCCTCTTGAAATCTCCTGTACAGTAGACCTTAGACTGGGAGAGGGAAAAGTAGCACAAGAAGCCAATCATTTGCGCTGCAGTGTGCATGTGCTAACACAGAACATACTGATTAGATTGAGAGAGCAGAGTTAGATGAATACAATCATTAGTGTGCTGCTTCTCATTTTACTGTCTAGTCACAGGCTGTAGAGGAGATACAGTAATTGTTACTAAAGTGCAGCAGAGAAAAATCAGGTCTCTTGCCCTGGCAGAAAAGGGTTACACTGTGTGGCAGGATTATGTACATCTCAGAAATTGATAGACTGAAATAAAAAATATTTTCCAAGTAAAATAGCTCCAACATACACTATATTACCAAAAGTATTGGGACGTCTGCCTTTACAAGCACATGAACTTTAATGGCATCCCAGTCAATAGGGTTCAATATTGAGTTGACCCACCCTTTGCAGCTATATCAGCTTCAACTCTTCTGGGAAGGCTGTCCACAAGGTTTAGGAGTGTGTCTATGGGAATGTTTGACCATTCTTCCAGAATCGCATTTCTGAGGTCAGGCACTGATGTTGGACAAGAAGGCCTGGCTCGCAGTCTCCGCTCTAATATATCCCAAATGCGTTCTATCAGGTTGAGGTCAGGACTCTGTGCAGGCCAGTCAAGTTCCTCCACCCCAAACTTGCTCATCCATGTTGTTATGGACCTTGCTTTGTGCACTGGTCCAAATCATTTGATGGAGGGGGAATTATGGTGTGGGGTTGCTTTTCAGTGGTTAGGCGTGTCCCCTTAGTTCCAGTGAAGGGAACTCTTTATCAGCATACCAACATATTTTGGACAATTTCATGCTCCCAACTTTGTAGGAAGAGTTTGGGGAAAGCCCCTTCCTGTTCCAACATGACTGCGCACCAGTGCACAAAGCAGGGTCCATAAAGACACAGATGAGGGAGTTTGGGGTGGAGGAACTTGACTGGTCTGCACAGAGTCCTGACCTCAACCCGATAGAACATCTATGATTGGTGTTGAATGGGATGAACTAGAGTGGAGATTGCAGGCCAGGCCTTATCCTACACATCAGTGCCTGACCTCACAAATGGGCTTCTGGAAGAATGGTCAAACATTCCCATAGACACACTCCTAAACCTTGTGGACAGCCTTCCCAGAAGAGTTGAAGTTGTTATAGCGGCAAAGGGTGGGCCAACTCAATATTGAACCCTACGGACTAAGACTGGGATGCCATTAAAGTTCATGTGCATGTAACGGCAAGCGTCCCAATACTTTTGCTAATATATATTTTATGTGTGTATTTAGCAGTTTCTATGGAGGTCAGTTTTATGGTCAGTCTGACAGCAGTTTGTTTCATGCTTTTTTCCTGTATACAAGCAGGTTTGTATTTAGACAACAAACATTAGAACTGTAATGTAATTAACCACTTGCCGACCGCAGTCTGACAGCGACAGAGTGGCTCGTTATCGCAAACCGCCGTCATACAACGGCGGCTGCAATAACTAGTGCTGTGAGCACGGGCCGCCGGAGGCGCGCTCACTGTGTGCAGGGGGGGTCGGGGAGCGGGTAGGGTGGACTCGATCGCCGCCGACTACCCGCGATGGCCCCCCCACAGTGAAAGAACGGAGGTCCGTGTATGTAAACACGGATCTCTGTTCTGTTAGAGGGGGAAGGGCGATGATATGGAAGCCGTGGTCATCCCCTCTCCCCAGCCAGGGCAGCCCACACACAATTAGAACACGCCCAGGGAACACAGTTAACCCTTACAGCGCCCCCTGCAGGTTAACCCCTTCACTGCCAATGGCATTTACACAGTAATCAGTGCATTTTTATAGCACTGATCGCTGTATAAATGCCAATGGTCCAAAAAAAGTGTCAAAATGGTCCGACATGTCCGCCCCAATATTGCAGTACCGCTAAGAATCGCAGATCGCCGCCATTACTAGTAAAATATAAATAAATAAATAAAAACCCCAGAAATGAATTCTCATCGTCCGTAAACGCGGCAACTTTTGTGCAAAGCAATCAATAAATGCCTATTGTGATTTTTTTTTTACCAAAAATATGAGGAAGAATATAAATCGGCCAAAACCGATGGAAAAAAATATTTTTTTATATTTTTTTTTTGGATTTGTATTTTAGCAAAAAGTAATAAATTTGGGTTTTTTTTTGCAAAATTTACGCTCTTCTTTTGTTTATAGCGGCGATCAGAAATGACGCAGAGGTGATCAAATACCACCAAAAGAAAGCTCTATTTGTGGGAAGAAAGGACGCAAATTTAGTTTGAGCACAACGTCGCACGACCGTGCAATTGTCAGTTAAATCGGCGCAGTGCCGAATCGCAAAAAGTGCTCTGGTCCTAAAGTGTGAAATCCTTCCGGGGCTGAAGTGGTTGAGTTGCAGCACTATCTTACAAACATCAACACATGAAAGAGGGAAAAAGTCTGTCACAATAGTCCATACAAGATGTACAATAAAAACTTTCCCTGGAAGGCACCTCCAATGAGTGAAAAAACATCACAGGAGAGTGCTAAGAGAGGGAAGAAGTTCTCCACCTACACCATAGCACACAGAGCCTCTTACCCCAAGCTATTGACCACCGAGAAATAAGCAGTCAAACAGTGCTCAAATGACCCAAAGGCAACTCCAGGCTCCAAACATATCCTATGATGGCCATAGACAGTAGGTGCTCTTCCCCCCACAAAGGATTGCTCCAGGTTAAGGTTCAGGCCGCCAAACCATACAAATCAAAAGGATAAACAAAGCCGCCTCATGGTGCAGTAGTAAAGCCCTTAAACATTTATTAAAAATGCCATGCACTCACGTTGTTCACAATACATGAGGCATGTCATCAGCATTGAAAAGATTCAAACCAGCATGGTCGCATTCCTCATATGCGATGACATCACACACCGAAGCTCCACCCAATGGGTTTCGTCATCATAAGACGCCATCAGGGCCGTAACCAGTGTTCGTCACCGTGCTATTTATAGTGTAGGAGCAGGAAGAACACCTCCACACTGCGCCATCTGTGCTTTAAATGCCTGAAATATCATGCACCACCGGCACAGGAAGTGATGATCAAGCATCCCGGACCAGAAGTTATGCGACCAAAGAGGTAATACTGAGACAAAAAAGATTTCCATGACCAAATAAAAGTAAAAATGGTTAAAAATAGCTCTAAAAGTATACCAGCAAAATAATATAATCATAACACAGAGCTCTTACCTTTATTCAAAATAAATGTATTTTTTATTAGCGTTTTTATATTTTGAATAAAGGTTAGAGTTCTGTGTTATTATGATTATATTATTTTGCTGGTTTAGTGAAGTGCTCTCCCACCCTACCAAGCTAAATATATATACAATACCATGCAAACATTTTAGGCAGGTGTGAAAAAAAATGCTGTAAATTAAGTATGCTTTCAGAAATAAAAGTGATATTTAACCACTTCAATACTATGCACTTAGAACACTTTCCTACCAGACCAATTTTCAGTTTTCAGTGCTGTTGCGCTTTGAATGACAATTGCGCGATTTTTTATCATTTTGTTCCCACAAATAGAGCTTTCTTTTGGTGGTATTTGATCCCCCCAGCGGTTTTTATTTTTTGCGCTACAAATAAAAAAAAGACCGAAAATTTTGAAAAAAAAAAAAATTCTCTATTTTTGTCACGAAACTTTGTAAATAAGTAAATTTTCTCCATCAATGGTGGGCACTGATGAGGCTAAACTGACGGGCACTGATTTGGCAGTACTGATTGGCACTGATGAGGCGGCACTGATGAGGTGGCACCGATGATGAGGCACTTATATGCAGCAATGATGAGCACTGTTAGGCGGCACTGATAAGCAGCACTGACGGGTACTGATAGATGGCACTGATATACAGCACTGACGGGCACTGATATGCAGCACTGACGGACACTGCTAAGTGGCACTGATGGGCACTCATAGGCGGCACTGGGCACTGATAGGTGGCACTGATGGGCACTGATAGGTGGGCACTGGTAGGTGGCAATGGTGGGCACTGATATGTGACACTGGTATGCATTGATGGGGCACTGGTAAGCACTGGTGTGGGCCCTGGTGGGCATATATACTGATAGGGGCTCATTCCCTGGTGGTCTAGGGTGGCATCTGAAGGTGGCACTGAGTGCCATCCACATTGGGCACTATGCCTCTTACCTGGTGGTCCAGGGGGGTCTCCCTGGTGGTCCAGATCGGCTCCCTGGTGGTCCCTGGTCGGCTCCCTGGTGGTCCTGGGTGGGCACATCCCTGGTGGTCCCTGGGCAGGCTCCCTGGTGGTCTAGTGTGGCGATCCGAGGGGGGGATGTGCTGATAAATCATCAGCACAAACCCTCCCTGTCAGGAGAGCAGCCGATCGGCTCTCCTCTACTCAGGTCTGCAGATAAACGGCTTTCCTGTGTTACACTGTGACCAGCCGTGATTGGTCACGGCTGATCACATGGTAAAGTGCTTCAGATCGAAGCGCTTTACCGAGATCGGTAATGCGGGGGGGTCAGGCGACCTCCCACACCACTGATCGCCGCGATGCGCGCCCCCCCGGGCGCGCGGCGGCATGTTATCCTGAGGACGTCAACTGACGTCCAGTCAGGATAACTCAACCACTTCCCGGCCGTCATTCTGCATACGGCGGTCGGGAAGTGGATATATATATTTTTTTTATCAAAGAACAAAATGGAAAATAAATGAACAGAAGAGGAATCCAAATCAAATCAATAGTTGGTGTGACCACCCTTTGCCTTCAAACAGCATCAATTTTTCTAGGGACACTTGCACACAGGTTCTGAAGGAACTCAGCAGGTAGGTTGTTCCAACATCTTGGAGAACTAACCACAGATCTCCTTCTGTCTCTTCATGTAATCCCAGATAGACTCGATGATGTTAAGATCAGCGCTCTGTGGGGGGCCAAACCATCACTCCAGGACTCCTTGTTTTTCTTAACTCTGAAGATAGTTCTTAATTATTATTTTTATTCGCATGTATGAGGGTTCTATTATTCCAGCCTAGTAAATCAAAATGGCCGAAGTCCTCAAACTTGGAAGAAGCTGGGGAGAAAATATAATTCCCAGCAAGGAAGTTTGCAGATGATACAATGCTGGGGGGGGAGTAGTGGAAGGTTTGATTCCAGTCTAATGTACCGTACTTCGGTATGGAAGGCCAAAGGAATTAGACCTTTACCTTCAACGCTGGTACAGAAAATTCTTACGTCAACAACGACAACAACCATTTTATTCTATTGTACCTGACCTTAAATTTACAAGCTTGTATAAGCTTGATGATCTTTAATAAATAAAGTTAGAGATAAAAACTGCCACATAGTTTAACAATCCAGCATCTACCAGAAATGGAAATGTTAACTTTGCGTGGACCAACGACGAATGTTTTACAAAACAACCTGTATAAGGTCTTTTTCTAAACTGTAATATGCAAACTCTGACTAGGAAAGGAGACAACGGGAATACAATGTTTTAGAACTTTAAGAAAAGGTTAGAGTAGTCTGTTCTCTTAGAGCAAATTGTTCTGTGGTTTGCAAGCACTGAGTAGGTTAACTGTCATCGTTTGCATGGGAAGTCTCTTTCTGCACAACAGCATAATTATGCATAGAACACAATTTGCCACCCACATGCTCTTTCAACATCATGTTTTCTTTTATTTTAAAATGCAGCAGGTGCAACACTCCCTGTGATGAATTTTTCAGGGTAAACACCGGATGCTCCAGGTCTAGGTTAGGAAAGGCACCAATGATTTTCAACAAGAGGAAGCAAGATGTACTTGAAGTGAACACCCTAAGAAAAGACCAGTGAACTGGCCGTGACTGGTGAGGAATCTGAGCGGTTTCCTTCTTCTTTTTCCTCTTCTCGTGTCTTTTGGTTTCATATTGCTAACAATCCTTCCTCCAACGTGAGTTAAGGAAATCATAAAGGATAACAGCCAAATAAAAAGGCACACAACAGCATGGGTAGTCATCTTTTTTTACATATTTATTTTTAATATTTTTTATATAGTATCAGCCTATTATGAAGTGCTTTAAAGAAAACATAGATCCAGTCAAATATTTCCCTGCTTATGTAAGGCGCTTACAGTCGCAGTCACATTCCTATCATTACACCTTGCAGCCAGTTTGGTCTCATATTAATTTACCTGCCAGAAAATTTTCAGGTTGTAGGATAAAATTCAAACACACATGGCAAGAATATACAAAACCGATGCAGATATTGTTACTGGGGTTATTGGAACCCAGGACTCTAGTGGTGGTAAGCATACTAACAACTTCATACTAAGTAAAAACAGCCACCATGCTGCCAAGTGGTGTTACTTGGATACAACTTCTACAATAGCACCAAGCCATACAGTATATGTACAATTCATATAAACAGGAGGTTAATATTAATGATGACTACAATTTAAAGACCCAAAGAGTACATGGAACATCTATGAAGTCATTTCAGAGCTTGTTGCAATTTGTCTGTTGTCAAAAATCATCTCTCTCCAATAATAGAGAAATTATTTTTGAGTAAATATGATTTTAGTAGACCTGAAATTGAACAGCACATACTGACTACATAGCTTCGTACCCTCCATGTTTAGGAGGGCCAGGTACTCTTTAAAAGACAAATTCCTCTGTCCTTCCTGATATATATGTTTGCATAAAAACATATGAATCTATGAAGCCATTTCAGAGCTTGTTGCAATTCGTCTGTTGTCAAAAAAACATCTCTCTCCAATAATAGAGAAATTATTTTTGCGTAAATATGATTTTAGTAGACCTGAAATTGAACAGCACATACTGACTACATAGCTTCGTACCCTCCATGTTTAGGAGGGCCAGGTACTCTTTAAAAGACAAATTCCTCTATTCTTCCTGATATACTTGTTTGTATAAAAAAATTATTTAACCTTCATAATTAAAACATTTCAAATAAACCACAGTTTTTATACTATCTCTTATTTTGCTGATTGGAAAAACGGGATTTTTTGACTTACCGTAAAATCCCTTTCTCGGAGTTCATCGACAGGCACAGCGACTCTTAGGACTAAATGGGTTATACTGCCCTCTTCAGGAGTTTACTAGGCAGAACAGGCAGTTCTAACAGCAAAAAGAACAGTAACAGACACAGCCCCTTCCAGGGGGCAGTCCCTACTGGCAGATAACCCCACACCCACCTCCGCTAGCTCAGTTCGTAACAAGCAGTGCAACATGCAGAGGGGTGGGTGCTGTGCCTGTCGATGAACTTAGAGAAAGGGATTTTACGGTAAGTCAAAAAATCCCATTTTCTTTTTCATTCGTTGACAGGCACCGCGGCTCTTAGGACTAAGTGAGACGTCCAAAAGCAGTGCCAAAAATAACTTTGGGCGATTGATCACCCAGCCAAACTCCTGCAGAGTGTGCAAGGCGATCGTCACATTGTCCCTGAGAGCTGGAGCCGACTCTGCTCGCAAGAGAAGGTCGTCCAGATATGCCACCACTGCGATGCCTCTCTGTCTCAGCAGAGCCAGAACCAGGGCTAACAGCTTGGTGAAGACCCGAGGCGCAGAGGCCAGGCCAAACGGGAAAGCCACAAACTGATAGTGATGCTCCCCGACCACAAAGCGCAGGAAGCGCTGGTGCTGAGCGCACATAGGAACATGCAGGTATGCATCTTTGATGTCGAGGGAAGCCAGGAAACCGCCCTGGTGCAGAGCCGCTACCACAGAGCGGACAGACTGCATCCTGAACCTATGTACACGCGCAAAGCAGTTGAGGGCCTTCAGGTCCAGAATCAGGTGGATCCCATCCTTCTTCGGGACCACAAACAGGTTGGAGTAAAACCCATGGAAACGTTCTGCACGCGGAACGGGGACTACTACCCCTTGACAGAGTAGGTCCTGCACCGCCCCAAACAGGGCCTGCAGCCTGCCAGTGGGCAGTTGCCGCTGCCTGGGATGCTTCTGTCCACCCGCAGGGGCCTTGTGGGGGTTTCGAGCCCTTGTCCGAGGAGCGGGAGGGACCAAAAAGCCGATTGTGGGCCGTAAAGGAGGGACCCGCGTTGCGACAGGACTCCATACTCTTCCTGTACTCCGGGAGAAAGGTACTCTTCCCTCCCGTGAGATCCTTAATAATCTCATCCAAGGAGGCTCCAAAGAGCCGCCCACCCTGAAAATGCAAGGGCCTTCTTAGATGTTTGGTCCGCCGACCAACATTTCAGCCAGAGCAAACGTCTGACCACCACCGAAGACACGGACAATTTGGAGATCAGGGGGCCATATCCAGGGCTGCATTGCACAGATACTTAAGCCCCTGGACAAGCTGTTCAGCAAGTTCCACACAAGCAGGGGGAACCTTAGCATCGCTCATTTCGCGGTGTAACAGCTTCGCCCATTTCATGAGCGTCTGTGACATATGAGCAGAGGCCACAACAGGCCGCATGGCCGACCCTGCCAGAACAAACCTGGATCTGACAATGGTCTCAGCCTTCCTGTCCACCAGGTCCTTAAAGGATGGTGTGCCTTCCACCGGGATCGTGGTCGCCTTTTTCAGGCGAGACAGAGGGGGGTCAACCATGGGGGTGATGCCCACTTTTTTAACAGGCTGTCCTCGAAGGGATAACGCACAGAGAAACGTTTGGGTATGGGGAGGGAGCTCTGAGGCCGTTCCCAGTCTCTGTAGACAAATTTATCCAGGTAAGGACACATAGGGGAAAACCTTAGCCCCACGGGCCAGTTTATGCGACCCGAAGGGGACGGGGACCTCCTGTGAGGGTCCCGCCGTATCATTCAACTTCAGGGTTTCACGCACCGCTGTGATCAGGGCACTGACTAGTGCCTTCTCGTGCGCAGCACTGGCTGCCGCAGATTCCTCCTCACTATTAGTAGAATCCTGGGCCTTGCCACCCGACAGCTCAAGAGGGGTCCCCGTCATGGTGGAGCCCCCGTCAGGGTCTGAGTCCTCACCAGAAGAGGGGGGAGGTAGGGGCCGCTTTTTCACCGCCTTACGCCCACATGCTGTCTCTACCCGGGAGACGAAGGACTCCAGGACCGCTGATAGAGCGTCAATAGGGATCAAAGTCCCTGAGGCGCTGGCTGCAATCACAGAGAGGTCTGGTGGGGAAGCACCCGCATCGGCTGCCATTGCGACACTAACCCTGGTAACACGCCATCTAACTGAGATCTAGGTACCAGGAGACCAGGCACCCCCACCCCAAAACGCTGTGCAGGACTTACTACAGGAGGGTAACCCCGGAGGGACTCACCACCTGCCTGCTCAACTGTGTAGGAGAGGAGCCGTGCCTAATGCTGTCCGCCGCTGCCTTGCCCGCCCCTCCTCCACACTTGCCACTGCTTCTGCTGCTGTCCCACAGGAGAGCTCTCCGCGCTGTGTGGGGGGGGGGTAAAACGGCACCAGAATCCACAGCGACCGCCCCCACACTCATAGGTCGGCACACGTGCATTGGCCACAAGAAAATGGCCGCCGCTGTCCACTAGAGGCCAAACCCCCAGTCAGGAACGCCGTGGCTACACCAAAATGGCCGCCAGGTGCCCCAGAGGCTGAACCATTGAACCATGCGGCCGGCCACAAGAAAATTGCAGCCGGACCACGGGAAAATAGCCACCGATCGATTTCCAAATGCCTGATCACCCAGCAGCTCGAGGCAAGGAGGAGGGGAACAGCTAAGGCCCTGGACACCCCCCTGGGAGCTCCGGGGGAGTGGGGATGGGTGAAGTGAAGGAGGGGGGACCAACCCGCCAGCCTAACACCCCAGGGGGGAAACCCGCCTGCTCCCCCCCAGATCCTAGTGGGAGAGGGGGGTCGTACTTACCCATCCAGTCGGGCGGAGCGGGTATCCCACCCAAGACAGATCTGCCTCACCTGTCAGGCTGGGGGAGCTGTCGGCTATGGTAACACTGTGACACGGACTCAGGAGCCCGGTCATATGTGCATCGGCGGGCCACCCCGTCCGGTTTGGGGCCTGTCGTGGTCGACCCAGCGCGGAGCTAAGGTCTGCACGCGCTC
Source organism: Glandirana rugosa (assembly GCA_018402905.1). Classification (NCBI taxonomy): domain Eukaryota; kingdom Metazoa; phylum Chordata; class Amphibia; order Anura; family Ranidae; genus Glandirana; species Glandirana rugosa. Next base: position 480,010 of record BLSH010121711.1, on the reverse strand, counting down.
GATGGCCGGCTGGGGAGACTATCTGGATCTAAAACCCAGCCTGTCACCCAGCACGGCTACTTGATTGCAGTCTTCATCTGTTAGGCTGTCCTCCAGGACAGCCGAAGTGGACCCAGAGAGGTACCACAGAACCCAACAGGTAGCCAGGTCTACTCCTTGCACTAGGCAGTACAAAAATGAGCTAGCGGAGCTGGGTGTGGGGTTATCTGCCAGTGGGGACTGCCCCCTGGGAGGGGCTGTGTCTCTTACTGTTCTTTTTGCTGTTAGAACTGCCTGTTTTGCCTAGTAAACTCCTGAAGAGGGCAGTATAACCCACTTAGTCCTAAGAGTCGCTGTGCCTGTCGACGAACGAAAGAGAAAAGTGATAGAATTATGATTGAGATATGGTAAAAGCAAGCCATTGCCTAAAATGCGGGTGCTAAAGGGGATCAAAATTGGTGAGGTAGCTCGGGGCAGAGTTGTAGAGGCGTTATATGTTATTGTTAGTGTTTTGAACTTCATTTGTTGGGCAATGGGAAGCCAGCGTGGCGGTTGGCAGAGAGGGGTGGCAGACACTCAATGGCTGGTAAGGTGGATGAGTCTGGCAGCAGCATTTATGATAGACTGAAGAGGGGATAGCCTGTGAAGAGGTAGATCAATGAGGAGGGAGTTACAATAGTCAAGGCAAGGGAGTGAATATGTTGCTTAGTGCTTAGAGCTCAGACGGTTGTAGACTAAGGATTCTATAAGTTTAGAGGTAAACGGGAGCAAAAAGATGGGTCTTAAGTTGTTCAGGCTGGTGGGGCCCAGTGAGGGCTTTTTAAATATGAAAGTGATCAGCGCATGTTTTAGAGAAGAGGGGAAGGGGACAGTAGAGAAGGAAAGATTGAAGGTGTGAGAGAGGGAACATAGGATAGAAGAAGAGGCTGACCGTAGTAGCTGTGAGGGAACAGGGTCCAGTGGACAGGTGGTAAGTCGGGCTTCCGAGAAAACTTTAGCCTCCTCTTGTAGTAGCAAGCTCAAAAGAGGAAAATGTTGAGGGTGGTCTTGTACAGGGTATATTAAGTGGGATAGATGTCTGTGCAGTGGAGGTGCCGACATGAATTGAATCAATCTTGTTTTCGAAGTGATTGGCAATCGCATGAGCAGTGAGTGAGTTACTGGGTGGTGGAGGTGGTGGCGGAGAAAGAAGAGAGTTAAAAGTAGAGAAGAGATGATGAGGACTGGATGATAGAGTATTATTGAAAGTGACAATGTAGGCTTGTTTGGCAGCAGGAAGGAGGAATTGTATTTTAAGAATGCAGATTTATATAGTGCTTGCTAGAATTTGTTTTTTTACGCCACAATCGCTCCTGTGCATGGCTATGTCTCTTAAGATTTCTGGTGTTGTCATTCTGCCAAGGTTGTAATGGTCAGGGTTTGATATTTTGTGTAGTGAGAGGAGAAAGAGTCCATTGTGGATGAAAGTGAACTGTTGTAGACAGAAGTGGCCAGGTCAGGGCAGGACAGGGGTGTGATCTTGTCATAGAGGAGGTCAGTCACAGAGTAGAAAAAAAAAGGATTGAAGTAGCAAAGGTTTCTGCGGGCGATTGTTTGCTTGGACGGGCAGTGGGTTGGAGACAAGGAAACTGAAAGTGATGAAGTTGTGGTCAGAGGGAGGAAAGGGGGTGTTGTGAGGTTGTAGGGAGTGCAAAGATGGGGTCTGTTTCTGAGCACCTTAGAAATGTAGGCGTTCCCACTCTACTTGTTGCATTCTTCATAATATAAAATAAAATAAGAATCCAGCAAGGAGAGTTGGACCCAGTTCCCAGGGCTGGAAACTCAATCATATATACAGTAGATCTTGTCAGCAAGGGCACTTGATGTATGAAATTGTTAGATGTTCTCTCCAGAATCTATCAAAAACTGAAACAGCTTTTGGTGTACCAACGTGTTCAGTTGTCTAGCTTTGGTATGAGTTATACATAACAGTCACTCTGTCGCTGCAAAAAAAAAACCCAAAAAAACAAAACCGTTAAAAAGCATTACCTGCAAAAGTAGACACTGTATGCTCACCTGTCCTGATGATTACTACTCTAAACTTCATTCTGTTCCAGAGCTAAGAAGGCCTGCTGAACCTTCACATTCAATATTTCTGCTGGTGTGGGATTCCTGTACCATGTGGTATGATTTTTTTTTTTTAACCCAGTCAGAGTATCATTATCAGTGCTTTACACATTTTTGATTGGTCCAAATATCTGCATGTCAGTCCTTCAGAGTGATGGAGAATTTTGCAATTCAAGAATGCAGGCAATTATGACTGGCAAATACAGCAATTTGCCAGTTTGCCTGAATTTTATAACAATCTGCTTGTCATTACTAAGAGCTCTGTGCTATTAAGGCCTCATGCACACAGGACATTTAGAAAAAGTTATAAAAACGCCAGTAGCATTTTTACATTAGCGTATTTGGGCATTATTCAGCGTTTTATTTTTTCACTGGATCAAAAGCATTTTTGAGCCTTTTTCAGCTGAAAAACGTCTCTCAAAACCCACTAGTCTTGGGTTTTTTTACAGCTCAAAAACGCCCCTGCCCAAAACAGTTGATAATGTGTGTGCATGGACACATAGGATAACATGATGGAGGGTTTATTGACAGTAAAAAAAATGTCTGAAGCCAAAAACAGCAGCTGTAAAAACATCCAAAAACGTCCTGTGTGCATGAGGCCTAAGACTCAAACAATTGCCACATATGGGTGTTCTACGTCAATAATGTCCAAAATAGTCAGGGAATTGAGTATTTACCTCTAAGCCTGTAATAAAACGCATTTACCCAAAAAAAAAACATATCAACTTTTGAAAATAAATGTTTTAATACAGTTTTGAAGATGCATTGCTACTTGCATTTTGTTCTCCAACAAAGCCTGCAAAAGTAACTAACTGTCATGGTAACACATTATTACTTCTTATGATTCATGACCTACAGTGTAATTAACAGTGAATAAGAATCTTGGAATAATGAGGTAAGTGCCTTCCAATAGGTGTACTCTCAGTTGGTTAGGTGTGGGCTGGCTAGTTCGTTCAGTAAACTGTATAGCACATGAAAATTATAAAAGATGTTTCCTGAGCCCAGAATACATTGGATACAATCCTTTAGGTAAGTTTGAAGTGACATAGGGAAATATTTTAAATTTCAAAACTGAACATGTGTTTTTTTTTTACCTACAAATGAATAAGACTTCCAAAATTTCATTCACATTGCTTCGCTTACAGAAGAGCATCCAACACAGCGTGTTGTACAGTCAGCATCCTGCCCATGCCTGGACTGTTCTTCTAGCGGGGGGTACAAAGAAGAAGTCATAAAATATAATAAGCAACCAGTGGCGTCCCGTCCATTGAGGGCGCCTCCTCCCCGCTGTCCATCCCACCCCTTTCAAGACGCCGGGTGCATGGAAACCAATGTGGGTTGTTTTTTTTGAAGCACCGATTAGAGCCAGAGCCTCTAATAGGCTTCAAAATAGGGTGGGCTCGGGGCACAGAGCATTGCGCTATGATCACACCCAGGTGTGTGAGAATAGCGAATGAATATTCGCTATTCTCACACTGAATCGCCTCTCCGCCAATCAGGAAGCACGGGTCTGAGACCCATTTCCCAAATGGCCGAAAGGAGAAGCGTTCTGATTGGCCGCCGAGGAGGTGGGAGGAAACAGAAGCCGCCGAGCAGAGGAAGGAGAAGTTGCTTGTGATGCCCGCCAGGGTGGATATGATTAAATTAAATCACGGTTTAAATTATGATTTAAATCACTAGTAAAAAGGCTTGATTTAAATCAACTCAATTTAAATCATAATTTTTAAAGAGCAACTGTCATCTCTGTCCCGCAGCAGCTCCTCCTATGCTGTTGACTCACTGACAGTCACATTCACTTTAATGGGATGGCTGGTGATGCGGCAGTGACACAACAAGGTGAGTGGCGGCAGCAGATGAGTGGATGCCCGCTAACAGGCACTGCCATGATGGATCTGAAATGACAGGTGCTCTTTAAGTGTAAGGACTTATTCTCGCTGGTAGTTAGAATCTTTGCAAACAAAGTGAAGGCTTCCTATTTAGAATAATACGTTGTTAGGTTAGTAAAACAGCAATATCAGAACCGAATCAATCATACAGTTTGTAGTGTACATAGATTTACAAAACAATAGGATAAATGAATATTCCTGAACTTTGTTTAATCTCATTGTTACTGTGAAATTGTGTGAATGCATCAATGCAGTGCATTATCTCAGCTTGCAGAGCTTGGATTCATTGAATTTTACCAAAATGTAAATATTGCAGAATATACAGCCTCATGCTACACAACTAAGCTCCATTTTATGCTGAATAAACTCAATTATTAATGTATCCTAAATAGAAAACTATCTTTAGATATATTTTTACTTCAAAAGCATTTTATTGAAATAAATTTGATAAACATAAAAAAATCTATTTAACCGCTTGCCGACCGCTGATCGGCAATTGACGGCGACAAGATGGCTCGTGAGCGCAAATCGCCGTCATACGACGGCGGCCACGCTCACGAGCCTAGTGAGCGCGCGCCGCCAGAGGCGCGCCCGTGCGCTCACTGTGTTCGGGGAGGGCCAGGGAGCGGGTGCGGTGGCTTCGATTGCCGCCGGCTACCCGCGATGGCCCCCCCGGAGCGAAGGAGCGGAGGTCCGTGTATGTAAACACGGACCTCCGCTCTGTGTGAGGGGGAAGGGATGTGATCATAGCCTTCCTGTATACGAAGGCTGTGACCACTTCCCTTCCCCAGATAGTGCAGTCCCCCTACAGTAAGAACACGCCCAGGGAACACAGTTAACCCTTAGAGCGCCCCCTGCAGGTTAACCATACTGCCGCTAAACGCGAGT
>BLSH010121711.1:457840-475141 GCA_018402905.1 Glandirana rugosa | reverse complement strand
GGGTAGGTACCACCCGTTAGTACCCACAGAAGGGGACGAGAGGAGGCGCCTGTAGTGTCATCGCCCGGCGCCCACCTATTTTTAGTTACTAAAAAAAACAAAGTTTTTATTTTTTTTAGACTAATAAAAAAAATAAATTTAGTCTAAAAAAAAATAAATTGGTGAAGTCGGGGCCTTCCTAAACGACGAAATCCTGGCCTCGGGAAAAACGCTAAGCCGCTACGCAGCGAAATAGACTGTTAACGCGCCAGCACGTTGCAACATGGGTTTGCTTTAAACGCAGGTAAAAAAGAGTGTTTATCTCGAAAGAAAACCACCATTTCTTTTGTTTATAGCGGCGATCAGAAATGACGCAGAGGGGATCAAATACCACCAAAAGAAAGCTCTATTTGTGAGAAAAAATGGACGCAAATTTCGTTTGGGTACAACGTTGCACGACCGCGCAATTGTCAGATAAAGCGACGCATCGCCGAATCGCAAAAAGGGCTCCGGTCCTAAAGCAGCAAATCCTTCCGGGGCTGAAGTGGTTAAATAAAAAAAAATCTGATTTAAATAAAAAAAATAATCAGATTTTTTTTATTTTTGAAACAAAAAAAATCATTGATTTTTATCCACCCGCGGCCCGCTACTGTGATGTCCGCGGAGGAGAGCAGGGGAAGACACCCATGATTGCCCACCATGGATGGGGTAAGTACACCGACCAACCCGATGGGGGGCAACGGCGGGTGCACTGTTTGCCGCCCCCCCCCCCCAAAAAAAATTATCACCAGCCACCACTGTAAGCAACCATGACATATAAGCAGAGGCAGTACACACTTTTACACGCTTGTTGCAAGCAAGTGTAAGCACACAATGTACACAAAACCAAGGAGCCCATTTTTAGACTTATTCAATTCACATTTCACCACCATTGAGTTGTACAATGGTATACGCTGTAGTTCTAAAACATATGTGTTTCTTGCATATTTGCTGGATTAAGTTAAAATTGCCTCCATTCGCCACACGCCTGTGTTTTCAGTTCTTCAAAGCGTAATTCAGGTTTCAGTAATTATAAATAAGATTAATGTCACAGCCATCAGGTCTGATCCTCTGCTTGACATTCACCACTTAGAGAGAAAAAATTTCTAGCATTTCCGTGCTAAATTTAGTTTTTGGCCTCACCACAGTCAGTGGAGCAGTAATCTATTATTTTTTGTCTGATCAGGGTTTCCTAAGCTGGGTATTGGGTTCCTCCCACCTAGTTATAAAAAAAGCTTTTAGAATATAGGGCAGAGAGAGTCAAATCTCCAGTATGAAAATGTATCATGAAGAAGGCTTCTAGAAGGTGGCTGGGGAGATGATAAATGTTTAGGAGGCTTTTCTTGGGAGTTCTTTCCTCTCCAGAGCATGTTCCAGGTCTCCTACTGAGACAAAAATGGCTGCCTGGGCTTCAGTTGGAGCTGGGTTGTTGGCTTAGAGGAGATTGCTAATGGCTTTTTTGCTGGAGGAGATTGCTTATGTTTTTTTTCTGGAGGGCACGGTCCTGAAATCCTGTTCAGGAGAGGGATCTTTTTTTCTCCCACACTAAGAACTACCTCTGCATGTTGGATGGGAGACAGCTCCTGTGACATTGTGAATAACGTCCTTGCTGTGGACTCTTGGGTGTGCAAGTGCTAGAAGCAAACTAAGGGCCAAAGGATGTTATATTGAGTAGGGCTCCTCCATGAAAGGCTGCTTAGAGAAGATTAGTGAGAAGCTATCCTCCTGTTGTTTCTGCTATTGTTTGGAGTATCTTGATCCCTGAACCCCCCTCTTGTTCAAGCTCCTCAGTGATAAATAGTAATAAGACATCACCTAGACCAGTGATGGTGAACCTTGGCACTCCAGATGTTTTGGAACTACATTTTTCCATGGTGCACTCTTCAGTGTAGTTGAGCATCATGGGAAATGTAGCTCCAAAATATCCAGAGTGCCAAGGTTTGCCATCCTTCCCTAGACTGAGCTAATATTGTCGGTGTGTGAGACTGCGCATGTGACTGGCAGCTTCTGTGCTAATGTGGGAGACCAATGCATATTCTCAGAGACCCCTCTATAGGTGAGCACTACATGTTTCTTGCACAGTCCTTGGATTGAGTCACTTTTGGCCCCATAACCATACATCTGGGTTTTCAGTTGTTCAAGAGGAAGTCCAGGTGTCAGTAATTAAGAGTAAGATAAATGTCACAGCTGATCCTTTGCTTAGCATCTGCTACTTGGAAAGAGCAAATCATTGATTTTATCAATCAATTTTATCAATTGATTTTAGAATTCTGCATTGATACCACACCGACAACTGCTCAGTTTAAACTTTGGACAATATTCCTATTCATTGTGTCTGAATTGAGTGTCAAGAGAGCAAGGAAAGGTGAATATATGCTGCAAAGTGAATTGTTTGCTTTGTTCTACAGGGGCAGAGGAAAGGTTCACTTTAAGAAAATAAAAAGGAACTGTACTGTAATAATATGCATATTGAGAAGGACAGGGCATAGACAAGGTAAAAGCTGTGCCATTTCAATGATTAAGGACATTTTTGTTTTTTTTATTTTCATATTCATACTGTTTGGCTGTTACCATGGAAATGCAGAAAGAATTATTTATAGATTTAAAGGCTTCAAGTAATCTTTTGCTTGGAAGCAATCATTCAGCGCAGCAAAGAAAAACACGGATGTAGGTATTTCAACTTGATTTTCCTCCAGGATAAATCCTTCAATTTTTAACCAAAATTATTATGAACCACACCACCCATTTGGTGCAGCCAATTTCTTAAAGATAAAATTCTTTAATAAAAACGAAAGCCCTTGGTGACTTCTTTTCCCAGTAACAGCAGTCAAGAGATAAGTGATCTCATCAATAGGAGGCCCTATAAAAATCCTTTTTTTAATAGAGTGAGGAAGGATTAGAATCTGTAAAGTTTTTACTGCTGTGTGTTGGCAGTCAATAAAACCCTAAAAGATTCCAACTGTCCTGAAATTTTGGCTAGGATTTAAAAAAAAACAGTAATCAAGTTAAAAAAATGCATACAAAAGCACAGAAAGTATTTTGCATGCTTACTTGCATGTTTTTTTTATTTTTTATTCACTTGCAAAGTGCCATTCAACATGCCAGAAAATCGAATCAATAATCTAGCACAGTCCCCTTGTATGTTATAGCCCTTCCTTCTTCTGGGAGTGACTAATTACTCTCTGTGCTGGCCAAGCTCCTCCACCCCTCCCCTAAGCTTCTTACATAATTGTTTATGTAGCTGTTGGGGGAGCAAAATATTAGAGTATCACTCATAGGTGTGTGCAGCCTATTGCATTAGGGTGTCCACCACAAGAGATAGGTGTCAGGAGTTTATTTTTATTTTCATAATTTTGTTTTTTTAATTATTTTTTACAATATTATATATATATATATATATATATATATATATATATATATATATATTTTTTTTTTTTTACTGTTTTTTTTAGGAGCCCTGCTGGGGGGCTTTGGTGAAATATCAGGGGTCTAGCTAGACCCCTGATGTATCCCTTTTGAGACAGAGAAAGAGACTGAGGACAGAGATTTCCCTTTCTCTGCAGCCAGGCAGCAGGGGGAATCTGCACAGTACAGGGTGATAAGGATGTGCCCATTTCTCTGCAGCTCGGCAGCAGGGGGAATCTGCACAGTATAGGGTGATAAGGGTGTGCCCAGGCACACCTGCCACCCTATGTGCGCATGCCTATGGTATCACTTGATTGACAGCTCTGAGGCAGTTGACATCACATCCAACAGCAGCCTCAGTGCTTTGGATGTCTACACAAGGGACATTTTTACAGGTTAATAACATGAATACATTTGTTAAAGGTGCATATAATATTATGGAAATATTTTAAAAGAAGAGGTCTGTTAAAAGGGTATCTAAGATCTACAACAGAAGAAAACAATCAACTTTCCAAATTATACGAAAACCCTATATTACAGTATTTAAAATGCAGTACATTTTTTAAAAGGGTTGTTGCTACATTCCTCACGCTCACATTATAAAGCATATCATTTCCTACAGATGCCCCTTATAGTGCATGCTAAGGCAAAATTTAAAAAAATATATCTAAATACACGCACATTTCTATGTTTTATATTTTTAACCATGCTGCAAGTACAGAAAAATAACTTGATGTGCCAGAAATATATTGTGCTCCTTCATCTTTGACATTACAACACAGTATATTTGGCTCTGAATTCCACAGCACATGTTGTCAGCCCTGACTGCTTTATTTCGGATGCCTCTCCTCATCTTCTCCCCGCTCTGCATCTCCATAACCCCCTCCTTGTGCACAGTAAGGCAGGTCATAGATTATGCAATTTTCTTTCCCTCCATCATGGATGGAGGGAATGAAAATTGCTTGATTCCCTCATCAACACAGTGTGGATGCCTTCCCTGCCAGCAGAACACAATGATTAGCATAGGAAGATATTGGCTTACAAAATTTCTGGCAAAATCAGAGATATTTTGCACTTATTGAAGTTACAACAAAAATGTTATATTTAGCAGGGAACAAATAAAAGAAGTTCATTGTTAGGGTTTTCATACGTTTTAAGCCAGTGGTGGCCTTTGCTGTACATTTTTTTACACGTCAACTCATCTTTTTATAGCTAAAGCATTAGATGTGACCTTTTAAAGCTGCCATCTGATGCCGGCATGTGATAACATAGCAAAGCATTTCCTATGAGCAGATTGCTCTCTTATTATTTTGGGTTATTGTGCACAGAACTCTGCCCACCCAACACCCACCATACACATAACTGATGCTGTTTTCTCAGCCAACTATTAAAAAAAAACAAGGCCAGATTCACATACTTTATAACCACTAACTGTGCTAATATACTAACTGCATACAATTAGTCAGTCAGTCAAAGATCACATTTTTTTGGATAATAAAAGTAGCATAAAACTGCACAAGTCATCAATAGCCACAGACATACAAGAAGGTTACAATAAAATAAAGCATTAGGGTATTTCAACAAAAATAAAACCAGTGAACTGAAAGTGGTTGCTTTAAGGTTCTCCATTTTTGTTGCATTTGTTACCATTATTACGGTAAAGACAGACATACACTAAGTCAGCTTGCTAACCTAAAAAACAGTGGGAAGAAGAATGCACTTCTTGCATTCTACCTTGCATCACTGCATTTGCAACTGCTGGCCTAAGCGGAGGTGGTACAAACTAGCAAGATAGAGTTTGGGATGGTAGTCCAGAGGACTGAGCATCATTAAATATAAGTATATGAAATCTCTAAATATGGTTTCCCTTGATAGTTCAGAAATGATAAATGCAATAGACTGTATGTATTTGCAACTGTGGGCTCAATTTTAGGCAGGACAGAATCCTGATATTAAGCCAGGGGGGTGGAGGGATACGACTGGATTCACACAGGCACTGATAGTAGAAAAGCATTCAATGCTAGTGTTGTTGGGGCAATATTCTACCCTGGAATAAAACATTTTCTCTGCCTGGGGAAGAAATATATACTCAATAAGCCCCAAGATTCCATAAAAATGCATTTACTGTAGCATTTGGAACCACAGTGCAATCATTGCCCAATTCCTTTAGTTGTGTACTGTCATTTGGCTTAGCACATTTCATCTCATTCATTTATTCGGTGTGTGGCAGGGGTTAAAATTGCCAATCAGGTGGCATATTTTACAGTCTATGTGAATCCTGCCTTATAAAGCAAATCAGCGCTTTGTTATGCAGGAAGAACCAAGGGGCTTGCTTTATTGCAGCACATACCATTTTTTCGGCTACCCGTTCCTGTGTAAAGTTGGAATGGCTCTAGTTAGCTGAGGACTATGTGAAAACGCAGAGCCAATGTAACAGCTCTGGCAACTGGTTCTGCACTTTCACATGGCTGGTCCTCAGCTGACTAGAATGGGTCCAAGCTTATGCCCCATACACATGATCCGAAAATCGGACGACAGATCGTCCATTTTTTTTTTTTGCATGCTAATCTCAGATCAAATCCAAAGAGTGTACAAAAGTCACAAATATTCTCGTACAACAGAATAAAAAATGTGAAGTGATGTCATGTGTTGTAGTGTATTTGTATTGTATTGTCAGATGACAACTGTACTGATTAAACGAAAATTGTACGATCGGGCACCATACGATCAAAATTTTAATGCTTGTCCGATCGAATATTATCTCATGAACTGTCGTGATCGGCTCTCGTAAGCTGTGTACTAACGATCCGATTATCGTTCGATCGCATCGTATGCGGTATTTTTCGTCCGATTTTCGGATCGTGTGTACGGGCCATAACACAGGGCGGAACTGTGATACATTGTATCATTCATACTTATGGAAGTTTGGCAGTGAACCTAGCAGTTGCAGCAAGTACAAAGTAGCAAGTAAATAAGACACAGTTTACTGTCATTGGAGGGAGGCAGTCAGATGAGGGTATAGACATGGCGTTGTGCCGCTCTGTGAAAAGTGATCTACCATGGATCTCTCTTCAAAGAGCGATGCAGGGGTAATGGAGCCCTAAGTGTGGGAGCTTGGCATAGACATACAATATATTTGTTACACTGTTTAATGCTGAAAAGTACCAGCTATGTTTTTCAATTCTGGCAACAAATTTGAGCAAGAGATGTGTGAAGGAAAAGTGAATTTATGGTACTGCAGAAGGGCCATTGAAGTAAATCTGTTGTGCCAGGCAAAGCATAGGTTTTTTTTTATGAACCTGTGTATATGAAAGAATTAGAGACAACAGAGCTGCATTAGGAGGAACAAAGCAAAGAGTGCAGATTTAGAGAGTGGGCAAATCTGAAAACTTGCTAGTAGAACAGTGGCAGAGTAACCCACATCATTTTTAAGACAAATATTAACTGTTATTAGTTATGGTGGTTTTCAAACATTGCCAAGGCCATCTTGGTGACACACGAACTGTCAAAATATGGCATATGAATTATGAGAAAATGAACATGCTTAATGCCAGTGGTTCTCAACTCCGGTCCTCTGGACCCACTAACAGGCCAGGTTTGCAAGATAACTGAAATACATCACAGGTGATATCATTTGCTGCTCAGTGATTGCAGTATTTTAGTCTGCATCTCCCCAAGGTAATACTTAAAATCTGGCCTGTTAGTGGGTCCTGAGGACAGAAGTTGAGAACCACTGCTATATGCTGTTTGAGCTACATCATTCTATTTCCATCAGTTTTGCATCTCCAGCCTGACTGTAGAAAAGAGTGTAAGGATTTGTGCATGTAGTACCAATGCATTTTTTTTAATGCATTTTCCTTTTGGTCGGTACAAATGTAACTTTTATATGCCTGAGTTCATAAGATTTTCCACATTAGGATTAATAGTTCTTACCCAAGGGTCTCCTTCCATTTTTCAGCTTATGAGTGTTCGTTTAAAAAAGGTCAATAAGTGTTCAATATATTCATAAAATGAGACCTTTTTTCAAAGGGTCTATTCTTAAAAAATGCTTTTTAAAGAGGAAATAAACCCTGATGGGTTTTACTTCCTCTATATTACCCTGGAATGTAAAAGCATAATGGGCTAGTATGCATCGCATATTAGCCCATTATGTGCCACTTACCTGCAATGGAAGCCAGCGATGTCCAGAGATGTCCCCACTTCAGGCCGCATCCATCTTCTGCCCCTCTTCCTTCTGGGGCCGCGATCTCTGGCTCTGTGACTGGCCGGAGTGACGTGACGTCACTCCCGCGCATGCGTGCGGGAGCCACCAGTCACACCACAATCTCAGTGAAGGAACGGCACGGAGGCCGTTTCTTCACTGCGCATGTGCCCGGTGACGTAGGCACATCACAGTACACTGCATATCTCCTGAACCGTGCAGATTTGGAAGATATGCAGGGCACCTACAGGTAAGCCTTATTATAGGCTTTCCTGTAGGTTAAAGTGGTTGTCACTGGTTGACAACCACTTTAAGGGTATGGGCTCACTAAAAGTAAGATTATTTTGTTCATGAATTGGCGTACTAGTGAATCTGGAGGTAGCTCTAAAAAGTTTGATGTGGCATTCCATATTTTTGCTGAAGGATGGAGAAGGTAAATAAGCTTCTAGTTGAAGGGTTGTCTAATTTTCCGAATTTAAATAGGGCACACGCATTTCAGGGTTGAGCCATGTGTGAGGTTATGTTGTGAGGGATAAGAGGGGTGAAGAGCAATGATTGTTGAATTTCGAGTGTTAAGATGGTATTTGCTTCTAGTAAGTCTCCAAATATGTTTTCAAAATTGCATGGGATTTAAAAGCTGGGAATCATAAGCAAAGTGCTCCACAGCTAGGATGAGTAGGGGCAATTCAGATTTTCAATTCACATAAAGTACTGTACAAATGTTTTAGGTAGGGTGGTCCCGATACCACTTTTTTAAGACCGAGTACAAGTACCAATACTTTTTTCAAGTACTCGCTGAGACCGATAACCCATTCTTTTTTTTTAATGTCATGTGACAGTTTTCAAAGCACAATACAGACTAATGATATCTTCTTTATAATTATGAAGAACTGTAACTCAAGACATTATAAAAGAATAAAACGGTTTTATTGGCTTGTCACAAACTTGTAAAAAACTCAAAGAATTTTCACAGAACATATTTATAAATACAAAAAATATATTTTACAACATTAGCACTGATAGGTGGCACTGATTATGCAGCACTGATGAGCACTGATAGGATTAGGTGGCACTGATATACAGCACTGATAAGCACTGATAGGTGGCAATGATTATGGAGCACTGATGAGCACTGATAGGTGTCACTGATTATGCAGCACTGATGAGCACGGATAGATGGCACTGACTGATGGGCACCGATAGGTGGCACTGAACGATGGCTGGCACCGATAGGTGGCACATATGGGCACTGATAGATGGCACTGCTGGGCACTGAAATGCAGCACTGATTGGTAATTGCTGGCCTGGCATAATAAATAAAATGAATGATGAGAGGAAAGGAAGGATTTTGCAATCCTATATGCTGCAACGCCCATCTTGGTACACCTTGCACTCGTCCACAGCAAGCAACAGTGGACATCTTGTTACACCCAGCCCGAACTATATGGTATCCGCTGCTGGCTTGCTGCCGGCTTACTGCGGCCGAGTGCAGGGTGTACCAAGATGGGCGTCGGGATGTTTGCCCTCTCACGGAGACACGGAACGTCACTTCTGTTACCGAATGTGACGGCTCCAGTCACCGATTCTGATGGAACATGCGGCTGCCCCCTGCACCCCTGCCCTGGCCAGCTTACCTTCCTCTGCTGCCAGCCTGTTGATGACTCATTCTCTGCTCCGCCCACTGACTTCCGGTTGCGAGGAATGCCGCCTCCTCATTCCCAGGTATCAGATTAGACATCAGGAGCATTTGTACAAGTACAAGTACTCGCGCAAATGTTTAGTATCGGCACCAGAGGCGTAACTAGAACATTCAGGGCCCCGGTGCAAGAAATTATGAAGGGCCCCCCGACCCCTGGCCAGGGCCCTTCCCTCTTACCACTGATCCTGGGGCCCTTTACTCCTATTGTGGGTCCCTTTATTACGGTACTGCAGTGGGGCCCTTTCACAAGTTCTGCAGCAGGCCCCAGGGGGACCAGGGAAGCACACAGGGGCCCTGGGAACAGCAGAAGACAAGTAAACTGGATAGAGGAAAATGGAGGAGATTGGGTCCTCTAAATGCCACCCCGCCATCCCTCCTATTCAGGTGTACAAGGGAGGCACATGGGCCCCCTGGACCATGGGGCCCGGTTGCAATTGCAACCCCTGCATCCCCTATCGTTACGCCCCTGATCGGCACCGATAGCGATATTAGTATTGGTATCGGGACAACTCTAGCTTTAGGCAGGCATGAAGAAATGCTATATAGTAAGAATGCATTAAATATATATATATTTTAATTGTTTATTATTTTATCAATTTACAAAATGCAAAGTGAGCAAATGGTGTATGATTGATCAATTATACCAAGCAGGCAGGGCTGGTGCAAGGATTTTTGACATCCTAGATGAAACCTCATTTTGTCACCCATTGGCTCCGCCCCTGACTCCACCCCCTTTGCTCTTCCCATGTGACAGGAGCCAGCACTATACAGGAAGCATTTGCTTCCTCTAGTGCCGGCTCCATTCTTCACACTGATGCTCAGGGATGGCGAGTCGGGAACCCGCAATCTGGGCTTGCTGACCCACTATCCCAGAGCAGGAGGTGGCAATCCGCATCAGAGAGCCAGCAGTTGGGCACCCCTGCTGCAAGGAATGCATTGAGAGTCTCAGAGAGAGATAGACAGGTCGGTCACTGATGATCAGAGAGGCGCACAGCAGTAGGAGATGTTTGCTTCCATTCTGTTGGGAGACTTGGGACATGTTTTCCAGGCTCCAGTGCTGCGCTGCGCCTCTAACTACACTATCGGTCGGACGGAGCAGCTGCCTGAGACGGAGTTAGTTACACGCTGCAGCCTGCAGAGCATGCAGACGCAGAGGGAAACCAGCAGGTGGGTGTCCTAGGCGGCAGTGCACCCTAGTTTGCCTAGTGGTAGCACCGGCCCTGCAAGCAGGTTCTAAATGATCATCAATTTCATATGTAGGTCAAAACACAATCATTAACTAAAACAGAAACAGTTGTGTAGAAGGCTTAAAATCGAATGAGGAACAGCAAAACACTGCTACTAAGGTGAGGTTGTGGAAGACAGTTTCATGTCACAGGTCCTACACCATGGCAAGACTGAGCACACAAGGTAGTTATATTGCTTTAGCAAGGTCTCTTCTAGGGAAAGATTCCAAAGCAAACTGGGATTTCAAGATATGCTGTTCAAGTTCTTTTGAAGAAGCACAAAGAAACGGGCAACGTTGAGAACCATAGATGCAGTGATAGGCCAAGGAAACTTAATGCAGCAGATGAAAGACACATCATACTTACTTCCCTTTGACAATGGAAAATGTCCAGCAGTGCTATCAGCACAGAACTGTCAGAAACTAGTGGGACCCAGGTATACCCATATACTGTCCAGAGAAGTCCGGCCAGAAGTGGTCTTCATTGAAGAATTACAGCCAAAAAGCCATACCTAGAAACAAGGCTAAGAGACTCAACTATGCATGAAAACATAGGAACCAGGGTGCAGAAAAATGGCAGCAGGTGCTCTGGACTGATGAGTCAAAATTTGTAATAATTGGCTGTATGAGGAGGTAGTTTGTGTGACTGTCCCCAAATTTATTCTGCAGCAAGACATCAACCCCAAACACACAGCTATTGTCATTGAGAACCATCTTCAGCATTAAGAAGAACAAGGAGTCCTAGAAGTGATGGTTTGGCCCCCACAGAGCCCTGATTTCAACATTATCGAGTCTGTCAGGGATTACATGAAAGACAGAAGGATTTGAGGCAGCCTACATCCACAGAAGATCTGTGGTTAGTTCCCTGATATGTTGGAACAACCTAGCTTTTGAGTTCCTTCAAAAACTGTGTGCAAGTGAACCTAGAAGAATTGATGCTGTTTTGAAGGCAAATTGTGGTCCCACCAAATATTGATTTGATTTGGATTTCTGTTCTGTTTGTTTACTTTCCAGCTTTTGCACAGTACTGTGTGTCTATATATAATAGAACCAAAGATTGGATCTTGCCAAAAGTTGAAGGCAGCTAGGTAATATTTCTCTATCTGGGATTCCCAGTCCATTCTGTGATTTGATTGAGCAGAGAACATTATCTGGTAATCTGCGCTGTTTGTATCCCCAAATAAAGTTCAGGAAGTTGGCTTGGAGCTTTATATATATATATATATATATATATATATATATATATATATATATACACACACACAGTGGGTATGGAAAGTATTCAGACCCCCTTAAATTTTTCACTCTTTGTTATATTGCAACCATTTGCTAAAATCATTTAAGTTAAATTTTTTCCCTCATTACTGTACACACAGCACCCCATATTGACAGAAAAACACAGAATTGTTGACATTTTTGCAGATTTATTAAAACAGAAAAACTGAAATATCACATGGTCCTAAGTATTCAGACCCTTTGCTCAGTATTTAGTAGAAGTACCCTTTTGATCTAATACAGCCATGAGTATTTTTGGGAAAGATGCAACAAGTTTTTCACACCTGGATTTAGGGATCCTCTGCCATTCCTCCTTGCAGATCCTCTCCAGTCCTGTCAGGTTGGATGGTGAACGTTGGTGGACAGCCATTTTTAGGTCTGTCCAGAGATGCTCAATTGGGTTTAAGTCAGGGCTCTGGCTGGGCCACTCAAGAACAGTCGTCCTGTCCCTGCAGCTTAAAAACACCCCCACAGCATGATGCTGCCGCCACCATGTTTCACTGTTGGGACTGTATTGGACAGGTGATGAGCAGTGCCTGGTTTTCTCCACACATACCGCTTAGAATTAAGGCCAAAAAGTTCTATCTTGGTCTCATCAGACCAGAGAATCTTATTTCTCACCATCTTGGAGTCCTTCAGGTGTTTTTAGCAAACTCCATACAGGCCTTCATATGTCTTGCACTGAGGAGAGGCTTCCGTTGGGCCACTCTGCCATAAAGCCCCGACCGGTGGAGGGCTGAAGTGATGGTTGACTTTCTACAACTTTCTCCCATCTCCCGACTGCATCTCTGGAGCTCAGCCACATTGATCGTTGGGTTCTCCTTTACCTCTCTCACCAAGGCTCTTCTCCCCCGATAGCTCAGTTTGGCTGGACAGCCAGCTCTAGGAAGGGTTCTGGTCATCCCAAACGTCTTCCATTTAAGGATTATGGAGGCCACTGTGCTCTTAGGAACCTTAAATGCAGCAGAAATTTTTTGTAACCTTGGCCAGATCTGTGCCTTGCCACAATTCTGTCTCTGAACTCTTCAGGCAGTTCCTTTGACCTCATGATTCTCATTTGCTCTGACATGCACTGTGAGCTGTAAGGTCTTATATAGACAGGTGTGTGGCTTTCCTAATCAAGTCCAATCAGTATAATCAAACACAGCTGGACTCAATTGAAGGTGTAGAACCATCTCAAGGATGATCAGAAGAAATAGACAGCACCTAAGTTAAATATATGAGTGTCACAGCAAAGGGTCTGAATACTTAGGACCATGTGACATTTCAGTTTTTCTTTTTTAATAAATCTGCAAAAATGTCAACAATTCTGTGTGAACAATGCTGTCTGATGCCATTTTGTATGGTAAACGTTTGGGAAGAGGAGTGCAGAAGTATAGTTGTTAACAGGTTGAAAGGGACCTCTGATTTTTACAAATTGCAATATGAAAAACATAAATAAATGGCCAAGTAATCAAACACCTTTTTATTGGCCAGACTTAATAAAGTGCCTCTGCATTTGTTCATGGCATCTACTAAGTCTGTTTTGCTATGGGTGTTGTCCCCTAATGGTCTATACTGTACACTGTAAGTCCCACTTGATAGGGGAGTATAGCATTCAGCCTAGTGGCAAGTAATCTGGAAAGAAAATTAAGGTCAGAGTTTAAAAGTGCTATGGGGCAGTAGCTTGTTGTATCTATATTTTTGTCTGGGAAATACCATTATATTTAAATAGAGCACAGTATCTGGTAGGTGATCACCTTCTAGAATAGAGCTGAAAAAGATGGTCAAGTGGGGGGCCAGAATAAAAGAAAACGTGTTAAAAAAAACTTTAAAGGCTTTTTTACCACACAGATAAAAAAACATTTGAATTACTTTTTATTAACTTCCTAGATTTTATTCAACTACCAAGCTTCCGCATAACGCCTAGACCAGGGGTAGGGAACCTGCGGCTCTCCAGCTGTTGTAGAACTACATTTCCCATGAGGCATTGCAAGGCTGATGGATACAATTACTCCCAGGAGCATGATGGGAAATGTAGTTCTACAATAGCTGGAGAGCCACAGGTTTCCTACCCCTGGCCTAGACCATGTAACTGCAGAATACAAAAGTTCTGACCTGTACCAAACTATGTCTGTGAAATATTACATGACCTCAAAATAGTTAATGTGACTTTAGGATAAAACCCAGAAGCATCCTGGAGAGCATTTACACAAGCTGGCAGATAATCAGTAGCTGCAGAGAGAGACATATAACAAAATAAAATATCAGCCAAGTTTTATTTAGTAGTTTGGCTTGAAATTCTTTAGAGGAAGAAAAAAAAATAAGAAAAACATGTTAATGCTGATTTTTATCTCTTAGCATAACAGCAGATAGAGGGTTTCCCAAGGACTTGCAATGGGAACAGGAAAAGTAGAGTGATAGGAGACGCTGTTATTTGAGCTTTCATTCTTGCTCATTATCACTTTTAAACTATGTTAGGAAATTTTCTTTCTTCACGTATTGTTGAACATCCAGCACAAGACTCCATTTTACAATATATATCAGTAAAACAACAGTAGAAGTCATAGTGGTGGGGTTTTTTTTGATACTTTTGGAACTCTCTACTTTTGTTGCTGTATTTAAATATTACTTTTATCGAAAAGTGGAGTACATTGTATAAAGTTAGCCTTGTACTGCCTACATTTCAATAGCTATGTGTCAGGTTTGAGCACTGCTGGGGACAATCTAGTAGTGCAGACCAGAGTTTATCTAACAGTGGTATATGTAACCCTAGAAGTACTTTTGACAAATCTGGGAGATTAAAAGAAACATTAACCTTGCTTAAAGAAATGACAGCTAGAATGAGAGCTCCTGTACCAGGGATGAAGTCAGAACAAAGCTAGTTAAAGCGGACCTAAAGATCTGAGAGCCGGTTCACATATGTCAATGTGATTTTTAAAAGGAGTCTGGTGCGGTTTTGTTAACCGGTTCAGATGTGACTCAGGTGCAAATTTTTATTTGAAATCTCACCTGAACCGGACTGAAAAACATACAGGACTCTTTTTAAAAAACAGACTGTGGCCAGACCGGACATATCTGAACCGACTACATAGAAAGCTGGTTCGGATCACATCATGCAAATTGGATCTAATTAATAATTAAAGTGTTACTGAACCCAGGTCCCTGCATTCACTATATCTGGTCTCCCACAGTACACAGAATATGGAAATGCAATTATTTTAGTTAAATATAAACTGCTAAATACCTTTCCTCATCAGCAGTTGGAGCAGTCTTATGACTTCTATCAGTGTCTTGCTTGTAGGAGGAGTTTTCATTTTCCTCTAACTGTCCTATGAGGCTGCAAGACCCCTGGCCCTCTGTCTGGAAAGTGCTAGCCATATGCCGATCGCATGCACCCTTCCAAAAAAAAAAACTCTCTGACAATACATACTAAACGGAGCATGTGCAGAGTGCCTGTAGGCATCCACTCAAAGTGATCCAGATCTCCGGTTCTGATCAGCAAACCTTCACGTCTCCCAGTTACTCAGAGTATATAAAAATATATCATTGCACAATATAGGTTTAAAAATATTTTCCGCCTTTATTAAAAATATTGCACACTCACATTTAAAACTCTTTACACATCGCATATGTTTAAAAAACCTTTGACGGCTACTCTCCTCCTCCCCGTCCTTCCCGGTGTGCAAAGCCCTGGAATTGACCTCACCGGCTCCACCCGATGTGTTGCGTCACTTGTCACCTGACTTCTTCATATACTCGGAGTAAATGGGAGACGTGAAGGATTACTTGCTGATTAGAACGGGGACCACAGGAGATACGGATCACTTCAGGTGGATGCTTGCAGGCAATAAGATAGTAGGATCATACAAGGGCTCTGTTTAACCATAACTGGTCATACCCTGAGGGTGAGCGGCCATTGCACTTTGGGTGGATGGTGAAGGTGCATGTCGTATGTGCCATTGTTATCAATAGCACGTACTGGAGCAACAGTGATGTTTGGGTGGATTATTTACCTGCTTCAAATACAGGACTGTTGTTTGATGGTTTTTAAAAAAACATTTTTGTGTCACTATTTTTAGGTTTATTTGATACTTTGTATATGGCAGATCTATGGTTATATAATACCACATACCTTATTTAGTATATTGGTCACAATAATTTATATAGAAGTTAGAGAATAAGCACACCATTAATCTGATTATAAAGCTTAAAAAGAAAGATGCAATGAAGTACAAGAGGTAAGCGTTAAATGAAACACATTCATTTTAAAAATGGAATTGTAAATCAGGCTTTTAAATGCTGATAACAGCACACAAAAAGACTCAAACTCCAAACCTGCTATCTGGTAATAGAAACTATCTTGTCAAGTCCACTCTACAACACTATGTACAGTTTCGTACACCCATTCTGTACCATGACAAGTGACAAGTGTATGACGAACACACCACACTGCCTCATCTTCTGAAATGTGGACACCTGACCATAATGCATATGGAGCAGCCACTTACATCTCAGTAGACCAGCAGTCCCATATTTTAGCTTCCAGCAAATCTCTTTGGCCCATTCAGATAACAGCCCAAAAACACCACTTGTGCATGGACACATAGGATAACATAAAGGGGCGTTTTTGGGCTGTTTAAAAAAAACGCCCAAAAATGGTCGTTTATCAGCTACAGTGTGCATGGAGCCTAGTCGTTTCAGAGGGAAACTACAGGGTGGGCCATTTATATGGATACACTTTAATAAAATAGGAATGGTTGGTGATATTAACTTCCTGTTTGTGGCACATTAGTATATGTGAGGGGGGAAACTTTTCAAGATGGGTGGTGACCATGGCGGCCATTTTGAAGTCAGCCATTTTGAATCCAACTTTTGTTTTTTCAATAGGAAGAGGGTCATGTGACACATCAAACTTATTGGGAATTTCACAAGAAAAACAATGGTGTGCTTGGCTTTAACATAACTTTATTCTTTCATGAGTTATTTACAAGTTTCTGACCACTTATAAAAAGTGTTCAATGTGTTGCCCATTGTGTTGGATTGTCAATGCAACCCTCTTCACACACTGATAGCAACACCGCAGGAGAAACGCTAGCACAGGCTTCCAGTATCCGTAGTTTCAGGTGCTGCACATCTCGTATCTTCACAGCATAGACAATTGCCTTCAGATGACCCCAAAGATAAAAGTCTAAGGGGGTCTTGTGAAAAATATTCACCAGTCTTTGAACATTTATTGAGTACTTTCTTATTTCAATACAATTTCGGTTCGTGTGGTAACAAAAAGAACACTTTAAGGGTTATTCAAACTACACAGTGTACTGGGAGAAGGATAACTTTTTTGTTTTCAACCTAAGTTTTACCGACTGAAGTTTTACCGGCGGTACCAGTGGTGGGTAGAACTTTTCAAAGGGGGGAGTGTATATGATTACACGGTGTTTGTCCTTCAATTATAGTGGTTGGTAAGGATAAAATAATTTCACATAGGTATATTTACCG
>BLSH010121711.1:436739-447216 GCA_018402905.1 Glandirana rugosa | reverse complement strand
GAGATGACGATGAGTTAAGTCGACGGCCTTCGCTTTTCACCTTTGCGACACATGACTTCCGAGGTTCAGCTCCTAAGAGAAGGTGGGGTACGTCACAACGGTTGGCAGGCATTTAAATGCCTGTCGGTCATTTTTGTCCCGTCAAAAAACCCACAGGCATTTTCAGGCATCGTCGGCTTGTCACGGTCATTTTTGCCGCCGGTAGCCGAGGCCAGTCTCGACGCGTACACGTTAATGCCTTTAGGGGTTCGCCGTTCACTCTTCTAGGTTAGGACTGGGACTGTGTTCAACCTGCTGGAGAGGAGGACGACGGTCGATCACGGAGACGGGTCGGGTAGCAGGTGCTGGCTGGCGGTGGTGTGGTGGGAAAATGCAGTAACCTCATTTGAGGGTGGATGGGCTGGGCAGAGGCACTAGCTGGCAGCAGGAGGAGAGGTCGTCCAACTTGTGTCAGGGTCAGGATTGGATCTTCTCACTTGCCGCTTGGGGATTTCCGTAATTGCACATGCGCAGCTCTGACCGGAGCCGATGGCCGCCGTTTTTACTGGCACTGTTCGGCTGCTACGGACTTTTACGGACACCCAAAAAACTGCCCTGTTTTTACTGGCTGTCCGTAAATTTACGGACGGTTGGCAACACTGCATGGGGTGGAAGAGAATCCTCGACTTGGAGCCTTCAGTACACAGCGTTTCCACTTTTCGCTTCCGGCAGCTGAATTGAGTAGCAGTAGAGTGAGAAAATGGTAAGCATAAGTAGCTGGTGGTGCCACCATTAAAGTTAACCTGTTGATTTTGTTCCTGCCTGGGCAGTTATTATTGGGAGAACATTTGATCATGAGCTGTACAGAGCGATAGCAGCATATAGCATTTGTATACAACATACTTGGTAGAATGTTGTGTGCAGATAGTGGTTTGGGTAAAGTGTGTGCTTCTATCAAATAATTACATCTAGAAACAAAACCAAAAATGAATACTCATATTGTATCTTACTGAATAGTAGCAGCTTTTCTTCTCTCTTGCAGCACACTGGTTCATGGCATTTGGGACTACAAAGCAACCTATCAAATATTTGGTTTATCTCTTTTTTTCCTGTTGAAATTGTATGTACACAGTACATTTGCGTTTTTGCTGTGTACATCTTTGAAAAAGAAAATAATAAACCTGACCTTTAAATCACTTAATATATTTTATCCGTTCCTAGTACAGAACACATCAACTTGTCATACTTTAGAATTTGCTTTTTGGGAAATTAGAAATGAGTTTGAATGTAGATTCATAAAATTGATTTACTTGCGTTTACAAAATTATCAGGATACCTTTTTACATTTTGGGCCAGACCAGGTAATGCAATCTAGACCAGTGTTTCTCAAGCTTTTTCTATTCACGCACACTTTGAGAATATACAAAAGCTCGAGGCACCCCAGTCGTGCATGCTCCTGACAGCTAACGGAAAGCTCACAATTGCTACTTGCAGTCGGAAGCTTTCCAATCATGTGACCACCATGACAGCCAATCATGGTAGTCACATGATCAAAAACCCTGCCTCACTTCCCAGCATCCTAAATCCCTTAAAAGGATAAAAAATGTGCTGGAGTGACAGTATGGAGTAAAACATTGATAAGCCTTTTGGACTGGACATTCTTTTATTCTGTGTAATAGGCCTTAGGCCAGGAATGTGAAGAAGTGGACTTTTGGCAAAGAAGTGTGACACAGTATGGTGGAGTATCTCCAAACAATAGTTAGGAGACTATCTCATCCAAGAAGAAGCGGGGCGGGTCCAGAGTCAGCATGGCCCGAATTACCAACCAATGAGAGGGACCCTTACAGACTGGTCTTTTTATCTACTAGAGAATGTTTTCTATGTCAAACTGTCCCACAATGAACACAATGTAGGTGAGCTCAAACATGTTGATGAGTCTATTCAAGAGCTGTATGACTCTACTTTGCCCAGCTACAGTGGTGAATATAATTGAAAGGGAATCCGGGTCTTTAACCCATCCAGATCTGCGCTATAGCCAAAGTACGGCTCCAGCGCAGATCTGAAATGCCGGGTGGACGTCCATGGCGCGCACACACGCCCGCCGCACGCTGCGTGGCCGTGCCCGCGGGTCGGGCGGACCTCCCGAGACCCGCGATCCCCTGTCAGACCTGCAGAACGGGGAACCGCCGTTGTAAACATGGTGGTTCTCAGTTCTGTGACAGGGGACATAGCAGATCTACTGATCCCTGTCACTGGGATCAGTTAGATCTGTTATGTCCCAACCAGCCCTGCCCCCCCACAGTTAGAACACACCCAGGGAACATTTGTTAACCCCTTCACTGCCCCCTGCAGGTTAACTCCTTCACTGCCAATGACATTTATATAGTAATCAGTGGACATTTAAATTTCTGATAGCTGTATAATTGTCATTGGTCCCAAAAAAGTGTCAAAAAAGTCAGACATAACCGCCCCAATATCGCAGTCCCAATAAAAATCGCAGATCGCCGCCTTTACTAGTGAAAAAAAAAAATAATAAAAATGCCATAAATCAATTCCCATAGTTTGTAGACACGGTAACTTTTGCGCAAACCAATCAATATACGCCGATTGCGATTTTTTTTTTTTTACCAAAAATATGTAGAAGAATATGTATCGGCCAAAACTGTTGAATCATTTTTATGTATTTATTTTTTTTTTTGGATATTTATTATATTAAAAAGGAAAAAATATTGTTTTTTTTCAAAATCACCTCTCTTTGTTTGTTTATAGCATTGACGCATAGTATATTAGTAGTATATAGAATTGACGCAGAGGTGATCAAATACCACCAAAAAAAAACTCTATTTGTGGGAAAAAAAATGATATAAATTTAGTTTGGGTACAACGTCGCATGAACGCGCAATTCTCATTCAAAATGCGACAGCGATGAAAGCCAAAAATTGGTCTGGGCAGGAGGGGGGTTTAAGTGCCCAGTAAGGAAGTGGTTAAAGAGAGTTGGATCTCAACAAACAGCATATAGCCAAATGCACCATAAACACTTACCAAACACACGCTAATGCTGCTAGAGTTTGAGAAGTGCTGGCCAGGGTTTTCATAGTGCATGTCTGTGGGGTTGATTTACTAAACTCAAACAGACTGGGCCTTTTGCAAGTGCAGTTTCTCCAGTGCTTAGTAAATGAGGTGAAGCTTCATTTTGCAAATAATACAAAATCAAATGAAATGTAAAATATAAAAAAAAACAGTATTTTTGCTTGCACATGCTTGGATGATGGAAGTCAGCAGAGCTTCCCCTCACTTACTAAGCTCTGGAGCAAGTGCACTTGCAAAGTCTCAAAAAATTAACCACCAACACAGATTACCTTTTTTAGATGTCTGTAAGGATGGCATTCTTTCCACCAACCACCAATGTAACAGCACATTCTCACCAAACTCCAATGTAACAGTAAATTCTTTTCACTGACCACCAATGTAAAGGGTGGCATCATAGGGTAAAATTATATCTATAACTGCAAAGCCATATTTTATAGTTTTTTTCAACCTGAAAATTATTTGATTTGGGAAAAGTGTGAGACAACTTGAAAGGCTTGGATCAATCTTCCTCAGATGTGCCTCCCCCATTCTGTTATAAATGGGATTCTCCCTTTGGAGGCCATCCATCTCAAGAGTACATACAGTATATGAAGATGAGCATCCTGGCAAACCCTCCCTTGCCAGGGCAGAGTTGATGAACTCTGCGAGGGGATGATGGAGATAAGCTTTAGATTTCAATGATCTGATAAAAACTGATAATTGACTGGCTTGATACCAATCTTTGCTGTCCAGTGGTCATAACCATGTGATATACACATAAAGTCTGCTGCTTCTTCTGGTTCTTCTTGGTGTTCCCTTGGTTGACTTCCTGGTTCCAGGCACCTTACATCACATCCACTTGGAGGAGCTTGCTCACCTTTCCCCCTGAAGGCTGCCATCAGCTGGAGACCTATAGATATGCTTTTTTATACATTTTACATGTGAATGCAATATTTATTGTTTTTTGTTTCATTGAATCTTTCAAAAAATGCTACACTTAGGTAGTGGCGCTCTTCTCTCTTTTTTTTTTGCTGGTGGGAGCCTCCCCTGATCCTGCTTGGAAGAGCAACTGCTGACATAATGTGAACTTCATGCCACAGTGTCTTTATATGGACTTTTTTAGGGCTGAATGCACTTTCTTTTATGTCATTTATCATTTTATGCCCCTTTTTTATGCCTGGATACATTTTAGGGTGTTAGTACAGAAGTCCATAAAAAATCACGAAGGGTACTAACGGCTCAGCTCTTCCTCTGGAGATACAGTCTCCATACTACTGCATCCAAGATCCATCTTATAGGTTCCACCCTGCACCATTGCAGGCATATAGACTATCGACCACGGTTCTTCCTGGAGAGTGTCTCCAAGAATTCTGGCTACAGCCCTGACACAGCTCCTACTGGTAAACTGCACAAGCAGCTGCCAGCCACCTGGCCCACCGCCACTCATTCTATTTTATGCCTTGCACACCTGTCTCCATACTCGGGGGTGCTCAGACCAGAGCTGCAAGGGAAGCCCTTTTGTCACTTTGGCCTCTAACCAAGGCACATGACACCATTGCTAGAGTGGTACATGAAATTTATATCAAACTTTCATAAAGAATTAAGGAAACACTCATGATAGAGTAGTTTAAAGTTGTCCAGCAGCAGGACATTTTTAATAAAGCAGAAAAGGGTACAGGCAGGTAATTTACTACAAGAATTACAAGACTGCAGATGACACAGCAGTCCAAATGTTGGTACAGACAAAGAGCACAGGCTTGGGTTTATAGGAGAATTAAAAAGGCATGTGTATTCTTACATGAATCTTGATGCACTTTGTGTATTTTTTTCAGATCTGTGCAGTAATCTAGTAGGGGTTCGCATCTTCACTGGTCTCACAATTCGATTTGATTACGATTACAATGTCAACGTTTCGATTCAATTCCGCGATGCATCACGATTACTGCCATGGTTTTTGACAAAAACCCATTAGTGCAGCCTCACCAATGCCCATCAAATGCAGCTTCTCTGTGCCCATCAACTGCAGCCTCACCAGTGCATCAAATGCAGCCTCGCCATGCCCATCAATCAGCCTCACCATGCCCATCAATGCAGACTCACTGTGCCTATCATCAATCCAGCCTCACTGTGCATGTCAATCAGCCTAACTGTGCCCGTCAATGCAGAGGCACTGTGCCCATCAATGCAGAGTCACAGTGCCCATCAATGCAGAGTCACTGTGCCCAGTCAGCCTCACTGTGTCCCATCAATGCAGAGTCGCTGTGCTCATAAATGCAGAGTCACTGTGCCCAGTCAGCCTCACTGCGTCCCATCAATGCAGAGTCACTGTGTGCCATCAATGCAGAGTCACTGTGCTCATCAATGCAGAGTCACTGTGCCCATCAATGCAGAGTCACTATGCCCAGTCAGCCTCACTGTGTCCCATCAATGCAGAGTCACTGTGCCCAGACAGCCTCACTGTGTCCCATCAATGCAGAGTCACTGTGTCCCATCAATGCAAAGTCACTGTTCTCATCAATGCAGAGTCACTGTGCCCATCAATGCAGAGTCACTGTGCTCATCAATGCAGAGTCACTGTGCCCATCAATGCAGAGTCACTGTGTCCCATCAATGCAGAGTCACTGTGCTCATCAATGCAGAGTCACTGTACCCATCAATGCAGAGTCACTGTGCTCATCAATGCAGAGTCACTGTGCCCATCAATGCAGAGTCACTGTGTCCCATCAATGCAGAGTCACTGTGCCCAGTCAGCCTCACTGTGCCCCATCAATGCGGAGTCACTGTGCCCAGTCAGCCTCACTGTGCCCCATCAATGCAGAGTCACTGTGCCCATCAATGCAGAGTCACTGTGCTCATCAATGCAGAGTCACTGTGTCCCATCAATGCAGAGTCACTGTGTCCCATCAATGCAGAGTCCCTGTGCCCCATCAATGCGGAGTCACTGTGCCCAGTCAGCCTCACTGTGCCCCATCAATGCAGAGTCACTGTGCCCAATCAGCCTCATTGTGTCCCATCAATGCAGACTCACCCGTGCCTGGATGGATCGCACACAGCGGCATGAGAGCTTTGAATTGAAAACCCCAGCACCAGTCCTCCTCACCCTCCTTCTCCTCCAGCGCCCGCTGTAATGGAGTCCCACCTCCTAGACAGGAGGCTGAGAACACTGATTGCACATATGGTGACGCCGGGTGGCTGGGAATGGCGTCAGCGGTTGGTGGGAAAGGAGGGTGCGGTAACCGCCCCACAGCTCCTTTTGGCTCTGTTCGGAGAGGCACAGCTCCGGCCGGAGAGGGAAGGGGCACAGCGCGGCGTGGGGATGACATCACCCAATAATCAATTTATGCTTTATGACACTATAGGAAACTAGGGGAAGTTTCCCTGGAGTGAGGGAAAAAAAATACCTTTGGTAGCTGTCACAACATCGGAAGATATCCCATCCACTTCTTTTCTAATATCAACTATAATATTTTACATTTCCACTGACCTTTTGTTGTTGTGACATTGGATTCGCAATATGGGAAACAGTTAGCAAAAAACTAGTGTGGTGCCGATACTAAGCATTTTCATGAGAATTTGTATTTATGCAAATGGTCTGATACTGCGATCCAATACCGTCAGCCTAGGTTCACACTGGTGCGGTGCGGAGAACTGCATGTGATTCATTTTGTATGGCTCAAATTGCACCACACACGCACGAAAAAGGTGCATGCACTTTTTTTTGCCTGGAATCGGATCTGATTCTGCCAATCGTACTGTGTTTTGCGAACAGCAGCAGTCTAAAAAAATGGTAACATGACATTAAAAATAGGTATCGATAATTGGTATCAGCGAGTACTTCAGAAAAAGTATTGGTACTCCTACTCATCTTAAAAAACTGGTATCGTGCATCCCTAAGGCCGGCCATACACGGTTTGAATCTCAGCCGGTTCAGTAGGAACTGTCCGAGATTCGAACCATTAATGGGCAGGAGTTAATCGATCTATCAACTTGGGTACAACCAGCCTGCCAGATTTGCTGCTGATTATGACCAACGGCTGCTGTAGCCGCTTGCGATAATTACTGTCTTCTCCCGGCGGGGATGGCTTCCCCCGGCTGCTGGGAGAAGACAATTGTTGATTCCCCTGTCAGCATTGTCTGTGCTGATGGGGAGAATCATGCTAATTTCTTTCCTGCAACCCGTGGTTGCAGGAAAGAAATTCGCACCACGTATGGCCGACCTAATAAAAACCTGACTGAAGTCAACCTTTATACTGCTAATGAGAAGGAGATCCTTGGATTCTCCTCTAAGAGTGGAAAGTAGAGCAAAGTCAGGAACTGTCTTAAGATAATTTTTATTTATAGCAACCCTTACTTATGCCAAGATGGCCTGACCTTTTAGGAACATCAGTTCATAAGGAATCCCTTTCTTATCTTTATTACCTCACGCTGATAAAAAAAGACAGCATGCTTTCTTAGGGAGTTCCCAATGGAACAAAAGTCACTCAGGGAAAATGGATTTTATATATACTGTATACTTACAGTATATAATATAAAGCACATGGACTTTTAGCTAGCATGCCGTAAACTACACAAAAGTACCAGCTTTTGCCCATCAGAAAAAGAACATGAAATAAAAGCATTAGCCCCCTTTTTGAAACAACTATTCAACAGAGAATGGATGCTTTCTGCAATATTTAAATTGTATTTAAAGCTCTATTGGTCTGTTTCAGAAAGTACAACCTTCAGCAGTAATGAGGAAAGGGTAGGGGGACAAGGGGTAGGACTTTAAATGAAGCTTTGTGGTAGCCTGGTAAGGCTATGGCTTCCATCCCTAAGTGCCCATTCACATAGGGGCGACTTGCGATCAGACTTGAGTTGCCTCAAGTCGCCCCAAGTCGCTTGACATCTGAAATCCCATTGAAATGAATGGGAGCCGTCTTAATATACGCGACTGAAGTCGCTCCGACTTCAAGGCGACTTCTGAAAAGGTTCCTGTACTACTTCTAGGCGACTTCTATCCGACTTGTGCCCATAGGATTCAATAGAAGTCGCCTCCAAGTCGGATCCCCCATCTACATGGAAGCGACTAAAAGAAAATAATTTATCCAGGGCAACCACCTCCCTCCCCGCTCTGATTGGCCACAGGCAAAGTCGCCTGGCATAGTCAAGCTTGAAGTTGCCTGCAAGTAGCCTGCAAGTTGCCTGCAAGTAGCCTGCAAGTAGCCTGCAAGTTGCCTAGCAAAGTCGTGCCTGAAGTCGGATCGCCCCTGTGTGAATGCAGCCTCAATATAGAATATAAAAGTTTTACAAATATGCAATGGAGCAGGAGGGTGGGACTTTAAATGAAGAGTGTGGTTGTCATATTGTAGCATTGATGGATATACTGTAGATTGGTTGAGGTGGTAAAATTGTTTTATTTATACAAATAATCATATATTTATATACAAGTGGTCACATAAGTGATCCAAATAGCAACACATGATCATGAATTAAATAATTGTACAATACATGATACACGTTCCCCATCCATCAATTTCATATATATACATACAATGATTGGATGAAACAACAGCAAGCTGTATGGCTCATATCCTAAAATTCCATGGGGTGGTACCCCAAAATATACCATATAGATTATATAAAAAGTAGGGAATCAATAGCGTATGGTAATACCAGTAACACGACATGTGGTAGCTCAATGCGTTTCGTGGCTATAGGGCCACTCATCAGGAGCAAGTGTGTTGTGATCTGCAATAAAAATGATCAGGGTAAGTCTTGCCAGTATCCTAATGTAGGGTGGTGGGGCCTGTATCTTACAAAGAGCAGCCCCATGCAGAGTCTGCATAGGAAATACTCACACATTACACCCCCCCCCCCCCACACACACACACACTCCTTCTTTTATCCAGAGAGAAAATGATCTGTGGAATAATTAAAGCAGTATTAAACCCAAAAGCAAAAATGTGATATATTGCAGCTTCTGAATCATTCGATGTGATGGCTGTATCAGTTTTCTTTTTTTATCTTATGCTTTTTTTCACTATGTTTACACTTAGTGATAGGGCCAGTAACACACCTTCTGTATTGGAGTGCCATCCCTCTGGATGAAAGAGCACAGGGAGCACCTTTGGACAGCAGCATTTCAATCTGGGTGGAGGTGGGTGTTAGATAGACTAGCAGGTTTAAATACACTAACAAACTGTTGTTAAACGCCAGCTCACAGTTACAACAAAAGTTATTTTCCCTTTGGGATGAAAATTTTACATAAATCAATAAAAGCTCAACATTCTAAACACTCCTGCTGCTGTTCACTGGTTTACCTCATCTTTGTAACTGATACATTCTGCTACAGAGCGTGTTCTTCTGAAAAACAACAGACTTACTGGCTGGGTCACCAGATGAAATTAAAAGAAAGAAAGCCTAGAAAAGAAAGCTAATGCAACCATCCCATCTAAAAATTGGTAAGCTGCAATATAATACATGTTTGTTTTTGTGTTTAATACTACTTTAAGCTCTCTTGTGCTCACTCAAAACTCAAGATTGCCTTCAATAAACCTTAATTTTTATGTCATGGAATTTTCATAGAAATATAGAAACATAGAAAAGTGACGGCAGAAAAAGACTGAGTAGTCCATCGAGTCTGCCCCTTTTTATTTATTTTTTTTTTTTACATTAACCTTGTTGTCTGACTATGGATTTATGTTTATCCCAAGCATGTTTGAAGCCATTTACTGTTGACTGTCTCACAACCTCTGTTGGTAGTTTATTCCAATCATCAACCACCCTTTCAGTAAAATAATACTTTCTAAGATTAGTTTTGAACTTCCCCCCAGTTAGTTTGAGGTCATGTCCCCGTGTTCTTGATTTTGGTTTCATATTGAAAAGACTGCCCTCCTGAACCTTATTCACCCCCTTGAGGTATTTAAAGGTTTCAATCATGTCTCCCCTCTCCCTTCTTTCCTCCAGACTGTACATATTAAGTTCCTGAAGTCGTTCTTGATATGTTTTATCCCCCAGACCTTTCACAATTTTTGTTACCCGTCTCTGAACTCGTTCTATTTTATCAATATCTTTTTGTAAGTGAGGTCTCCAGAACTGGACACAGTATTCTAAGTGAGGTCTCACTAAAGATCTATATAGAGGAATCAGAACCTCTTTCCTCCTGCTGGTGATCCCTCTACTGATACATCCCAGAATTCTATTTGCTTTTCCCACTGCCTGGTCACTCTGTTTGCTCATTTTGCAATCATCTGAAATAAGCACCCCCAAATCTTTTTCTTCTGTAGTGCTGGCCAACACTGTGCCCCCAATGCTGTACTCTCTAAGCGGATTCTTTTTCCCTAGATGCATTATTTTACATTTAGAAATATTGAACTGCAGTCTCCACTGCTTTGACCAATCTTCCAGCAATGCCAAATCATGTTCCATGTTACAGACACCTCCAGGGATA
>BLSH010121711.1:375402-403651 GCA_018402905.1 Glandirana rugosa | reverse complement strand
GGTTAGTTGTTCGAAAAGTGATCAAACGGGAATCTTCGGTAGTGTCGGTACGGATGATTACCGTACCGACACTAACCGGTCACGTAGTACACTGGGTCGGAGATATACTCCGACCTCAGTGCATCGCGGCGCACAGTCTAACAGAGTCTGATCTCATCCCTCTCGAAGTACCGCCACGACACTCCCTTTCTAATCGCAAGTGTTGGTAGAGTCTGACGTAATCCCTCTGGAAGTAACGCCAGGACACTCCCTCTGTAATCGTAAGTCTTGGTAGAATATGTCCCTCACGTCTTGATATTAATGAGTTTTTGGAATCATTGAGAACATGGTTGTTGTTCAATAATAAAATTATTCCTCAAAAATACAACTTGCCTAATAATTCTGCACTCCCTGTATAAGATGGTTCTGAATGCTAATGTCTCCCTCACAGGACCGCAATGAAGGTCTCCCTAATGCAGTCTGAGATGGTTGTGAACGCTAATCTTTCCCTCACAGCACCGCCATGAAGCTCTCCCTACTCTAGTCTGAGACAATCTGACACGCGGCGCTACGTGACTCCAGCCTCATATAGAGGCTGGGTCACATGATGCACTGGCCAATCACAGCCATGCCATTAGTAGGCATGGCTGTGATGGCTTCTAAGGGCAAACTAGTGAAAAGCTTGTTGATTGGCTGCCCAGCAGCTATAGAAAAGGCGCCAAAAATACCCGAATATCGAATCTGAACCCGGACTTTTATTCAAATGTCCGGGTTCAGGTTACGGACACCCTAAAGTCCGGTACGTACCTTAACTTTACAGTCCGGGTTCGCTCAACTCTACCCAAACCTTAATAATTGTCTATTAGCCACTATAGATGTAAATGCCCTGTACACAAGTATCAAACAAACAGATGGTCTTAAAGGAGTTAACAAAGCCCTTCATGAAAGAACAAAAATGAAACAAACCCAAATTGATTTTTTCTTAGAAGGACTGAAACTCTGCCTGGAATCAAACTATTTTTGGTACCATAAAAAATACTATGTTCAAACAAAGGGAGTGGCGATGGGGGCACGATATGCACCAAGTGTGGTGACCGTATTTATGGACCTATGGGAAGAAAAATAAATTTATAGAAAAAACTACCCAACAATGAAGTTCTAAGGGAGATACATCGATGATGTGTTCCTGATCTGGGAAGGAACAGAAGAATCGTTAAAGGGGTTTATGGAGGACATCAACCAGAACAGCTATGACATCAGCTTTACGGGCAAGTGCGACAAGCAGCAGGTGGACTATTTAGACTTACAAATAGAGAACATCAACGGAACAATATCCACCAGAACATATTTCAAACCAATAGACAAGAACAGGTACATCCCAGTCTCAAGTTGCCATCATCCTAGATGGAAAAATAACATTCCTAAAGGGCAACTTATGAGATTGAGGAGGAACTGCAAAAGGATAGAGGACTTTAATGTACAAGCAGACAAGATGATTAGGAGATTTGAAGACAAAGGATACCAAAGAACCACCTTGATTAAACTTAAGGAAATAGTTAGTAGAATGCATAGGAACCAACTGCTAAGAGATTAAAAGAAGAACACAATTAAAGAGAAGAACCAAGAAACAGCCTTTATCACCGGCTTTAACAGAGAGTACAAGAAAACAGAAAGAACGGTAAAAAAGTACTGGCCCATATTACAAGCAGATAAAATTATTACCAAAGAAACCCAGGTTCATCTACAGCAAAGCACCTACTCTCAGAAATCACTTGGTACATAACGTCATAAACCCCCCAATGTGATCAAAATCTTTAAGGATATGAAAGGGTTCTAAAAAAAAAAAGGACACTACAAGTCCCAGAGAGCAGAAGAGGAGCACTGCGGGGAGAGAGAGAGCTGAACAAGGAGATGGATGAGGACCCCCAGGACCATCAGACGAAATCCCTAGGACCACTGCCAGGACTACTGAGAGCCATTACCCTGAAGGAAAAACACCGCCTAACTGAGGACCACGGAAACCATCACACGGAACCACCAATGAGACCCCCAGGAATACCAAATGGGCGTCCAGGTGTTTTACCCCTGCAGGGGTGACGCCGTTCGGTAAGTGGGGTATCCAGAGGGGAGCACGCTTATACTGCACTTCCTGGAGCACTTGGGATCATCATAAAAAAAGATGTTATATACAACCAAATAAACAAAAAGGACATATATGGAATATAAGACTGCACGAGCACTTTGAGCACTATACACCTGTATTTATTTTTATTTGTTTTAATCAATCTAGTACCTAGATTGATTGCTGGTGACCCTTGGTACCAATCACAGGGCCCTTTATGCTTTGTTTTTTTTATATATATTTTTCTTTTTTGGTTTGGTATTTGCACTTAGCACTTCAGTATTATGGACCTGATGGTGTAAACGATTGATTACACACTTGTTTGAAGCACCTTTACATATCCAGAATATTAATGAATCATTCATATCATATCCTAGAAGAGGACAGAGATAATTACACAAATAAGCACTAGTGCAATATTGAGGACCATTCACTATACTAGCGCATTATTGATGTTTTATGCAGCAACAGAATAGGAGTTAGCACAATCTTTACAAGCAGCGTCTAGTCCAGTCACATACACCATTGCTTTTTAGCCTCTCCTAGGAGTGGCTACCCCTGGATGGCAGCAAACTTTATAAAATCCTAAGCGCGGTACTCACATACACCTTTTTAATCAACCCAATAGAACTCCTTTGGGATGAATTAGAGCGGAGACTGTGAACCAGGCCTTCTCGTCCAACATCAGCGCCTGATCTCACAAATGCACTTCTGGAAGAATGGTCAAACATTCCCATAGACACACTCCTAAACCTTGTGAACATCCTTCCCAGAAGAGTTGAAGCTGTGAGGGCTCGTTTACAGGCGTTGTTAAAGCTCCCTTAATGCCAGTCAAAGCCCATGTCACTAAATAAAATGGTTGGCTTACAGTCCTGTTTACACCTTGCGTTGGCATAGCTGCGCTTCAGCTTTGCGTCAAAAATTATACCCCATGTAGCTTTAGCCAGGCTTCAAAGCCTCTCCAATGCCTCCATAGAAGTCTATGACAAAGCTTGTTCGAAGCTCGCTTGAAGCACCTGCGGCTTTTCAGAGGCTGTAATTCAGCTTTAGCTTTGCTTTGTTTTGGAGAAATTGCAAGTGTGAGATATCAACAAACACACACAGGGCGTTTACCAAGGTTCAACAAAGCTTCAAAAGTGCATCACTGAAGCCTCGTCAAAGTCTTGTTGAAGCCTCACTGAAGCCTCTTCGAAACACAGCTGAAGCCTCAAAAACACATCATAAAAGCTTGTTGAAGCTGTACGAGCTTTAATGAGCATTGAAGCTGAAGCAAGTGTAAACTTGCCCTTATAGCTGCAAAGGGTGGGCCAACTCAATATTGAGCCCAACAGACTAAGACTGGTATGCAATTAAAGTTCACATGTGAGTAAAGGCAGGCGGGCCAATACTTTTGATAATATAGTGCATTTACTACTGCATATAGATATTCAAGAATAAATTGGCTTTTTTTAAACTTTGCATAACTAAATTATTCACCACACTTTTGTTTGAGGCTTTTATTCGATTAGTCGTTTAATCGAAACAACAATTGGCCAACTAATCGATTATGAAAATAATCATTTGTTGCAGCCCTAGTCCAGTGTAAATTCATCTTACACATTTTCTGTAAAGGTGAACTTACCCTAAATTAATTACTTTACGTCTGTTAAGTACTGTACGTTCCTGGTGTAGAAAAACGGAAAGGTGTGCAAAGTCTTACAGTTTTCTTTCTAAAGCTGCCACAGGTTGAGTAGAAAAGCCTGTCCTCTGCCAGAAGCTACAGTGAGGGACATTTGCTCTCTGTGTGGAAGCAGTGATCGCTTTGAAGAGGCCTGACATATGCACCGCTATGTCAGAGCCAATGCTTTTCACATGTAACCACACAGAGAGGTTAGCTGCGGTTAGGGACAGGTGTCTGAGCTTGGACGTAATCTGCTATGTCCAGACTTGGATATATTTCGCTAACCACAGTTATCTGCTCTGTGTCTAGCTACATGGAAACAGCAGCAGTCACTATCAGCCTGTCATTAGTTTAAATGGACTGAGCAGCAGCCGCTGATCACATAACCTGATCATTACCACAGCAAGAATCCACATATTTTTGTCAGAGGAATTTGGCAGCTGCAGCTACCTTACCGTGTACACACTTGACGGTGTACAGAGCCAATCTGAGCGGCTCTGTATCATTTGCTTGTTGTGATAAACAATCTAGTGTAGTGTTTACTTTGGAGAACCCATACCTTACTCTTCCAAGAAACTCAGCAATGAACAATTATTCATTAGTTCCAGAGCACAAAGAGCAGCAGATTCATTATAGGAGGAGGTATGATTTGGGGATCCCTTTTTAACCCTATCACCTCCCCTTCTTCCCTGTATATCTAATGTCTATCCCCCCACTTTCTGTGACCTGTACATTAACCCCTTCATTCCTCTGTGTATGAGCTATTATATGGTTTTCTTTAGTGCACTACAACCAAGCTCCATGATTTAATATGTAATTTTAGTTAAAGGAGTTGTAAAGGCAGAAGGTTTTTTATCTTAATGCATTCTATGCATTAAGATAAAAAAAACCTTCTGTGTGTATCAGCCTCCCCAGCTGTCAATCAAAGTCTGTCAGCTAATCAGGGGAAAGAGGGGAGGGTGGGGCCATGTCGGTGCTCCGTGTCTGAATGGATACACGGAGCTTTGACTCAGCTCGGGTGCCACCATAGAAAGCTGCTGGCTGAGGGGGCACTCAAAGGAAGGAGGGGCCAGGAGCACAGAAGAGGGACCCGAGAAGAGGAGGATTTGGGCTGCTCAGTGCAAAATCCAACTGCACAGAGGAGGTAAGTAGTAACTAGTATATGAGTAGAAAACACCTGGGATGAGAATAATAACGACTGAAACTTTAATATTTGAACTAAAGTAGCTGCACCAACTATGGGGTTTTGTTATACCATTTTGTTTGAACCTGCTGACTTCAGTGTGGTTTCAGATTTCTGAAGTGCTGCACTAAGCTGAAGTGCTGCCTGTGCCCCCAGTGGGGAGATCAGCATTTCTATTTGCTCTGTTTAAAGTTAGCATTGAATGTGAAAGTAAAAGAAATTCCCAAATTTTGGGTTGCCCCCAGGAAAGTAATAGAGAGGAAATTTTGCAACAGGGACACTAGTTCTGGTGACCTGGGGGTCCTCAAGGCATTCTCTTAGTTTGCAGGGATTTTCTCTTGCTTCCTGTTTGGCTATGGGACAGGAAGTGAAGGTAAATTTTCCCAGTGGGGCACAGATGGCAAAAAATAAACCAATAGGGGTTATAACTCTCTCTAACTCTATTCAAAAAGTTTGTTAGAATATACAACAGAGTTTTGCTTTTAATAATGTGAACATTTTTTAAACTACAACAATTATTAGGAATATGTCGATAACAAAATCCCTCCAGAAAAGAACCACAAATAACAGAAAGTACACAAATTTCACAATGACTTTTCTATTCCATGGGTCCATTGCTAGTAGGGTACAACGTATGGCATAATAACCTCAGGAAATAGTATTGTGCTTTTACTATGCTATATCTAGCAGTAAATACTGTATGTATAGATCTTAACTTGGATAGAGTTTGGGAAGGCTGTGAAGATGTGTTGGAAACATTACATACAAAAAAAGTTTATTGGATTCCATTTTCACATTCACATTTTTTTAAACATTTAGAGATGTTACAGCTGGTGCGAGAAGAATTAAACCAATAGATACAACATGAATGACAAACTAAAAGTCCAATAAAATGAATTATTGAATGTAACTCAAGTTGATCCATCACCAAATACGTCCACTGATCAGGAAGGAAAGCAGAGTCTGCTGGGGCCAAATGACATAAATCCCTAAATTATGGCTGGTCTTATGCAAACATTACTGGTATTTTAGTCTAAGCTTTTGTTCTTGGATAAAATGAGTGAATATATTCTTATAGACTACAGCTGGAGCATAGCCTGAAGAAGCAACACATATTTCAGTTACAATGACTTAAAAGACCACTATCATAAAAAATATTTTAGTCTGATAATTACAGTTGTGTTCATAAGTTTACATACCCTGGCAGAATTTATGATTTCTTTTTCAGAGAATATAAATAATAACACAAAAACATTTCTTTCATTCATGGTTAGTGTTTGGCTGAAGCCATTCATTATCAATCAATTGTGTTTACTCTTTTTAAATCATAATTACAACAGAAACTACCCAAATGACCCTGATCAAAAGTTTGCATACCCTGGTGATTTTGGCCTGATAACATGCACACAAGTTGACACAAAGGGGTTTGAATGGCTCTAAAAGGTAACCATCCTCACCTGTGATCTGTTTGCTTGTAATTGGTGTGTGTGTGTATAAAAGGTCATTGAGTTTCTGGACTCCTGACCGATCCTTGCATCCCTCATCCAGTGCTGCACTCACGTTTCTGGATTCTGAGTCATGGGGAAAGCAAAATAATTGACAAAGGATCTGCGGGAAAAGGTAGTTGAACTGTATAAAACAGGAAAGGAATATAAAAAGATATCCAAGGAATTGAGAATGCAAATCAGCAGTGTTCAAACTCTAATCAAGAAGTGAAAAATGAGGGGTTCTGATGAAACCAAACCACGGTCAGGTAGACTAGCTAAAATTTCAGCCACAACTGTCAGGAAAAGTGTTCGGAATGCAAAGAAAAACCCACAAATAACTTCAGGACTCTCTTAAAACATGTGGTGTGCAAAGCTGTTTCAAGCTGTACAATAAGTAGGCACTTGAAGAAAGATGGGCTGCATGGTTGAGTCACCAGAAGAAAGCCATTACTATGCAAATTCCACAAAGTATCCCGCTTACAATACGCCAAACAGCACAGAGACAAGACTCAAAGCTTCACGGAGGTGGATCGCTGATGTTTTGGGGATGTGTGAGCTACAAAGGCACAGGAAATTTGGTCAAAATTGATGTCAAGATGAATGCAGTATGATATGACAAACAAGATTGATGAACATTTGCATTCATCAGCCAGGAAGCTGTGCATGTATAGATGCGTTATTGCATATATTTTTATGTTTAGACTGTCCCAGTTGATGTTCATGATTATTTTACTTTGGCCTCTGTGGATGTAGGATGGTTACACACAGAATTTCTTTCTGCTAGCTCGGTGGGGCTGCATATGTCTGTATTTACAGTTGTATTTAGGAGTCTACGGAATTGGTTGACACAATGTTCATGCTTATAATGTATGAACACTGTGTGTAAATGGATATGACTTGTTTGATTAAAAAAAAAAATCAGCCATATCAGGGACCTGAAGCCATGTAAGGAAATGTTTTTGCCTCTACCTGTGGTCTTATGTGGATCAGTCTGTAGATTCAAGGGGTTGTTAGAGAAGCAACATTCAGGGACACATACATAGATATATTACAATATTCTTTAGAGTGAATGTTAAAGTAAACTGGTAAAAGTAACATTGATCACCAAAACTGCATTATGGTCCCTTTTGAAGTTCTTTTGTAGTGTGAAGGAAGACAGATGTACAGTAGGGGCATCCTGTGTTAGTGACAGGACAACGCACAGTCCAGCCTGTAGGGATTCATAGTTATAAATATTGTCTTCCTGCCTTTGTTTCCAATATGGATGGCTGGTCTGTTAACCATATTAAATCAAATACTGAGTCAGAAGAATAGAATTTTGAAGAGTTTAAAATTAGACCTACAGTTATTTTCTTAGAGATGGAGGTTGTGAATTACTAGCAATTCTGACTATGAAACAATGGCTACGAGGGAGTGTGAAATATTCCTACCATCAGTAAGTAATTGTATTTCACTGTAGAATGACTTGTACTTGGTTTAGTGGAAGAGAGAGAGAGCAGAATGTTACTGAAACTGTAATAAAAAATGCTCTAAATATTAAGATAAGATAAGATAAGATAAGATAAACCTTTATTCGTCCCACAGTGGGGAAATTTCTTTGTTACAGCAGTGTGAAAAAATAAAAAATAAATGCAAATATACAAAAGAATAGACAATAGACATACTATAGTATACAAGTATATACACAACACAATGTATAACTACAAATGACAAATAAACACACATACAGCATATACTATTCTCATCTGTTTGAGGGTAAAACACTGTAAGCAGCATGCATATAGCTTTATCACTAAATGGTTAAAATTAATAATAATGAATATAAATAAAAAAAAGTAATGGAAAATAGATTTATCTAAACCAGGAGCTATTTTAAAACTTTATGCAATGCTGAACACATGATAACGTATCTCTCAATAATTAGAAATAATGTAGCTGTCTATCCAAAGATTACTTACCGTGGCGCTTTGCACTGATCTCTACAAAAGTTAAATTAATACAATGCTTCCCAGATCGCTAGTGATGTTTATGGCTGCTGTAGCACTCTAAACTATAAAGCAGCCTTTCTCAGCCAGAGTTAAGTTAAGCCATGGGGTTCCCCCTAGGGTTCCTAGGGGCTTCACAAGAAGCAAGCATCGGTGAATTAATCTCCCACCTAAAATAACTGCCAATATAAAGGGAATTTCAACAGTGACCACCCATGGGAGGAAACAGCACAATCCTTACAATTTAATTTATCAAAATGTAGGTTATTCAGGATTATTACAGAGAAATATTTTGTTTTATAGAGCAAGGAGAGTGTTAAATATTTTCTGGCCTGGGTGCCAAGTACAATAGGTAAGCCACACTATTTTATAAATTAATTTAAACTTCCTACAACTTATTTATTACAATAATGCATATCATAAATAAAATCATTCTTAGCAAGTACTGTAGATATAATAATGTTTTATAAATTCAATAAAACTGGTGCTGTGCTATACAATACACTTTAAATTATAACTTACGACATATGTGAACCATTTATATTACTATTACCTTTGATCAATATATAACCATATATGTGCTTAAACCAGTGTGATTGTTACATAATTGTCAGAACATGCAACATCCAAAATTACTAAACAAATGAATAAAATCACTTCAAAGCCGACGAAACCTGCTGGGAGGAGCCTTGTTCGCTACGTCATTTTTTGTACACCACTTCCGGAGATGTAGGTTGCCAAAATCACACAACTATTTTGTTAGTTGAAATATTGTTTACTATGTGGATGGACATATGGATTGAAGTTTTTTTACACACTAAGACCCATTTAAACTGGATTATACTATTGTGAGCCCCCTTCCGTTCTATGTTGGTGTTGCCTGGGACAGGACAGAGTGGAGAGCAGACAACAAAACGGCGCATATTGACTTTCTCATGATATAAGGGGTCACATCAAATCTGGTGAGTGGTGCTCACTAAGGGTGGAACGTAAAGGTCGTCACAGGCTATGGTGTGTCTGTAACAGAGAGGATAAGCACTGCACAAAGGAACAACTAGCACTTTATATGAATTGGATGCACTTTATCTTTTCAGTATGGGTGTACTGTGATGAACTTGGATTGCACTTTATAATGAATGATAAACACATACATGAACTGCAAATAAGTCACTGGACAATTTAGTATGAATTTGCATTTTGTGCATTTTGATTTTATTCATTTATTTATTAATTTTGGATATTGCACATTACAACGTTTTGTACCAATTACAATAGTTTAAGCACCTTACCTGACACCTGAAAAGGGTAAAAATGTGATACTTTTGGTACAGTTGGCTATTCACTAGAATGCCTATACTCTGATTTGTTCTAGACAATGATCATGTAGCAGCAGACTTTTCCATTGGCATTCTTTATTTTATGAATATCATAACCTTCAATGTTAGATCCCACACCTAGTTCTCCCTCTGTCAATCACCAGGTATAGGCAGTGCAAACAGAATGTTACGAAGGAGTTTTGTTCCAATGTTATTAAAAATGAATGGTTCCTGTACAACAGAAAGGAAGAACTTTGGTGCCCAATGGGGGACCAGGCATCTGACACACCTATGAGTTTTAGATAACAGTGGAGCTCCTCAATCGAGTGAATATTGGAATCCCCATCTGTCAGAAAGGTAAATTTTAAACCCATTTTTTTTACTGTAGCAACAGTGTCATGTGAACTGTTTTAAACACACTTTGCATACATTTCACACAATGCAATCAATCTAAATTAGTTAAAAGCTGTTCTAAATTTAGAAAATAAAGCACCCTGCTTGTTTCCCAGATCAGACCAATGACTGTCTTTATTATTGTAACTACAATGAATGGGGCATAGAGGGCTTGATTAATGGAATGACAAATAAATATTTCCAACATTAGATGCAGGTGATAGTTGGAGGCATAGTCTGCCATTCTGAGATACACAAAACCCTAGACAGCAAGGACATAACATATGGCAAAGGTAATATTACATTCATTCTATGAAGAAGAACAGAAGTAGGCTTTGCTATGTAATAATTCTGGCAATCACAACCACGTCTAAAAGCTCAAACCACTCGTTTCAACACTTTGTATACACAAATGTGCCAAGGACATTTTGTTTGTATGCTCTGAGGAGCAGCCATTCTGTGTATATAAAATCACTTTACTGTATTGTTGCACTTTTCATAAGCAACTCTAGTATACTGTTAGTAGAGAACAGCCTACATGGGGATCAAAGGCAAAAAGTCTTGGCAACGCACTCTCATAGCTCTGCAGTGGAGAACAATTTCAAGTCAGCATCATTTTTACATATTCCATAATATCTAATCTAATAAGGTTTATTTTTTATTTGAAGTCACTTCAACATTAATGTCAGTCCAAAAGAAACCATCTCCCACCGACTGCAAGCTCTACATAGTAGGTTTCTGGATCCATTCACCTGACACAACACATACAACAGGGAGTCAATCTACTGTAGTTTTTAGATATGTAACTTATTTTACATTATAGAATGTAGAAAAAAAATTATGATGACTTAGTGGACAAAGCCAGGAGAGATACCTTGATGCAGACACCTCTGTGAAATTTCCATAGATATATAGATTCTGGTGGTAGGGGACTCAATTCTCAGAAACACAGAGAGGGCAATCTGTCACAAAGACCTGAAGCGCCGAACTGTATGCTGTTTACCTGGCGCTCGGTTTGGCACATCATGGATCTGGTGGACAGATTACTGGGAGGGGCTGGGGCAGACCCGGCTGTCATGGTGCATGTTGGCACCAATGACAAAGTTAGAGGAAGGTGGAGTGCCCTAAAAACATTTTTAGGGACCTAGGAGCAAAATTGAGGATTAGGACCTCCAAGGTAGTATTCTCAGAAATACTACCGGTACCTCGAGCCACACCAGAGAGGCAGTGGGAGATTAGAGAAGTTAACAACAAGTTAACTGAGGAGCTGGTGTATGAAGGATGATTTTGGGTACCTGGAGAACTGGGCCAATTTCT
The DNA here is from genome assembly GCA_018402905.1 of Glandirana rugosa. NCBI lineage: Eukaryota > Metazoa > Chordata > Amphibia > Anura > Ranidae > Glandirana > Glandirana rugosa. The sequence goes on along the minus strand of BLSH010121711.1, from coordinate 392,209 downwards.
CAATCGGTTACAAGAAGGGACGGACTACATCTAAATGGGGAAGGTGTAGACCGGCTGGGAATGAGGATGGCCGACAAGTAAGAGGGGCTTTTAAACTAGGCAACGAGGGGGGGTCCAGATTTAGAAATAGCCAGAGTGGAACATAGTTCAGAGGGTAGTATTGGGGGTAGGCCGAATAAAGAACCTAAAACCGAGGTAAGTAGTGTAATAAGTCCTATATGTAACCGAGGAATACAAAAAACAAGGAAACTGTAGACATCCGGACAAAACTACGTGGCTTGTTCACTAATGCCAGGAGTCTGGCGGACAAGAGGGAAGAACTACAGCAGCTACTGTATGAATTAGATTTTGTGGGAGTTTTGGAGACTTGGTTCAACAGCTCTCATGATTGGCTGGCTACCATTTAGGGGTATTCCCTATATCACAGGGATAGGGAGGGCAAAAAAGGGTGAGGGCTATGCCTGTATATAAAAAATGACGTACAAGTAAATGTGAGGGATGATATTACTAGGGGATCAAGGGAGGAGTTTGAATCCTTATGTGTAGAGCTATAAAGGGAAGATACCAAGGGGAAAGTAATACTGGGAATATGCTATAGGCCCCCTAACCGGAGGGAAGAGGGAGAGGTGGATCTCCTATCACAATTCAGAATAGCGGCAAAGATGGGGAGAGTCATTATAATGGGGGATTTTAATTATCCAGATATAGACTGGGTGGAAGGTACTGCACACTCAGCTAAGGCTCGCCATTTCCTAAATGTCCTGCAGGACAATTTCATGGGTCAGATGGTAAATGCACCAACAAGAAAAAAAGCATTATTAGTCCTTCTGATTATTAACAACACAGACCTGATCACAGATGTGGACATAAGGGGCAATCTAGGAAATAGCGACCACAGGTCAATTCATTTCAGTATAAACTACACAAATAGGAAACATAAGGAGAATACAAAGACACTGAATTTTAAGAGAGCCAACTTCCATAAACTACGCTCTTTGCTGGAAGATGTTAGTTGGGATAAAATTATAGGAATAATGAACACGGAGGAAAAATTGGAGTGCTTCAAGAACATACTATACAAAGGTATTAGGCAGTGTATCCCAATGGGAAATACATTTAAAAGAGCTAATAAAAGACCAGGGTGGCTTAACTCCTGTACAAAAGCACATATAAAAGCAAAGGAAAAGGCCTTAAAAAAATACAAGGCTGAGGGGTCTCTGTCAGCATTCCATCTTTATAAGGTATGCAATAAGGAATGTAAGGATGCAACCAGGACGGCTAAGATAGAACATGAAAGACACATAGCAGAGAAGAGTAAAGAGAATCCCAAGAAATTCTTTAAGTATATAAATAGTAAGAGAGGGAGGCCAGATCATATTGGCCCCATAAAGAATGATGAAGGGAATCTGGTTACAAAGGATGGAGAAATGGCAAAGGTGTTAAACTTATTTTTCTCCTCAGTATTTGTAATGGAAATTTGTAAGTTCTGTAAGTAATTGCTTTCTATTTTGTATGTATTGCACACTGCACTCATTGTGCACACGGCGCTAATAATGTTTTCATTACTTGTTTGCATTACATGTTTGCATTCTTTCGAGTCCTGATTAGAATTAGTCTGCCTGTGTTACGCCCCTTGTTACCATACAAGTACAATTGTAATGTTAATGTGATATTTACGTAATCATGTGTATAAAAACCTTCAATTGCATCGTAATAAAGAAGAACAGTTATTTGGAAAGATGCTGAGTGTATCTTTTGTGTCTGTTCCCTACAGCAGTAGTTATTATTAATTTGGAACCACTAATCAATATGAGGATAGGAGTTGCCTATCTATAAAATGCCAGGTCAGATGGCGAGACAGCCTGGAAGGGTTTTACAGGTGACCCTGAGAATCCGAAACAAGGAGCTTGAGGTAAGCCTTTTGCTTACATTTGAGTTATCAGATTTCCTTGATCGGTAAGGCATTTTCGGGACAAAGGGTACCAATTTTACACCCCTTAATCAAACTGTATTGATTGGTTGTTATATGTTTTGTTGTCACTGTATACTGTCCATCAAAGTGTTATAGATAAGAAAAGGAAAAATTGTGCTGTTCACAGGTTATATACGAAGTACACATTTGCTAGATAAAGTAGTTTAGAGGCAAGAGGGTATAGGCACAAGTAGAGAAGAGAGGAGACTGGCCAATCATGGGCATTAAATTATGTAAGAGAATGAAGGGTAAGAGACCATCAAAAATGCCCAGCGCAAGAGGAGCCCTATAAAATATATGAACCGAATGTACGGTTCATGCCTATACTGAGCCCCTAGATAAATGGTTAGAGTGGACAGCGATCCACAATAGGTAACTGGGTTACCAAGAATCATGCAGATTTAAACAGCTAGAGGAACGGAAATATATGTGAGCGGAATGGATGAAGGGTGACAGACATTTAACACTAGACAGAAAGGGACATTTTGATGTTAAGTTGTGGGATAAAGGAAGGAAGGAAGGAAGGAAGGAAAGGGGGGGCTCAAGTATCCAAAACTACAATGTTGGTCCTCACAACACGTCACAGGAAGCACCCTCATGGCTAACTGAAGATAAAATTAGCAATAGACTTGATAAACATAACGTTAATAAGTCACCGGGACCAGATGGCTTGCACCCGAGTGTCCTTAAGGAACTCAGTCAAGAAATTGCCAGACCATTGTACCTAATTTTTAAGGACAGTCTACTGACTGGTATGATACCAGCTGATTGGAGAAAAGCCAATGTAGCACCAATATATAAAAAAGGACCAAGGTATATACCTGGGAACTGTAGGCCAGTTAGCTTAACATCAATAATAAGCTCTTGGAGGGAATAATAAGGGATTATGTACAAGATTATTGTAATGAAAACGGTATCATTAGCTGTAATCAGCACGGTTTCATGAAGAATCGTTCTTGCCAAACCGATCTATTGACCTTCTATGAGGAGGTGAGCTGCCATCTAGATAAAGGAAGGCCTGTAGATGTGGTGTATCTAGATTTTGCAAAAGCATTTGATACAGTTCCCCATAAACGCTTAATGTACAAACTAAGGTCTGTCGGCATGGATCAAAGGGTGAGTACATTCACTAAAATTAGAAGAAAAGCAGTTTAACCTTAAACTGCATAGAAGGTTCTTTACGGTAAGAGCAATGAGGTTGTGGAATGCTCTTCCACAAACAGTGGTTTCAGCTGGGAGCATAGATAATTTCAAAAAACTATTAGATGGGCACCTAAGAAACCACAACATTGAGGGATATACAATGTAATACTGACATAAAAGCACACACATAGGTTGGACTTGATCGACTTGTGTCTTTATTTAACCTCACTATGTAACTATACATGTAACTATATGGAGGGTGGGGGGCGTGGCTTGACGGCGCATGTAGGAAGACGTGCAGACAGACCGCTCCACTGAAAATCCTGTCTTCTATCCTTGGGTGACCGGCTACAGACACCCGCCGACCCGCACGGCTCGGCATTAGACTCACAACAGGACGGAGCCCGTGAGGTGTACCTTTCTCGGCTTGTGGCCATGGCTAAAAAGCTCAAAGAAGCCCGCTCCTTCCCGGATCTGACGGGGCAAGATGGCGCCCTGCCGCCGCGCACTTCTAAGTTGAAGTACAAAGAAGCTGCACAGAAACTTTTCTCCCGCAGCACGATGAAGGGATCTTCGGCGTCGGAAACCCCACACGAACGCAGCACGGGAGGACAGTCAGAGGCAGACGATACCATGCCGTTGGAGACCAATTCGGCCTTACTTACAGAATGGGACACAGTGAGTAATATCTCTGCTTCATCCTCCCCACACCCTATTGCACAAGGCCCTGAACCTACGCTAAGGGACATTATGGAGGCGGTAACGCAGGGCAATACCTCTATAACTGCATTAACGGAGGAGATAAAGGGAGTGAAGGCAGAAGTCTCATATATCCGTCATGATTTGCAAAAACTGAGAGAAAGAATGTCAGCAGTGGAGGGGAGAGTGAGTGCGGTGGAAGATGATATAGAGCCTATGAAACGAGATCTATCTCATACAGTGAGGCTTACAGCACATCATGCCTCCAGATTAGAAGATATGGAGAACAGGATGAGGAGATGCAATGTGAGGATAGTGGGGTTGCCTGAAAGAGCTGAGGGCAAAGATCCAGTTACTTTTATCGAAACTTGGTTGACTCACACATTTGGGAGGGAGAGCTTCACCCCTATGTTCTCGGTTGAGAGGGCCCACAGGGTCCCCATGAGGCCTCTAGCTCCAGGACATCCACCACTCACTTTTTTACTGAAACTACTCAACTATAAGGACAGAGACATTATCCTTGCTAGCGCCAGAAAGAAAAAAGATGGTCTAAAGTTTGAGAATACAAAAATATCAATATATCCGGACTTTTCAATGGAAGTTCAAAAGCAAAGAGCCACGTTTACAGAGGTAAAGCGGCGCCTTAGAGCACTTAATATACAATATGCAATGCTCTTTCCCGCTAAACTCAGAGTGGTGGCTAAAGGAGAAGTGCATTTTTTTGAAAAACCGACTGTAGCCATGCAATGGATGGACAGGGAGGAGAGACAACTGAGGGAGAGATCTCCTACTGATCGTGGTGTCATGCAGGCAGTTTAGAAAGTAACCCCAATACAATGGACGGTATAAAAGTCAGTCACCAACAGCTAACTACGGATTAAGCGGAACAAGAAAGTCTGTGGAAATACCCTTTATGTTAACGTTGTTTTTACAAAATTTATTTTTCTTTTTCCAATACGGAGAAGTACAAGTTTGACTTCCTGAGAGGTCAGGAGAACCTGACCAGGAATTGAAGAGTTCCTACTGGTCGCCCCCCGAAGGTAGTCCTGTGTGGACTGAGGATGCTGCAGAGAATGTTTTTGGAGCTTCCTGGGAAATGTTCGAAGTTTTTGGTTATACTATCTTTATTCCTTTTTCTTTACTCTTCTCCCTCTCCTGCACAGCATAACGTTGAGGTTAATGAGATGTCCTTCCCTCATGCCCTACTCAAAGGAGGAGGGGTATATCACCCGGATGGATTGATCTATGATGTACTTTTCCATTACCAAAATAAGAACTTACTACTAAGAAGCCTTGCCGACTCCAATATATGGAAACATGGAGGGACTCCCGGCCAAGGTACTCTGTTGCACTATGCACAACATGGCTTATACGGTGCGTTTGTTGTCCTGGAATATTAGGGGCCTTGGCTCTGCGGTAAAACGCATGGCGGTCTTCAGAAATACCAAGAGACTAAAGGCAGACATAATATGTTTACAGGAGACCCATCTGGCACCTAATACTACACATACACTGTATTCTGGGCAATTTCAAGCCCAATATCATTCAACGTATTCAACATATGCTAGAGGAGTGAGTGTGTTTGTCAAACGGGGGATACGTTTTACATGCATGAAGGTATATATAGATCCGCAGGGCAGATATGTGTTTTTGTTATGTAAACTATATGGTCTCATGTGTATGTTAGCAGGAGTATATATCCCTCCACCATTCTCAGCGGAAGTACTTAGAACCCTAGCATCAGTAATGTCTACTCATCCTGGGGTTCCTTTAATAGCTATAGGAGATTATAATAACATACTGCATACCCAATGGGATAGATTGTCTTACCCTGCAAGAGCTACACAACACACAGGAGGACACACTCCCTTCTCCCGTCTGCTGAAAGAACTTGGGTTAACTGATATATGGAGGTTAAGAAACCCGGAGGCTAGGATGTATTCGTGTCATTCTGCCACGCATAATGGGCTGTCTAGAATAGATATGGGGCTGGGTAATACCAACATTCTCCCATTAATCACCAAATCCCAATATGAACCCAGACAAATTTCAGATCACTCACCCTTATGGGTGGAGTTTGAGATCCAAGGGGAGGCGAAACCCTTTACCTGGAAATTGAACCCATTTTGGCTTGATCTCTTCCCAACCCCTGACCCAATAATGGCGGAACTTAAATCCTTCTTTCAAATTAATATGGGTACGGCCCCTCTTGGGGTGGTCTGGGATGCAGCTAAAGCATTTTTGCGGGGACAGTTCATATATGCAATCAAAAAGATTCAAACATCCACAAAGGCGTGGGAAAAAATGGTGATCTCGGAAGTTGGTAGACTTGAAGAACTCTATATTGCAAACCCATCTGAGGATAGCAAACGATCCTGGTTAGCAGCTCAGTCTACGGCAAAGCAGGTTGAAATGCAAATAGCTGAAAATAAAAGATATTTCTTACAACAGAAACATTATGAGGAAGGTGAAAATACAGGGCACATGTTGGCAATGTTTATTAGAAACCAACAAGACACAAACCATGTGGAAGTGCTGGTGGATTCCCGGGGACTCCGCAGGGTCTCTAATCAGGAGATAGTGGGAGAATTTCGGGAGTTCTACTTGGATCTCTATACATCCAAAGTGAGTCCATCAGAGGAAACAATACAAATATTTCTAGATGCATGCCCACTGCCTTGCCTTGATGCAGCTGATGCTGGGGTGCTAGATGGTCCCATAACTGAAGAAGAAATACGAGAGGTCCTAAAACAGGCATCCAAGGGGAAGTCCCCAGGTGTGGACGGACTCCCAGTGGAGGTCTATGGAAAATACGCAGACATATTAGTGCCCATATTGTTGAATCTAGGGAGTTGGGAAGGCTACCACAAATGATGAATGAGGCCATTATTGTGGTTCTTCTCAAGCCCGGGAAGGATGCAACGAAGACTGATTCACATAGACCTATATCCTTGCTGACATCCGATGTTAAGATATTAGCCAAAATCCTGGCATCCCGTCTCAGCAAGGTTATACATAAATTGGTGCATGTTGATCAATGTGGCTTTATCCCAAATCGTTCAACAGCGCAGAATATTAGGAGGCTTTTAACCGAGCAATATTTTCGTTGGACGCTGCCAAGGCCTTCGACAGCGTGGAGTGGAGGTATCTGTGGGAGGTCTTGGAGTGTCTTGGGATGGGTAAAACAATTTTATCAAGTGGGTGAAAGTGCTCTACGCGTCCCCCAGGGCTCGTGTTAGAGTCAATGGGGAACTCTCGGAGCCGTTTGATTTGCATAGTGGGACGAGGCAGGGGTGTCCGCTTTCACCCCTGCATTTCGCCCTAGCTTTGGAACCCTTAGCTGCGAGGATACGTTCATCACCAGCAGTAGTGGGATTCAACCGGGGTAACAATGTAGATGTGGTGTCTATGTACGCGGACGATACCTTACTATATCTGGGAGATACTGCCGGATCCCTATGGGAAGTGATGACACTCATCAACACTTTCGGTGGTCTATCTGGATTCTCCATAAATTGGGACAAGTCTGTTCTTATGCCGTTGGATCCGCTGCCCGGACCACTGCCGGAGATAGCACAAATGGTGGAGAGGGTCTCCCAATTTAAATACTTGGGAGTAATTGTATCACCTGATCCCAAAGACTATATCAAACTAAATTTGATTCCCATACTACAAAAACTTTGTGAGAAATGCACAACATGGTGTAAACTACCATTGTCAGTGGCAGGAAGAGAGAATCTGATTAAAATGGTTTGGGGACCACAACTTCTGTATCTACTTCACAACTCTCCGGTGTGGATCCCGGGCAGGTGGTTCCGACGGATGGAAACACAATTTAGTGAATTAATATGGAAACGTAAACAGGCTTGCATAAGCTTATCCACATTGCAGAGGAGTAAGGACAGAGCAGGGCTGGCAGTGCCGAATCCCAAACTCTACTTCCTGGCTGCTCAGGCGCAGCAGATGGGAGGGTGGGATGTTTTTGACCCTACTGATCCCATTAGAAATATACTCCTACCAGGAGGCAATACAGATACAGCACTGGCCTGTCTTGAGTCGGGATTTCCCCATGTGCCGCCAACGCTCCCCACGATTAGACTATTGAACAGTGTATGGTCAAATATTAAAAACATCTTAGGGATATGTGGATACTTACCACGCACGCTGCTGTGGAGAAATGTACACTATAAAGAAACCAGGAAATTGGAGGGATTTGGCGGCTGGGAGAGAGCTGGACTCAGATATGTCTCACAACTCTATAAGAACAATGTCTTTAAATCATTTGCAGAGCTTCAGCAGGAATTTCAAATCCCAGTACAACAATTTTATAAATATCTACAGTTACGACATGCTATTAATGCACAGGCACAGGTCACTACAATGTTGAGTGCAGGTCACCCAATTATCGAAGAAATCTTTCTGGCAAAAGAAAAAAGGGGAATGATTACCAGGGCATACATGACGCTAATGAACGCCACTCAGGATTATAGGGAGCTGCCATGCAGGGCTGGGTGGGAGGCGGATATCGGTACCATAGATGGTGACGTATGGATGGAGTGCTTAAATGCGGTGCCTATGGTGTCTGTCTCTGCTACACAAAAAATATCTCACTTGATGTTATTCCACAGAGCATACAAAACACCTATACAACTACATAAATGGGGACATAGAGCGACCCCTAACTGCCCTAAATGTGAGCGTGAACATGGAGACCTATTGCATATGTTATGGAGGTGCCCAAAACTTTTCAGGTATTGGACAGAGGTAATACATACCATAACTCAAGTTTATAACTATCAAATAAAACGGGATCCCTTGACATGTCTACTGGGTGCTGTGGAGGAGGACAAATTGTCACCCAATGAATATATAGCTGTTATACGATTGTTATATATAGCTAGAAAGCAGATAACTACATTTTGGATAACCTCCAGAGTACCCACACGACGGTTATGGATTGAACAAGTTAATGTCATGATTATAAGGGAAAAACATACATATCTTCGCAGAAAGGCACCTAAGAAGTTCTATTCAATCTGGCAGGCATGGCTGGATACACCAGGCTTGGCTCCTAGTGGGTTAGTGATGGAAAGACTATTAGAGGGATGATATATCCCATACTTCAAAAGGAATAAATTGCTATGGTATAGAGCTTAGTGCAGGAGATGGTATTCTCTTTTTCCTATAGTTCTACTTTATGTTCCTAGTCTATTTTTCCTTATCAAACTTTCTTACACTAAAGTTTTCTTTTTCTCATTTATAATTCCCTGGCCCTATTTTGTGGATTCAGGGTAACTTTTCTATCTCTTGTTCTTTACTATCCCACTCTTGGGTTTTCTCTTGTCTAATTATTCTCTTCCATTTTTTCTTTTTTTCTTTTTAATATTGATGATGTAGTTCGAAGGACAGGTTGCAGAGCAATGGTGAGACATATAAAATCAGATGTGCATATGTTCACATGTTATTATTGTATTGCACGTGTTCTGTATGCGATACACAGTTGTGTCTTAGAGAAAATCCTTGATTATCTGATTGCAGGTCAATGTATGATCTTATTTTGCATACCAAGATATATGTGTAGCATATGATGTTAAGATGTAAAAATTTCCTGTCTTTTGCAAATAAACGAATTTGATTTAAAAAAAAAACTATATGGAGGGTGCAAAACCTGCACTGAGAACTACCCCATAGTAGGTACCGCTGAGTGTAGAGTAAGCAAATTTTGCTTTCTCGCTCCTAGTTTTGCAGCCGTTAGAAGGGTTCGATGCCTGCCTAAGAATCCTAGGACTCCTAGGGTCATCCTTGTTAGAGCCTTATATAGCTCATCATCATGAGGCTGAGACCTCTCCTCTGTCAACAAGACCTTTAATATCCACTTTGAGTTTTTCATTTTCAATACGTTTTTACTGAGTTTTAACAGGTATAGTTAATAACATGCAGACATGACAACTGCAAACTGCAGACAGTAAAAAAAAAATGGATCAAGATCGTGTAAGGTTCCTTGTGTATTCTGAGCTTAGAAAGGCTGTACCACCCATAAAAATAAAAAATAAAATAGGTACAAGGAAATTAAGCTCCAGACAAGATTATCACTTATCAATGCATGATAAGTTATAGGTCCATCCAAATATGGGTATGTGTGGTCTACAATGAGAGTAATGGATAAAAGAGAAAAACATAGATGAAGATAGGGAAGGGGGAAAGGAAGGAATGAATAAAGAGAGTAAGGAAGCTGGTGGTGGGTGAGGAAAGTCTTCCGGGTTTAACAAGTGTTCCCTTCCTGGTAGGAGTGATATAGAGAAATTAAGATTTTGGGTAAAATAAATGCACAGGGCATATTGAAGATATTAGTTCCATGAGAAGGTTTTTTTTATTGGTGTTATGTAGGTTTGCTGGTGAGTTTCTCCTTAATAAGAAACAAGTTGATGTGCTTTGACTTCAGTAAATTGTACGAATTGGTTCTGTCAAGCTTTAGTAATATTCTGTTTGGCTGCCACCAACACAAATGTTTTATCAGTTTTTCCACAATTAATGCAGCAATCTGCTCGTAGGGGTTTAAAGCATGCTTTGGCACCTTCCATAATGGAATCTCATTCTGATCCTTCTGTTCCTCCACCTCAAAGTGCACCCCTATCATTATATCTCTTTCAGACTTAGGACCTTCACAGCCTTCTCCTGAATAGCCTATATTTAAACAATTCTATACAACTCTACCTTATAAGAGTCCTTGATACAGTTATGCCTTGCAATTAGAGGATCAGCCTGTTGTCCCTGGCATAGGGTCTTTAAAGCTGTTCCCTGCACCTTCCCTAGAGGCCTTCCGTAAACACTCACTATGTAAATCCTTCCTCTATGAGGATTAGAAACAACCTGTAGAGTCATGGCTTTCCCCTGACAATGTGAAGGAACTTTTTCTATTTGAAAGGAAGTTGAAAGGCAGGTGGTCTTTAGTCTCTGTATACACTTCAGTCATTTACATTAATAAGCATACTATTAAACAAGTGGATGATGATTTTATCTTTACATATTTCTTTGACTATGTGGTAGATTGTCTACTTAGGTCTCAGTTTAAACTTCTGGCATAACTGTCTGTCCCTTTAAATGAGACCACTCCATCCTGAGTTTAAACCTGTACATCATGGGGCTTTTAAATCAATTCTCTAGAGGCCTGCAGTTCAGCTGCGATGGTCTCTTGACAAGCATCTAAGCCAGGGGTGTCAAACTTGATTTCATCGTGAGCCGTATCAGCATTATGGTCACCCTGAAAGGGCCGGTTGTATATCTAAGACTAGATGTTCAAAGCACCACCCCCCCTTACAACTGATGCCAAGAGCTCCCCCCACCATCAGAAGTCAAGGGTCCCCCACCCTTCCTTACATCACAGTGGGGGCAGAGCTGAGAATTAGAAAGTGCAGGGTCTGGAGGAGGACCAGAGGAGAGCTGGAGACTTCTGAATGCTTAGACCAGGGGAGGTGAAGATGAGGGGGTGCTGCAGCTGCACAGAGACACAGACTGTTGAGACAGGGGTGGTGGAGATGAGGGGAGTGCTGCAGCTGCAGGAGAGGGCCACATGAAATGACCTGGAGGGCCGGATTCGGCCCCCGGGCCTTGCGTTTGACACCTGTGATCTAAGCAAATGTCTCACATGGGCATTTTATTTGTTCAGATGTGCAGGGCACTTTGGCTTTGTGCCTGTCATGCTGAAGATACAAAAAAAAAAAAAAAAAGAACATTTAAGGTTAGGTTTCTCTTTGGTTCTGCCCTTAGCGCAATTATTTCTGATGCCTCTAGTGCTTGGAATGTGTACCTCCCTCAAAGCAGAAGATCTTGGGATGGTGTGGCGAATTCCCAATTGTCTTCTACTTTTACAGTAGTACCTCGTAGACAATAACAGGCTACTTCCCACTCAAACCGCAGATCTCAGGGCCAAAAGTCCTCTGGTTCATCTGCTCAGGCCCCGATATGAAACTTTTCCACTTCTACAAGTCAGGTTATTTATTTGTACTGCTTGATCCATTATGAGTTAACTCCTAGAAGTGTGGAGTCCCATGTTTAACTTGGTAGCCCCACTTTATTTTGAGTTCCCTGCCTCTTGCGATCTTCAATTCCTACATTAGTAGAAATCTATCCTTGATTGTTATACCTTGGGATATCATTTGATCCCACAATCCTTTCTGCAGCAGAGACCTGCTTATAGTTCCATTATCCTCATCTGCAATTTTTTTAACTTTCCTCGGGTCCTAACCCCTTATTGGGGATTTTGTGACTTTCTGGATTAACAAGGATACATTTCACTACTCCCCTATCCCCTCCCTACTCCCTACCTACAATACTCATGGATATGCCTAGCTTAGCCCCAGACTATTTTCTTAGCTTCCCCATAGTGCAATGCCTGTTTGGTCTTTTTACATGGACATACCTTGTCTGTTCTATTACTTTCCCTGCAGTCATGGGTTAGGAATCCTGGACTTTGGCAGGCTCCATTTTTTCCTGTTTAGGGACTTTTAGTTCCACCTGTTTGTCTTCTAGTTAATTTTTGGTTTCCCACATTTGAGGCCCATGATTCCATCAGGTAGCAATTCCCTGTTTTCCCATCCTGGTCTGAAACACCATGTTGGTCCTTAGTGTCATTTATTCCTGGCAAATTACATATTTGCCTTCATCTACTAGCCTTCTTTGGGCAGTGGTAGTTTTACATTTCCTTATACAGATTCCACATCCTTTGGATCTATAAGTGGCTGCTGTTCACCCCTCAGATGGAGTGCTATTGAATATGCCAAATGTTTCAGAATTACTATCCTCCTATGAACCTCAGTGAATTGAAAAAAAAAATACTTACCATTTCTGTGGACATTGAGGGACACAGGTCCCACCCCTCTGTGGAATGGCATTATGTAATGATTGCTCACCAAAATAAGGGGCTGGTTTATTTATTTATTTTTTTGCCAGTGTCAAAATCTGCTGATGATGGCAGCATAATCCAAAGGTCTAAGAATTACTATCCTTCTGTGTCCCTTAATAGATTTCAGGAAAGAGATTTCACGATGAGTACAAAAAAAAGGAAAATTTCCTATCAAATACATACCGTAATTTTCCTTTCCTGATGGACTCCATGGCAGCATACGTATGGGTTAACCCCGCCTCCTCTCCACTCCTATAGGACCCCACTCCCATAAATTTAGGCTCAGAGCCAGGGGCCGTGTTCTGTAATTAGCCTACTCCTGACACTGGGGTGGGAACTCCTGCTGCCATGGAGTCCATCAGGAAAGGAAAATTACGGTAAGTATTTGATAGGAAATTTTCCTTTTTCCTGACAGACTCCATGGCAGCATACGTATGGGATTTAACTAGCCATACACCTCATGGGCGGGCAATGCTGAAAATACTGAACCAAAGGCTTTAATTCGTACCATCAACAGACAGGCCCTTCAAGCCACAAAAGACAGAGGATAATGAAGCAGGCTCTGCATAATAATGAGCCATATATGTATTGATTGAGGGGCGCAAGGCCGCCCTAAGGACTATATTGGGAGCCACATGCTGCGAAACTGCCCGAGATGTAGACACACTCCTGGATGAGCGAGTGGTCACCACCTCCAGAGAGCCAAGCCCTCAGCTCTGAGCCTGTTGGATGGCCCGGACAACCCGTGCCACCATCATCCTAGATGAGGCACATTTCCCATGTTCTTCTCAGCAAAGAATGAATAAGCATTTCTAAAGCCTGAAGGAAGCCATCGCTTGCAGATATGATAATATCTGAGAGATTCCTAGAACCAAAGAAGAGGCCATCTTATACATAGCTCACATTTGATTTACACTTGCCAAGTCAATCAAAGTAGCGCAAAAGTCAGATCACTTATTTGAAAAAGAAAGGTTACTACTGAGAGCCAAACTCAGGATACCACACCATGAGCTCTCCCATGTCTAAAGGATGTATGAAAGTACTCTAAAGGATAGCAGAACAATTCCTTGTTACTCATGAAATGAGGTCATCTTGAGATTTGAGTCAAGCATAGGCAACGGCATCACTCACTCTGGAAAGAGGCTTAAGAAAGGTTCTCCATGGTGATGCCTCAGTTTGAGACTTTATATGCCGACGTGATAGCCACGAGCAAGGTGAATTTGACAGAGGTCTTAATAGTGTAGAAAAGAAAACCAAAAGTGTGCCCAGGCAAGCAAAGGGTTAAACACCCTCTCAAACTTGCTACACAAGGGCTGGCCACAGGGGGAGCAGTAATACATCTGGTGTGTGAACTGCACAGATAACCAAACTGTACAGGTGATACAATCACACCAAGACAGCACACAAGGTTGCATAGCAGAGCACATACCTGTGATGATTGCATACAGCATTGGAGACTGCTGCAAGCTGTCCACAGAGAAAACTCAATATCAACAGTCCTGACTGTTGAACGAATTTCTCCCTCTGCAATGATGCCACTGCTGCCCACAGCACACCTGCGCTGAGTCTCTGGGTAGGAAAAACCCAGGGACACACAGCCATTTAGAGAGAGTGGCGGCTTGGAACGCAGGTGCGCTCCAGCCACCGCAGGCTGAAAGACATTAAAGCCAGGAAAAGAAAACAGACAAACAGATAAAAGCACAAACTGCTGCCATGGAGTATGCATTAGAAAGGTATACATTACCGCACACGGCATCCCCCACGATTATGCCTGGATACAGAGGACGTTGTTGCTGCATGGGCTCAGGGGGTTTATGGCCGCCGCCTCTTAGCTAGGCTATTAGGCCGTACTGCTGCTTTGGCTGCCAATGGCCAGGCTTGAGCTCTACATGACATGCATCCAACACCCCTCTCCACCCCGCTCATGGCTGGGGGTTCTCTGGAGATTACACATGATGCCACATCCATCACCCCTCTTCACCCCACTCACAGCTGGGGACTGCTAGGGATTTACATGGGACCGCATCCATCGCCCTTCTCCTCCCCGCTCATAGCTGGGGCTGCTGGAGGTTACACATGGTGCCGCATCCATCACCCAACTCACAGCTGGGGACTGCCAGGGATTTACATGGGACCCCATCCATCACCCCTCTCTACCCCGCTCATAGCTGGGGGTGCTGGAGATTTTACATGGCACCGCATCCATCACCCCTCTTCACCCCACTCATCGCTGAGGACTGCCGGGGATTTACATGGGACTGCAGCTATCGCCCTTCTCTGACCCGCCAACGGCTGGGAATTTCTGGAGACGCCACACATCTTCTGGATCACAACTTGCCGAACAACCAGGCCTCGATCGTGGTCACCTTATCCAAGGTAAGACTTCAATCATTCTGGTCTTCAGGAGGAGGACAAAAAAAGAACACGGCCCCTGGCTCTGAGCCTAAATTTATGGGAGTGGGGTCCTATAGGAGTGGAGAGGAGGCGGGGTTAACCCATACGTATGCTGCCATGGAGTCTGTCAGGAAATGTATTTTTGCAGGTTTTAAAGTAAAAAAGGTTTTAGCATTATCATGTGTACATTTTTTTTTTCGGACAGCAGAATTCTGTGTTCCTGGGTGAATCACAAAGATACCTCTAAAACATTATATTGAATATTTCTCAATATGATACACTGACAAAAAATAGGGACCTTAAAATCACTCTGATTTATTACAGCATAATCAAATCTCCAAAAAAGAACAGGAAAAACATTTTTCATAGTAACAGTTCAATTGTAAGAAAATAAATGTTGCCAGAAACACTCTCGACATATCAATTAATCAATGATGCCAATGATTTCTGAACACAGGAACGTTTTGTAAAGCACCCTGGTCATAGACTTACGCAAATGTTTCAGGCTCTATACAGATCTGTGCATGATAAAATGCATGTTTTACTGCAACTCACAGTAATTGTTACAATCCTGGCGGTGGAGTCTGGTTCGTGCGGGGAACAACCTCTCTTGCGGCCCTGGTTCCAGAACCCCTGATAGAGCAGACAGGGAGCGTTGGAGCACAGGGGAGCATGAGGGCTGGATTCAGACACAGGTGATGGTAAGATGTCTTCCAGAGGTCCATGCAAGACTGAGAGTAGTGGTTCAGGCCGGGTCGGCAACGTTCAGGCAAAACAGTGCAGGGGGATCAGACGGATGGATGGTCGGGTTCAGGCAGGGTCGTCAGCGGGAGGGCAGCGAGATACAGAGGGATCAGGCAGAGAGAGTGGTCGTGGACAAGCAGAGGTCGGTTCAGGCAGATAGCACGGATAATCAGGTCAAGCCGGGGTCACAGGAACAGGAAGTGCACAGGTACAAGTCTCTCGGGAACACGGATTTGCTGTAGATCAGACAGCACCTGCTACAGGGTGCAGGATGCTTAAATGGTCTGATCGGGAAACGGCCATTTTCCTGACAGTAATGCATGAAACACAGTGAACACATCTGGCCAGCCCACTGCAATGCACATATGCACTATAGAAACTCACTGCACAAATGTAAATCATCTGTGTGATGTGGTGTGCTTTATTTAAAAAACTGCAGGTATTAAAATATGCATTTTGGTGCATTGGCAGAATGGTAAACACAACACAACAGTCCAGAAAGATGGGTGTCAGGTCCGAGCATTCCTAGATGAACAGTTTCCTGGAAAGTGGATTGGTCGTCGTGGGCCAGTTGAATGGCCCCCAAGGTCTCCCGATCTGACCCCCTTAGACTTTTATCTTTGGGGTCATCTGAAGGCAATTGTCTATGCTGTGAAGATACGAGATGTGCAGCACCTGAAACTACGGATACTGGAAGCCTGTGCTAGCATTTCTCCTGCGGTGTTGCTATCAGTGTGTGAAGAGTGGGAGAAGAGGGTTGCATTGACAATCCAACACAATGGGCAGCACATTGAACACATTTTATAAGTGGTCAGAAACTTGTAAATAACTCATGAAAGAATAAAGTTACGTTAAAACCAAGCACACCATTGTTTTTCTTGTAAAATTCCCAATAAGTTTGATGTGTCACATGACCCTCTTCCTATTGAAAAAACAAAAGTTGGATTCAAAAT
>BLSH010121711.1:347238-363767 GCA_018402905.1 Glandirana rugosa | reverse complement strand
GACGCCGGCCAGTGGTCTACACCTAACAGTGAAGACGCCTGACGGTAGTCTACACCTAACAGTGACGACGCCGGACGGTGGTCTACACCTAACAGTGACAATTGACGGGGGTTTACACCTAACAGTGACGACACCGGAGGGTGATGACACCGGACGTTGATCTACATCTAACAGTGACAGTGGACGGTGGTTTTTTATCGTCGAACAGTGATTAAGTACATTTTAGTTCAGGGGGTGTGGGTCGTAACGTCGCATGTCACATGAATGAGGAGTCGCACCCAGCGCCCTTTTGCCAATCGACTCGCCCGCCACTCTCTACTCCAGTTTACCAATATTATTCAAACGACACAATTGTGGAGTTTTCTGGTGACGGCAGCAGCTCATAAAGTAAATTAATTTATCCGTTTGCGCGGAACACTTAAACATTTATATTCAGAGAGAGAGATTGACCTCATCTCTCACCGCCCGCTCAGCTAACCGTTTTCCCGCGACCCACGCTGAGGAGTAAGTACACTGTACGCTGCAATGCTGGGTGTGGGGGACTTGATTTTACATGAATTAGTGACAAGCTGCTATTTTTTGGTGGCAGGTGACAGTGACAATCTACATCTAGTTGCAGGCCACAGTAGTGGGAGGCCACAGCAGTGACAATCCACATTTGGGGGCAGTTAACAGTGACAATCCACATCTGGTGGCAGGCCGCAGCAGTGACAATCCACATCTGATGGCAGTCCGCAGAAGTGACAATCCACATCTGGTGACCGGCCGCAGCAGTGACAATCCACATCTGGTGACCGGCCGCAGCAGTGACAATCCACATCTGGTGGCAGGCTGCAGCAGTGACAATCCACATCTTGTGGCAGACTAGTGACAATCCACATCTTGTGGCAGAATAGTGACAATCCACATCTTGTGGCAGAATAGTGACAATTCACATCTGGTAGCAGGCTGCAACAGTGACCAGCCGCATCTAGTGGCAGGCAGTGACAATCCATATCAGGTGGCAGGCCGCATCAGTGACAATCCACATCTAGTGGCAGAAAAGTGACAATCCACATCTGGTGGCAGCTAACAGTGACAATCCATATCTGGTGGCAGAATAGTGACAATCCACATCTGGTGGCAGCTAAGAGTGATAATCCACATCTGGCGGCAGCTAACAGTGACAGTCCACATCTGGTGGCAGGCCGCAGCAGTGACAATCCACATCTTGTGGCAGAACAGTGACAATCCACATCTGGTGGCAGGCTGCAACAGTGACAAGCTGTATCTGGTGGCAATATAGTGGCAAGGCGTATCTGGCGGTAGGCTTCTAACTAGCCAAAATGAGTAAAAAACAAACGTCGTTGGAGAGCTTCTTTGAAAGGAGGGGGAAGACCCAATGATGAGACAACAGAAGACTCTTCTAAGACTGCCAACAAAAGAAAGCTGCATTTAAAAGAAAATACCAAGAGTACTATTTAAAGTACAGGTTCATTGCAACAGATGTTTCACATTCTCCAAACCCGCTTTGTATAATATGTGGTGAGCGGCTATCTAACGAAGCCATGAAACCTTCAAAACTGCTTCGCCACATGGAGACCAAGCACCTTTCATTAAAGCGCAAGCCTGTTGAGTTTTTCAGAAGAAAAAAACGTGAACACGAAGAACAGAAGCAATTATTGAAGGCCACCTCTTCTTTACATGCATCTGCATTGAGAGCCTCATTCTTAGTGGCTAACCGCATTGCTAAATCTAAGAAACCATTTACTATCGAAGAACAGTTGATCCTGCCTGCTGCAAAGGACATTTGCTGATGTTGACAACAAGGCAACAATGCTTGTTTTTGTGTGATATGTTTTCAGGAGGATGTGCATGAGGATATGTTATGTACACTCTTGTTGCCAACCAACAACACAGCTGCAGAATTATTCAAGTCTTTGAATGATTATGTATCAAGAAAACGTAAATGGTCATTTTGAGTTGGTACAGTAAATGCATGGAAGGAGCTGCTGCCATGACAGGGCGGCTTTCCGGTTTTACTACCCGGGTCAAGGAGGTTGCTTCCAAATGTGAGTCTATACACTGTGTCCTCCATAGAGAAATGCTGGCTAGCCGAAAAATGTCACCTGAACTGAACGTTTTGCAGGATGTGATTAAAATTATCAACCACATTAAAGTACACGCCCTTAACTCACGTCTGTTCGAACAGCTCTGTGAGGAGATGAACGCAACGCACAAATGTCTTCTCTTATACACATTAGTGAGATGGCTTTCTAAAGGTAGATCACTGAGCAGAGTGTTTGAGTTACGTGAGCCGCTTCAGAGATTTCTTTCTGAAAAACGGTCACCGATTGCAGCACATTTCAATGCCACAAAATGGGTCACAAAACTTGCTTACTTGTGTGACATATTTAACCCGCTTAATGAACTCAATCTGTCACTTCAGGGGAGAATGACAACGGTGTTCAAGTTTCAGATAAAGTGGCTGCGTTCAAACTGGAATTATGGGGGCGACGAGTGAACAATGGAACTTTTGACATGTTTCAAACATTATCAGAGCTTTTGAAAGAGATTGAGCCAGGACCATCTTCATCCAGCTGGTGCATGATCATCTCTCTCAGCTTTCAAAAGAATTTGAGCATTACTTCCCAACCAGAAAAGATGGCCGAACTGGGAAGAAATGGATCCGTGACACATTTGTGAATAAGCCAGGTGAATCCATTTTGTCCATGCTAGAAGAGGATCAACTGCTTGAGATCGCAAATGATGGTGGCCTTAAAAGTGTGTTTGAGATGACTTCAAACCTCCATACGTTCTGGATTAAAGCCAAGGCAGAATATCCTGCAATTGCCACAAAAGCCTGCTGCCATTTCCAAAATCCTATCTTTGTGAGGCTGGGTGTTCAGCAGTGACAGCAACCAAAACGAGATTAAGGAGTAGATTCAGCATAAGCAACACACTTTGGGTGTCACTGTCTCCTATCACCCCAAGATGTGACCTCCTAGTTGCAGGAAAACAAGCCCAGGGCTCCCATTGATTCTGTATTATGGTGAGTTTAACTATTTCATGATATAATCCGATGTGATAGAAATAACGTGCTTCAGTTATTCTGACATCATAAAACTGTCTAGTTGCAGGGAAACAAGCTCAGGGCTCCCACTTATTCTACATAACGGTGAGTTAAACTATATAATCCTTGTATTATATTGTAATAATAGAAATAACGTGATTCAATCATCCTGATTTTATGGTACTGGGATGATTGAACCGCCAACGCAACACATCCCGATTGCTCCCCCCACCGGGCCTTGGAAAAATATTCTTCAACAAAACTGGTCCCTGGTGCACAAAAGTTTGGGGACCACTGATCTAGGCGAGTATGAATATTTGTTTATTTTCCTGCACTTCTCTATTAACTCATATTTCATGTGCTATTTGACATAACAATCATTATTTTCAGCTCTCATTGTTGACAAATAAGTCATTAGGCTTAAGCCCAGTACACACTATTGGAAAATTTGACGAATGATGGTTTGGCTTTCCTCAACATTTCACAGCAGGTCAAAACCCAGGATGCTACTACATAAGTGTATGAAAATTCCGAACGACAAAGGCTTTTTTTGTTGTCTTTAGTTTCTGATCATGCGCAGTTTTTCGTATCCAATTTTTTCTTTTGAAAACTGTACGAAAATAGTACACATTAAACTAAATTCGTTAGTTCTGTTCATGTACAAGAAAACTTTTGGGATTTGTCACTTTGGAAATTTTTGTTTAGAAAGTCTGATTTGGATGTTGAAAGTTATGTACACACTATCTGAAAATCGAGCAATCGTGCCTCATACAGAATTTTTCTTATGATTTTCTCATAGTGTGTACCCCACTTTAGGGTGGGCAAAGGTAGTGGCAGAAGCAGTACTCACCTCTACATTGTACGTCCCTCTGGGCTCAAAACAACCTTAACTTTGACTTTGCGTAGCACAAGGAAGGGTTCTTTACAAGTTAAGGCCACCAACTTAGAGATTCACCTCACTGAAGTTATGGAAATGAGAAAAGAAATGTTGAACCTATTAGGGATGTTCTCACCCCCTACCCTTACTTACAAAGGATTCTGAAGAATTGACAGAACCAGGTTGAGATCCTATGGGGTCACTTGGGAACATATAGGAGGTATAATGTGAGCGACACCCTTTACTGACAAGTGTCAAGCAGTTTCTCAAAGAGAACCACTAAGGCTGAGATTTGACTCTCCATGGTAATCAAGGCTAACCATTGATCCAGACCAGACTGGAGAAAGACAGAGTTCATCCCACAGAGAACTTTCTGAGATGGAAGAGACTTTCCCAGTGTGATACTGAGAAATCAATTGTCTGCAGGGCCATTTTTAAGGCAGGGCAAAAAGGGGCAGCTGCCCTGGGCCCCAAAGCAGTTGCCTCATACTTACCAGCTATCCCAGTTTAAATTCTCTTGTCCCTTGAAGTTTTAGTCCCATACTGTGTACTGATATCTCAGTGTGAAGTTCTATTACTAATGCTGCCCAGCTCTGCCCTATTGCTGTGTACAGATGACTCACCTGCAGACCCTGTGTTTACATGTAAAGAACCTGCATTGATATGTAAATAGCACAGAACGGCTGCATTGATATGTAAATAGAGGTGTCATTCATATGTATATCATGCCCCCCCCCGAGGTCATATCCACCATCACCTCTGCTGAATGCTACCCACTGGGGAGGTAACGGGGCATGCTTGAAAGTCCTGCCTACAACTGTGGTCATTAAACCTAACATCAGCCTGTTCTGCAAAGGTAAGGAAATTGGAAATGTAACCCTTTTTCAAAATAACATGGTGCCACAGCACCGTGAATTTTGGTGCATGTGAATATGCACATCTCAGCAGATGCGTGAAGGTGTCATTAACAATTAATGGCACTGCTGTGCATCTGCTAAAGGGCAGCACATTTCTGTGGTGTCAGGAATGCGATTTGCATGCATTCCTGACACACACAAATGTGAACGCAGGCTGAATGTCTCAATTACATTGGTAGTCAGTGTAAATCTTCTCATTACATTGGGGCTTGGTGTACAATCCTTTCATTCACACTAGTGGCCGGTGTGAAGGTCCCCCTTACATTGGTGGTCAGTGCAAATCCCTCCTTACATTGGTGGTTACTGTGAATGCCCCTATTACATTATTGGTCAGTTTAAATCCCCATTACATTAGTGGTCAGTGTAAATCCCCATTACATTAGTGGTCAGTGTAAATCCCCATTACATTAGTGGTCAGTGTAAATCCCCATTACATTGGCGGCCATTGTAAATCCCCATTACATTCATGGTCAGTGTAAATCTTCATTACATTGATGGCCAGTGTAGAAACTCCTCTTTATACTGGTAATCAGTAAAAAAATTCCAAAATTATATTTGTGGTCAGTTTTGAATCCTCCCTTACATTGATGGTCCATGTAGAAGCCCCTATAAATTGGTGGTGGGTGTAAATTCCCCCTTACATTGGTGTCCACTGTAGAAATCTCCCTTTATTGGTTGTTGATGTAAAATCCCCCATTACATTGGGTGTCAGCGTAAATTCTTTATTACATTGGTGATCAGTGTATATTTCCTTCTACATTGGTGGTTCGTGTAAATGCCCCTTTACATTGGGGGTCAGTGTAAATCCTCCCTAACACTGGTGGTCGGTGTAGAAGTGTCACCTTACATGGAGGTCATTGCTTATTCCCCCTTACACTGGTGGTTGGTGTAAATGCTTCTATCACATTGGTGTCAGTGTAGAAATCCCTCTTTATATTGGTGGGTGGCGTAAAATCCCACGTTACATGGTGATCAGTGCAAATTCCCCCCTACATTGGTGGTCAGTGTAAATCCCCCCTCACATTGGTGGTCAGTGTAGAATCCCCCACTATATACTTGCCAAAGATGTGTACTACATCTTAACTAATCCCATCCCCCCACAACTGCCACTGATCCTATCAACCCCTCAGCATTGCCATTGATCACACACCCCATCCCCACCATTGTTACTGATTCCAGGAGTCCTAGGATCCCTATCAGTTTTCTGTCTATTGATGGGTCCCCTCACCTCCTCTGTCCATGGTATGCAGGCAGTGAGGAGATGATGTGCTATAACATTTAGCAACCAATCTGTGAGCAGTAATAATGTGCACTAACCTCTTGCAACCAGTCATTGAGCGGTAAGGATATGCAGTAACCTCTAGCAACCAATCAGTGGGCAGTAATAATGTGCAGTATCCTCTAGCAACCAATTAGCGAGTGGTAAGGATGTCCAGTAACCTCTAGCAACCAGTGAGCAGTATTGATGCACAGTAATCTCTAGCAACCAATCAACAAGCAGAAGTCATGTGTTGTAACCTCTAACAAATAATCAGTGAGCCACAATGTGTGCTGTAACCTCCAGCAGCCAGTTAGTAAGTGGTAATGATACACTGTAACCTCTGGCAACCAATCACATTCTCCTGCCTGATTGGATTCCGTAAACTGATTTTGAGTCTAGCTGTTATTTATTGTATGTTTCAGAGCAGGTGGAGAGCAAAATTGCATGGGGGGGGGGGGGGGGGTTGCAAGTAAATGTTTGCCGAGGGTAAAATCAATATTAAAGATGGCCCTAATTGTCTAGTATTCAAAAACTTAGAGATAACCAAATCTGGCGGGCTCCTGTCTCATAGGACTTGAGCTTCAACAGCCAGGCTGTTGAGGCCAGTGTTCCAGAAGCAGAGTAGTAAATGCACCCTTGGGACAAAATATCGGGCTTATGGAGAGTCTGCTAGGAAATCAAGCATGTGGTCTGAGTACCACATCCTCCTGGGCCAGTTCTACATGATGAGGATCACTAAATGCGCTCCATATTGATCCTGCAGAATACATGGAGAAGGAGTTTCAGAGGAGGAAAGATATAGATCAGGTTGAACTGACCCCATAGATTTATCAGGGCATAAACTGCGAAGACTAGATGATTCCTGGATATAGAGACAAACCTCCTCAGTTTGTTGTTGAACCTGGAAGGCAAAAGGTCCAAGTCCGGCATCTTCCACCTGTGACAGAGGTCCTGAAACACTTTGGGATGAAGAGATCAAGTTCTCTAGGCTTTGACAAATGAGGAAGTCTGCCTGCCAATTTTCCATGCCTGGGATCTGCACTGTGGATAAGGCTGATGAATGTAGTCAAACCAGAATCAGATCCACTTCTTGTTGATCTGCGCAACTTCTGGTTCTTCCATGGCGGTTGATTTAAGCCACTGCCATTGGCACTGTCTGACTGAATGCTGGTCTGATGATTTCACAAACAAGAGCTTCAGTGTTAAAGGTATAATCAAATTACCCTGAGTTTATGAATAGTGATCAGGAGATGAGCATCTTCATGAACTGGGAGATTATCCAGGTCTCCTCCCCAGTCTAATAGGCTAGCATCTGTGATGAGAAACTTTCATATATTTGAGAGGAAGGATTTTCCCGATTCCAGTGCCAAGTCCTTGACACACCATGTCAAGGGAAGCCCGAATTTGCTGGTCAGGCATATTAGACAATCTAGAGAGGAAGAGGTCCTTAGCGGTCTCAAAATTAAAATTTTTGGGTGACAATAAAAGTGTCCTATTGTTGTTTGGACACATATGGTGCTTGTGATATCTTGGATTAGGTCACTTATATGGTACACTGCAAGTCCCCCAGAACTGTATGTAGGTCGTAAGGTGGCAAAGCCCACAGGACTATTTATGATACACTATACTAAATATGCAAGTGAGGGATTCCCACAAGGGTAATGCACAAAAACACAGAAAGGGGTAATGCCCTTTGTGAGGAGGTCACTGTAATGCAGTAGCAAGAGGAGGCATCCTGGACCTAATTAAGATTTGGCGGAAATTCAGGCAGAGATACAAAGGACATGCGCAATCATAGCAGCATGTGTCATGGCACTTGTGGAGCATGGGGTTACTGCCTGAGAATGTGACACAGCCCTTAGAAAGTGCCCGCATCTTTAAAACATTCTGCGGCTAACTCACATGTCACATCAAGGGTTTCTAGGACAGCGCCTAGTGCAGAGCACAGTGCTCAAGGAAAAATTACAGGTCTTCCTCTCTGCGGGGCCATGTCAAGTACCAGCTGATCCTGAGAGCTGTAAAATTATCTCCAGTGGCTCTGCAGCAACTGAAGAATCGTTCTAGTATAAAAAAGGCAATAAAATTTGAAAAAAAATAATAAGTAGCTTGCTTTCAGAACAGATGTTCATTCTCTTAGGACACTAGCAAAAAAACTGAGGCAGACTGGGAGTGAGTGGGGTTTTGATGGGCTGCCCTTAAAGATTTGTTTGCCAGTATCCAATATCCTGGAGGCAGCAGTATACCCAATGTACATGAATATGTCATCCTGTGTCCCTTAATGTATGATTAATAAAAAAGTGTATGCTAGAATGGGGTTTGTTTAGGAAGAGTAACCCTTTAATATAGTTATCAAAGTGGTTGTCCAAACTGTTTCTGAAATCTGCATGTAATAGATCATTACCACTTCCTGACATAAGCTACTTCAATATAGAGTTTGTGTGCTAAAGTATAATGTATGTGTATGTGTATGAGTATAATGTATGTGGTATTTTCATTACTGTGTGTCATTTTCCAGTTTTTCCAGTTTTTACATTGAATATTAGGTGTTCGATTTACTGAGGGCCCAATCGTGAATAGCACCCCAATGCACCTCCACAAACCATGTGCACTACAATGCATGGTCTTATTTATGCATGTGTTGCTTGGTTTTTGAATTATTCAATACAAATTAGCTGTTTGCAACAAGTCATGCTTTGAAGTATAACCTTGTGGCGTGAATGAGCTCTAGGGTTCTTTTGCAAGAATCAGCTAAATGTACAGGTGTGTTAATGAGTTAGTACACTCTGTGTAAAGGTCAGGTCACAAATATTATTGCACAGGTATATACATACTAAGTTACAGTGCTTTGAAAAAGTATTCTTACCCCTAGAAATGTTCCACATTTTGTCATGTTACAACCAAAAACGTAAATGTATTTTATTGGGATTTTATGTGATAGACCAACACAAAGTGGCACATAATTGTGAAGTGGAAGGAAAATTATAAATGTTTTTCAAATGTTTTTACAAATAAATATCTGTAAAGTGTATTCAGCCCCCCTGAGTCAATACTTTGTAGAAACACCTTTCGCTGCAATTACAGCTGCAAGTCTTTTTGGGGATGTCTCTACCAGCTTTGCACATCTAGAGAGTGAGTTTGCCCATTCTTCTTTGCAAAATAGCTCAAGCTCTGTCAGATTGGATGGAAAGGTTCTGTGAACAGAAATTTTCGAGTCTCGCCACAGATTCTCAATTAGAGTTAGGTCTGGACTATGACTGGGCCATTCAAACACATGAATATGCTTTGATCTAAACATGCTTTGATCTAAATTGGTCTGAGGGAGAGCCTGGGGACTGAGCCCAGAAAGATCTTTTGCTGAGCTGGGATCAGGGCTGGAGAGACGTGTTGCTTACACCAGTGAGAGATGGAACCTTGCGAGGACCTGATCATGAAGAGCAGAGACTTCTGGGACAGCAGACCGCCAAGATCATGTGCCTGGACCTGTTACATGCCATGATGAGCTGAATTGTCGGTGCTTATCTCTACACTGACATAGTTAATGCAATAAAGACTGCTCCGTGTTCAGCAGCCCATCAGCCATCCATTACACACTTTAAAGGGACAGCTTCACATGCACTCCCTACAGAAGGGCCCCAATGGTAGCTGGCTATTACTGACAATTAGGCGCCAGATACTTGTAGTCACCTCCAGGGGTACCCCTCTTTCG
Organism: Glandirana rugosa; assembly: GCA_018402905.1. Taxonomy (NCBI): domain Eukaryota; kingdom Metazoa; phylum Chordata; class Amphibia; order Anura; family Ranidae; genus Glandirana; species Glandirana rugosa. Next base: position 353,954 of record BLSH010121711.1, on the reverse strand, counting down.
GGAACATATACACCCACCCGCTGTTGGGGCTGTATGCACAGTATAATTGGGCTTAGCATTACTGCAGTTCAGTTGATTGATATCTTAAGGGTCAATGTTCACATTATCTAACAGTATCTTTAAACATGTTTGCTTATGGCCTATTTTCTATGCATTATTATAGAATGGCAGTGTGCTAACGTTAAAGTTGGGGACCAAGCAGCTTAGGGACTCATGGCAGAATAAAAAAACCATCATGTAAGCACTAGATTGTTTTGGTGATTTTAAGTGCATTTATTTGGAGTAAAATCCTCTCATTGCTAGCTAATACAGTATATGCTGTACATCATATTATATCTAGCAACATAAGCACATAATTAAGTATGGATTTATTATTACCTATTAGTAACAAGTAAGGAATAGATAATATACATGGCTGCCCAGGATTACTTAATTTCTATATCTAATTTACAGAAAGATTATCTTTATGATCTGTTACAATCAACCACAAAGAAACTGCACCATAAATTACACATTTAATTTTTTTTAAACATAATCTCAATAAAAAGGGTCTCTAGAGGAAATTCTTTGTTCCTTTGGGAAGTCTTTGGCTCTCCTTTATTTCCTGAAAATGATCTGTTAATGATCTCAAGTCAGAATGCATCTTATGCAAGCATTTTACACATCGCCTGCCAAAAGACTGAACTGACCAAAAAATGGCAGAAGAATTCAATGAGAGCTGGCTGGCTGCTTTATGTTTATTCAATTGCAAAGCATACCACTGATTACGGTGTCACTTTATTTGAAGCAAAGGCTAGTGGACTGAACTGGCAGAACATGGACCTTTGATTAAATAAATTATGCTTTTTAAATGATGCTTGAATTTAAATTGACGTAATGGAGCTGGTATGGATTGTAGAATATGACCAACACAGTTACTCTTTTGAAGAGTTGGGCTTATGAAGGGGTCTAAATAGTCGGTCATTAAGGTCACTCTGTCACTTTGCCAACTCATGGCAAGGTGAAAGTTTCTCAAGAAAGAATCATTCCTGCACCCACTGACCAATACTATACTGTATTTGGTGCTCTACAGAGCTGCTACATCGTAGCAATGGGTCCTAATTTTGTATAAACTCTGTGCCAGATGATGTTGGAGCTTGCACAGTGTTATTGCTCTCCTCCTAATCAGCATTTTTCTGGCCATACAATTGGCTGCTTAGGGCCAAGCACTCCTTCTCTTAGGAGGAGCTGTTGCGTTCATGCGTGGGGAGTAATTAAGGTATATTGGGTTATGCAGCTACCTTCAGGAGTTTGGACACTGGCAGCTGTAAGGACAGCCTAGTGTAGCTCCAGTTTTTCAGCAAAGCATTCTTTGCGTTGTAATTTTTTTACGATCAGGGTCCTCTTGTCTTGAATTGTATTGCAACTATACTGTTTTTTTATTTTATTTTGTATAGCACTGCGCACTGTTGGCATTATATAAATCCTCTATAATAACTTAAAAAAGGCATGGTAGGAGTGGATCATAAGAACATGTTCCACTAAAAGAAAAGTATTTAATGTACTAGAAGAAAATACTTTTACAATTAATAAAAAATCCTATTTTCTTAATTGTACATTAAAGTGGTTGTAAAGGCAGAAGGTTTTTTTTTATCTTAATGCATTCTATGCATCAAGATAAAAAACCTTCTGTGTGCAGCTCCCCCCTTAGCCTCCCTAATACATACCTGAGGTCCATCTAGATCCAGCAATGTTGCACGAGAGACTCAGCTGTCCAGGACTCACCTCATCATTGGCTGAGACAGCAGTGTGGCGCCATTGGCTCCCACTGCTGTCAATCCAAGTCAGTGAGCCAATTAGGAGAGAAAGGGGGCCAGGCCGGGCTGTGGCTCCATGTCTGAATGGACACCGGGAGCTGCGGCTTGGCTCTGGCACTCAACAGGAGGGAGGGACCAGGAGCACCAAAGAGAGACCTGAGAAGAGCAGGGTTTGGGCTGTTCTGTGCAAAACCACTGCACAGAGCAGGTAATTATAACATGTTTGTTATTTTTAATGGGAAAAAAAAACACAAGACTTTAGTATCACTTTAAGGGACAAAGGATGAGTACTTTAGGTATCCAAGGTTGTCCAAAAGTAAGACATCAAACAAATGCTAACAGGCTCCTTTAAACACCCTTTTAGAAGAAGGAGCTAAATACAGCTCACAGGGGCCTGAATATCCACATGGTAAAATCTGATGAAAGAGTGAAAGAGTGAACAGAAGACCAGGTGGTACAATCTGAGGAACAGATGCCTAATGCTGAAAAGAAGCACTAAACAATCTAACGGAGTGCACTTTGGCAGGAGAAGGTGGAACTTTATCCTTACCTCTTTAGGCTAGAATGATAAGCTTCTGAAACCGCGTGGGGATAGTGGAATGAGAAGCAGTTTATCCCCTATCCCCCAGGAATGACAAAAAGAGTTACTCTTTCTGAAAAAAAAAAAGAGAGATCCAAACGTACCACAACCATACAATGGAGTGACCTCTCCTTTGGGGTATCATGGAATAGGACATAGAGATAGGAGAAACCACCTCGGGAAAAAGAGGCCTGAGCCCTTAAGACAACTTTGTCTCTGAGTAACACAAGGAAGGATTCTCTACAGGTTAAATCCACCAACTCAGAAACATGCCTAACAGAGGTAAGGGCAATAAAGAAGACCACCTTTTAAATGAGGGTAAACAAAGGATTACCCCAGAGAGTTTCAAAGGGTGGTTTCTGCAAAAACCAACAAAATCAGGTTGAAATATCATGGAGTGACTTAGGAACATACAGGGGTAATAATGTGTGCTACAAAGGCTTTTACTAAGGAGTGAGAGGCAAGAAGTCTTTGAAAAAGAAAGTGTTTGTTTCTAAGAGGTGAGATGTCCATTCTCCTAGGACACTTGCAAAAAAAAAAAAGTGAAGTATGATGGGAGTGGGAAGGATTATACTAGGGTGTCCGTACAACTTTTTTTTTGCCAGTGTGTAGTCTCCTAAAGGCAGCAGCATAAGCCTAGGTACCTGTACCAATCCTGCATTCCTTATTGTATTATTAAGAAAAGGGAACTTGCAAGGTTGGGAGAAATAGTGCTAGTAGTCAGCAGAGGGCCCGGGTATACAACTTTTAGTTCAAGCTATCAGTACCTGATTAAGGTTGTGGCACTAAGTAAGTCAGACTTTTACTACCCACCCACCACATCAGAGCAATCCTCTAGGGGAGCAAACCTTACTACTGGGCAAGCTGCTTGGGAATGGGCAGCATACAGGCAAGTAGGGTCATGTTATGAAGAATGTTTGTAGAGATCCCAGTAGCTGATCATGATCATGAGGTTCTGGGACACAGCAGGGTGCACACAGAGCATAACTGGTGGGTCCATGCAGCTCGGGGCCACATGTTAGGCACCAGGGCTCTGCACAGCTGTCTCTGTTTTAGTTAATCAGTTTGAGTCAACCTACATATTGGGGTTGATTTACTAAAACTGGACAGTGCAAAATCTGGTTCAGCTCTGCATAGAAACCAATCAGCTTCCAGGTTTTATTGGCAAATCTTAATTGAACAAGCTGACGTTAGAAACTGATTGGCTACCATGCACAGCGGCAGCAAATTTTGCACTCTCCAGTTTTGGCAAATCAACCCCAATAGGTTATTGATCATTTAGCACCTGATTGTCTTACTTGCTTAATAAAGCACTGTACTAAATTACTACAAGAGCTCATGGTTTTTGACTAGTTTTTGAAAGTGGCCTGTCACTATATTTTTTCTTTAAGGCCATTGAAATATCTGATTGTATAATTTTCTGTTTTAATGGCACATATATATAGAAGACATAAAACAAATGTCTAAAAAAATAACCAAATTTGCACAGTAATGTACATATACACAATATATACTGTATATACACATACAGTATATACATAATCATATAGATGTATTGGGCTTTTACTTTGTATGTACATTATTTTTACTATTGAATTTTCTGAACACTGGATTAATTAAGCTGTTCTTGTGGCTTGCTTTTCACAAACGGTTTAGCTCAAGCATTGGGGAAATTAGACTAGCTTGGCTGCAAAGGAATATATAGAGACAAAAAGAGAAACTTGCACATCTTTTTTGTAAGGCAGGATGCCACGTTTGTTTCCCTTGTAGAGAAGGACCTAACTTCTGTAGTACATGCCAAACAGCCTAGAATTGATATGCTTTTCTATTTTTTTTTTTTAACTGCAGCCTACATTGATGCTGAAAACACAATAAAGCTTTTGGTGTCAGTTTAAAAACAGAACTGCTGTGATTAGACTTGGTGAGCGTTTTTAAATTGGTCCACGTCATACAGGAACTATAATTAGGGGGTCAGTGGCCCACTTTTATTGAAACACAAAGCTCAATTCGAACTGGGTGTCCACATAGGAGCTATTCTCCAGCAACTATAAATAATGAGAAAATGCTAGCCCACCTGGCTACACATTAATAGCACCATTGAGGTCAGCACTAGTCTCCCAGATAATGGGTTCTTCAGGCTCACTTAGCCTTTTTTGTCACAGCATCTCAGTGTATGGGCCCATTCCTGACCTCCAGGTAGGGTTCTCCCAGCACCCTGGGTTCCCACACACTTCTCAGGAATGCCTTCCAGCCACCCTGGACTCACTAGTCACCTCAGCTTTCCCAGTCTCTACAGATCCACGTTGCTGTCCTGACTGTCCCAGTCCTGTGGGCAAAAAGTCCCCCCAACATTGGGTCTCATCTCCTGAGTATGTTAACTCTCCTGGCTGGAGCACAAAACACAAATCTTCACACAAAGGCTGTGCCTCAAAATGGCAGCAATTTCCCTAAGCTATCTCCAAGTCTGGCTTATAACAACTCTGCACACCCTTGCACTCACACAGGCTGCAGGTGTCCAACAAAACCTAGACACAGGAATGAAGGTTCTGTCCCACTCAAGAGACTTTGGAACCTTCAAGCTCAAGACCCCAATCCAGAACGTCCAGTCCTGGAAAGCCTAAAACACAGTTTTCTCCACTCAACATAACATGATGGAACTTCTCAAACTGCAACTTTGTCATTTTTATATCACTTTCCTAATCTCAAACAGTGACAGGGCCTGGCACTGTTACACTGCCATTAGGACTTGCTGCCTGTGCTAAAACCGCCCACAGAGGCTGTCTACTGCAGGAGATGGCAAAAGTAAGGCAGCTATCAATACACCAATTATAGCACATTGTACCTGTAATTATAGCTGCACATATTGCTCACTATTCACTAGCCTATTCACTCCAGATGGGGCCTCATTGTCATTATCTAAACTATAATCTCTTATGGAAATAAACTGCTACATTTACCAATTCAAATGACTGGCTTCAAATTTTTCAGATCTATGAATGAACCCACATGTTCAATAAATTGACTTTCTCATTCTTCTTTGTCTGCCAGCATTCTGAATTATAGATCAGCTTTGCACTGTGGTAGGAAATCTGTAAGTGGGGACATGATGTCACTGGCTCTCCCTAAAATTAATGTAGAGTTATCTGAAAAATCTGTGCAAGGAGATCGTTGGGAGAGATACAGCACTATGTTATGCTGTACATTGCTGTACTATTTAGCTACATTCCCTAGTGTAACCCTCTTTGTTCACAGTTCCATAAGCCCAACAGTCCTCCTTATTTTTTTGCATCAGTAAAAAGTGTACTTGTTTGCTAGCCTCTGAGCCACTCCTTTGCAGCCTCTTTTGTAATTTATTGGGGTCATTTTTTCATTTTGCATTTCTCTATTTTATTATCTACTGGGATTAAAACATTTCTTTTGTGGATTTAGAGTTTTCAGGGTTATATACTTTTTTCGAAAGGGGGATATTTTATTTAAGTTTGTATTACTAGGGCTTTTATCAAGTTTAGGGTGTGCAGCATACTCCTGTTGCTGAACAGTTGGTATCACAGTGCAATGCAGTGTGTAGTGCAGTATCTATTGTGCACCAAAAGCCCCACATATTTATCCCCCATTGCCATAGTTATAGTAAAAGCGAGCTGCACCATAAGCTCCATTCACCCCCCCCCCCCCAAAAAAAAAAACATACCACAATGAGAGGCAGGCTTAAAATGAGAAGCAGATGTGCTGCATATGGAGGTAGTAGAGGGTAAGCAGGCCCTGCAGGACACAGTGGTGGTAGGACCACACAAACTAGAGGTAGGGCACAATTGACCCCCCCCCCCCCAAGTTGTCAATCAATACAGCCACAGCACAACCAGCAGAGAATTGCCTGGCCTGCAAATTCTTCCACATCTACAGTACATTGTGCATTAAAAAAAACAATTAGGCTATGTAGTTCAGTACTACAATAAAAAAAATGCTAACTAACGTTATTTTTCTAGCAAGCTATACCTGCTTTTTTTTTTTACACCTGTTGTGGCTGTTACTTTCACTACAAGCTTTGTAACACTTGATGAAAAAGAATGTGATGCTGCTAAAACTACCTATGGAAAGCATTTTTTGAACTGAAATGAATAGGATTGGGGTGCTACTGCTGTATGCAAAACAAGTGTTGTCCACATTTTTTTTTTTCGTCCATATCGAACGATCTTTTTATTGCAATCAATCGTAAAAAAAATAACATCATGACTTGATGTATCGGATTAACAAAAAAAATTACGTGTTACATGACATCTACACCTTCTTAAACGTCCGGTCCGTTAAGAGACGACCAACACGACACCGACATAACTAACTGT
>BLSH010121711.1:311045-342367 GCA_018402905.1 Glandirana rugosa | reverse complement strand
AATATATATATATATATATATATATATATATATATATATATATATATATATATAAAAAAAAAAAAACCTTTACATAATATCGTTTTTCATTTTAACAACGAAAAACAAACAAATATCGTGTTTTTTATTTTTAGTGTCTCCACTAGTTTACGGTGGTTTTCTTTCGACATAAACACCCTTTTTTTCCTGTATTTAAATCAAACCCATGTTGCAGCGTGCTGGCGCGTTAACAGTCAATTTCACTACGTCATGGCATAGCATTTTTCACGAGACCAGTTCTTCCCCCATTTAGGAAGGCCCAGACTTCATTAATGAATCCTGTAGTGACCCTTATAGTAGTGTTAAAAAAAAAATTAACAAATTTCTCCTGACAAAAAAAAAAAAATATATATATATATATATATATATATATATATATATATATATATATATATATAAACAAATTTACTCAACAGTTTTGGCCAAAATGTATTCTACTTATATTTGGTAAATAAAATTGCAATATGCTTTTATTGATTGGTTTGTGCAAAAGTTATCGCGTCTACAAACAATGAGAACTGATTTATAGCGTTTTTATTATTATTATTTTTTTTTTTACTGCTAATGGCGGCGATCTGCGATTTTAATCGGGACTGCGATATTGCGGTGGACAGATCTGACACTTTTGACTCTTTTTTGACATTTATACAGCGATCAGACCTAAAAATAGCCACTGATTACTGTATAAATGTCATTGGCAGGGAAGGGGTTAACACTAGGGGGCAATCAAGGGGTTAGATGTGTTCCCTCAGCATGTTCTAACTGTGTGGGGGCTGGGAGGGGCATGACAGATCTAACTGATCCCGAATACAGGGAACAGTAAATCTCTGTCATGTCCCTTGACAAAACGGGGAACCGCCGTGTTTACACTGGCAGATCTCCGTTCTGCCTCTGTATTAGGCGATCGCGGGTCGGCGACGGACATCGCCGGACACACAAGAGCGCGCCGCCGGTGGCACGTGCCCGCCTGCAACTGCGGCTGCATGAATTGCCGTATATGTACAGGAGCCGGTCGGGAAGTGGTTAAAAAGAAACACCGTAAGGTATCCACCACCGTAAGTGTCGTATCAAACCCGCTCCCATCAGGTGGAAACTCACCAAATTTATTTTGCTTGATGAGCGTGATTTCATGTGAGTGCAACTTTTTATTATTATTAAACTTCGTTTTAACAATATTACGCTATGTGGAGCTCCTTTGTCCTTCTATGGCACTTCATCTGAGAGTCTGTACTGGCTTGGAGAACGGAGCTGTGGGGAAGTCTGGCTGGTGTGATGACCTGTTGATGAATTGAGGCTTTGACGTCCTGTGAAGGGAGAAACACTTCCATCCATCCTGATTGCCTTACATTAATCAAACGTGTTTGACCGCTCTTATCTAGGGGGTCACACATTTTAGGGTAAGAGCGGTGTGGCTCTGGGGTAGTCTAACGCACTTATCCCTTTACTTTCTGCACGGAGACTGGGATGTCTTCTGCTGTCACCTTTTTATTGAAAGACTTTATGAACATTGATAGCGCTGCCCCTCTTGCCTTGTCTCATGGTTAGGCTAGTAAGCCATAAAAATCAGTTGTTCAAAGATTCCTTAATAGGTCAGTCCACTTCTCCACAGTTCCTTGTAGAAAAGGTGCATATCCATGGGTACATGAAGAAGAAAGGCTCCACTAGTGTAATATTGTAAAGCTCATTCTTTAATCTAAAAACAATACCCAGTCCACTCATATGTAAAACATCTTCTATCAAACATTGTATAGCTCATAATATAATCAAGCAATCTCCTTCAGTCTCACCACCTCCACGCTGGCTAACGATCATCCAGGGAAACACCAATCGCTCTCACAATGTTAATGCAATGATTTCGGTTGCTGTCCAGTCACACCCCAAAGCATGAACTAATGTTTACAGGTGCAATGGAGCTGATGTCAGCTTAGGATTTCATACACTGAGACTGTTAAGAAAAAGCTCAAATTGTAATAACTGCCATTGATCCGCAGTGGAGAGCTATTAACAGGAGGCTGAAAGGCAATATCTCACCTCCTCACAGCCTGTTTTAACTGTGTGCATATGTAGGGCGGTTGTGTTGTGGCCCTATTCACTTGAATAGGTCACATCCAGTGGCAGTACTGCCTGCCAAACACGGGTTTAATTAACCACTTAAAGTGGATGTAAACCCCACAAAAAATGTTTATAAATTAATTATTCTGCCAAGTAGCGTATAGGATGTCATGCAATCTGTGCCCACTCTTGCCACGAAGAGTTAATCCAGCTCTGAGCAATCCCCTTATCTTTTTTCAGTAAGAAAAAAAACATGAAGGCAGATCCCTGTTCTGCCTCTGTACATTGCGATCGTGGGTTGCCGGCGGACATCGAGTCCGCCAGACCTGCGAGCACGCTCCTGCGGCATGCAGCGGGCACGTGATTGCCCGCTATCTCTAATGCATGGACTGCCGTACAACTGCAGTGATTCACGCAGGAGAGCCAACCTGCCGCCGTATAACGTTATACGGCGGCTGGTCAGCACGTGGTTAATGTTTGCTGAGGCTGTGAAGCAAAGCAGTACAGTTTGCATGTTTTTCTTTAGGTGGTCGGTTCGTGAGTGGTAAAACCATGGCTTCACCACGTGTTTTACTGCCCCCTAACTGCCTGAACAAGGCCTGAAAAAGTTTGATTGAAATTTGACAAAAATTTTGATTAGAATGTACTGTTGTTATTAGTTGAACTACAACTTTTTTCAACCTGACTAACTATGTAACTATGAACTGTTTATTCATTAAAGTGTTACTAAACCCACTCATTCATAGTTTATTGATGGATCCACTCATTAAGCACAATGCATTTCTGAAGCATACAGTACATTATTTTCAATCACAGGGATTTTGTTGTTATATATGTGTCCAGCACTATGGCTAACTCAGACACACCATATGCCAAGCTTCTTCCTGCATTCTTCACTATGACAGCCAATTGCTAATGGGACAACTCTTGGCCCATAACCCCCCAACCTCCAAAAAGTTCTTCAGGAGACCAGGTCAGAATACGAACTGACAAACCACTATGACAGCCAATTGCTAATGGGACAACTCTTGGCCCATAACCCCCAACCTCCAAAAAGTTCTTCAGGAGACCAGGTCAGAATACGAACTGACAAACCACTATGACACCCAATTGCTAACGGAACAACTCTTGGCCCACAACCCCCGACCTCCAAAAAGTTCTACAGGAGACCAGGTCAGAATACGAACAGTGCCCACAACACCATGCCCAACCTGTACACAGCACATTTCAATGTCCAGCCTCATCAGCTGTTGCAAAGTCTTGTACTACGGACAACATACAGTATGTACATGTGAGATAAGGGTGTCCTTCTATAGATAAGAAGGACACATCAAACATCTTCCTTAATCACACAGCTGTTGCTGAACTCACATCATCTAAAAATTCAGATTTTTTTTTTGGAATAGCTGCACTGAAACATATGTGTTTCAGATTAAAATTATTTGGAATAATGAATAATACTCTGTATAATATAAACACTTTTTTTTTTTTTTTTATTACTGACGGGAAAATAAATTTTAACTGCCTGTAATCTGCAGTATGTTAACACATGTTAAATACATTTGGGTCCTTTTCCCACTATCCATTAGTGTACAGTAAAAAGCCCTTTGCTTGAAAATAAATGGAAAAACAATCAATAATAGCAATGTTAATAAAAAGGAATTGAATAATATACTAGCTTTGCCAATTATATTGTACTGCTCGCTTAGTTTAATGTGCTGATGTCATTGTCAAGAGATAGTGCCCGTACAGCTCCAGACTCCAAGGAGTGTATATACCAGGGTGTTCTTTTGCTCTTCACTATTAAATATCACAGCTAGAAACAGCTGCAGAACTATTGCTTTTCAATATCGGTATGGAACCAACATATGACAAAGCACTTTGTTCTCTACATCAATAACTGTCCCAAATAGGCTAATAACAAAAGCTGAACTCTGTACAGATATAGAAGACACCCATGCATGCAGTTCCATACTCCTCAGTACTTACGTTTTTTTTTTTATTATTCAGGCAGTATAAGTGCCCTAATTTGGCTCTTGCAATCCCTATACAGCAAAGTCCAGCGTGGGAGAGGAAAAAGCAGCACAAGGAGTCAATCAGTGCATGTCCTGACAAGGAGCATGCTGATAGGATCACAAGCAGAGTGACGAAGAGAGGAGCTCATCTGTGCGTTCTGCTTCTTCTATCTAGCCACAATTTGAAAGCCATCATTCAGCCTCAAAGACTGAGGACACCTACTAGCAGTACTTTGGTGGGCAGCTGCTTTTTTGTTTTTATCTTTTAATATATTTATTTTAATATATTTTTAGTTCTGCTTTAAAGGGTAACTTCACTTTCCTGAAAAAAATATAGCAAATTACAAAATTAATATAGCATATACAATTTCTACTCAAGCCACGTTGTAATTAAATGTTACTAAAAATAACCTTTTTCAATCTGTACAAAGTAGTTCACCAGAAATGTCATTTCCTGCTTGTGTGATTGGCTCACTGATTTTCCCATAAGCCTGGTCTCCAAAAGCCTGGTTTTGGTGAAATACTCCCTAAGGGTTAATTACTTTTAAAGGGATGCAGACCAGGGACGTGCAGTCAGGGGAGGCAGGTGAAGCAGAAGCTCACCTGCCAAAAAACGATCGAGCTTTGAGGGTCAGTCCCACCACGGGTCAAAATTTGGGGCTCCTATCTCATATGGTTCCGGAGATACGGAGCTCCTTGCGCAGCCTGTCAGAAGCTACATACAGCACGGACAGTTTAAATACAAGCTGGCACATGCTGTTTGTAGCAGACTGAGACTGAGCTGACTTCTTGTCAAAGGCACTGAGTTCAATGGACAGCTTGGAGCCTTGGACCAATGGTAACGCACCATTGGTCCAAGCTGTTCAATAAAAATGCTGCAGCGGAGGCTTGACTACAAGGAAAAAACATGGGTTTATAGGTATAAGGTTTTCCCATAATCCCATGTTTTTCTCACACAGTTAAGAGGGAGATTCTGCTGCTGCTGAAAAGGTACTTTTTTAATCAAGCTAAATAATATATTATTTTTCTATAGGTTATAAAATAATAATTTATTATTATTTATCTATTTACTGTGAAATTACTGGTTTGAAGTTATAACTTCAAACTTCAGTAATTTGTCCGTTAAGCCACCTGCTTGAGTACAGTTTTTGAAAAAATAGTAATTTACCATAAAACAATATATAATAATTATTTGTATATTTATTTGTATATTACTTACTTATGGTAATTAACCACTTGCCACCCAGGTCAATTCTGACAGTTCTCTCCTACACGTAAAAATCGGCACCAGAACCCACAAACATTATATATATTTTTTTTAGCAGACACCCTAGGAAATAAAATGGTGTACGTTGCAATTTTTATGTCACATGGTATTTGCACAGTGAGAATCTAATATGTAACTTTTGAATATGTGAAGCCATGCCCCCACAGGGGTAGCTGAAAGTAGTGGTTCACCTGTCACCCAGCCCAAACAGTCACACTCTTCTCAGACATCCAGAGTCAGGAATCAGTCCAAGTTCTTTGTTTTTGTTGTTTTATTAGGGGATTTAACTTGGATGGGGATAGGGGGTTATGAGATGCCCAGAATAATTTTTTAAATGATTTAGAACAGGACCTCACAGTCTCCAGCCCAATACTTGCTTGCAGACTGTTCCTCTCTTCACTAAACCAAATGCCTTTTGTGGGCAGGGACCTCGGGCCCCTATGGTGTAGGACAGTTCTAGTGCTAGCTGTCCACTTGGCTTATACTCCCAATAAGCCCTCTTCAGGCCCTGCCAGCCCTCCACAGTCCATTTCTCTGGGTGTGCACCCTCTCCTGACTGCGAACTCCCAGTCCTCCTAGGCGTGCCTCCCCAGTCCTCTTACTGACTGTGCATGTCACTCACCAGCCCTCCTGGCTGCGACCAGTTGTTCCTCTCCTGGAGATTTTTCCGGTAGTACTTCCGCTGCCGTTTGCTCCATCTCCTGTGCCTCTGTTCCAGGATCTCTTCACTCCTCCTGGATGTACCCAAGCCCCTGGCCCAAGGTCACCCCCTCTCCAGACTGGGGAGCTCCCTCAAGGGCCCCGACAGCCTCAGTACTCCATCGCTATCACTTCCACCCAAACAACTCCTCCCCAGCTGGGCTGACCCTAGAGGCCTGCACCCTCCCAATCCAGGTTGGGGATTGGTCAGGGCTCCCCAAACACCCCAGGCAAGCTCCACCTCTCCTCCCCTCCTTTCTCCTTCTAGAACACTCCAGAAGCCTCTGGAAAGAAAGGGGAGGGATCAGTGATGCTGCCTGTGAGTCACCAGCTGCTACTCTAGGCCACTCCCAGCTCACACAATCAAACAAACAGGCCTAGCTTCCATCTTAGCCTGCTTAAATTTACCTGTGCTACAAAAATCCTACCACTATAGCACCTACCTAGGTAGAGAGTGCTACATATGTACCCTGTGTGTATCTGGCTCTGATACTAGCCAGTGCCTCATCAGCCATTGACCTCACAGCACATCCCCGATGCAGACACTGCCACTTTCCTCACTAGAAGACAAGTGCATCAGCAGATTAAATTGAACACAGACACCCCCATTCAGTAACCAAACTTCCAAGGACATAGTAGAACATAGAGTTTTTTTTTAAAGAGAAACTGGTAGGACTTTGCTACAAAGTTTGTTAAAATCCTTGCAATGTACATAGATTGCTCAGAGGGTGTTGTTACTCTTTAAAGGTACCCTACCTGAACACATACATTTACCTTGCTGCTGGCAATATAGTTTTATAGTCACAACACTAGAAAAGTCCATTCTCATTTGTGGGTAGTACTAGCTATCCACAAATGAGAATGGACATCTCAGGGTGTGATGTTAGAGCTAAACACTGATATTGATATTTTGATAATGTTGTCCATAAAGCATTCAGCTTTTCTGCATAGCCTTGCAACATTTGAGGTTGCCACAGTGGGTATTGCACCCCTATAAGTTATGCCACTATGTTCTATTTGGAACTTGTACCCCTTTTATCCTTCCCTGACCTGCAGCAACAAATGTCTTTTGTCCCACACCCGTCTTAACTTATTGCTACTCTAACTAGCCCTTATGTCCTACTTTACAACCTTTGCGACACTTAGTGTTTGCCAAAGGTGTTTGACACTGCCTTTGTATGAGGCAATGGCACTGATTGGTGACTACAGTACAATGCTGTGTCTTCCTTTTCTATTCTTCTAGATTCTTTTAACTTCATTTCTCATCTGTCTATTCCCTCTTCCCTATTCCAATCTGTCCCAGCTCCCTTCTCCCTTGGAGTGGATCGCGTCAGACCAGGCCACTACTGTGAACCAACCCCTTATTAGTATCCTAGTTACTATACACAATGCCTCTTAGTCTATTGTCACTCAATGTTCATGGTTTGGACACCCCTAACAAATGGACCAAGGTCTTTCGCTATTTTCACTCTAAACAGGCCAACAGCACTTGCATGCAAGAGACACACTTCTCCACATCAGCTTTTCCCAGATATTTTAGCACTAGCTACCCACAGATTTTTACCTCAAATGGTCTCACTAAACCATACGTTCAATCCCTTTTGCCTACAGCTTTTAGCCAGCAGACCCTGATAGTAGGGTCTTCATTTTAGTAGGCCAACTAAGCACAACTGGCACATACATGACAGTAGTTTCATATTATACCCCCAACCAGGGACAAATCCAATTTTTTTCGGAATTTTTTTTTCTTTGTAAAAACATTTTTATTAAACAATGAGAACGGTACAAGCATAATAATCCAAGTACGATACAGCAGCACATACAAGGAATTGACAAAGAAAGGAAAACGTGTTGTAACATCAACAATTCCTACTAGGAAGTGGGGAACCTAATTATAAACCCCAATAAAGGATATATCAAAACAAGCCTGCTGTTGTTAATGACCCATAGCATTAGAAATGCATCCTAGGATATTCATCATGTAATGACAACCTAAGATCTAAAATGGAGAACATGAAGGACATATCTAAAGTTTTTGGTAAGCAGGTTTAAGAAGTCCTAGCAGTAGCAAGGGGTCCTTCGACCCTCTCTCCACCCTTCTAATTATAATATTCAGTATAAAGCTGAGGGTATATAGGGATGAGGATAAGGGAAGTTCCCCCATATGAGGAGGGGGTACAGAGGGGTGGGGAAGGGGGGTAGGACAGAGGGGGAGGACAAAACAAAAAGAGAGGGAGCCAAAAATCAGATGAGGGGGTGGGGACACCACCTTCTGCCCTCTTCTTCTACTTCTGGTAAAAATATAACTAAAGTCATCACGTCAATGGCATGGTGGTAAATTATTTGTGAGATTCAAAGTCTTTATCTTCTCTTCAGATATCACTTTTCAATCTGTACTAGCTCCTGGTATGATCAAGAGCCAGGGCCGGCCCTACCATGGGTCCCAGTGGGTCCATTGGACCCAGGCAGCACATTGAGAGGGGCAGCAAATTGAACCACGGCTGCCTCTCCTTTTCTTCTATTTACTTAGCAAATTGACAACCAAGATTTTTTTCCAGCAGTTTTGTGTGTCATGATGACAACTGCCCCCGGGGCTTCTGCACCTGCCCTATACTACCCTAGCCTGTCTATATACTGCCCTATCCTGCCCCTATACTACCCTAGCCTGTCTATATACTACCCTGGCCTGCCCCTATACTACCCTAGCCTGTCTATATACTACCCTAGCCTGCCCCTATACTACCCTAGCCTGTCTATATACCACCTAGCCTGTCCCCTATACTACCCTAGCCTGTCTATATACTACCCTAGCCTGTCTATATACTGCCTAGCCTGTCCCGTATACTACCCTAGCCTGTCTATATACTGCCCTAGCCCACCCCAAAACTGCTCTAGCATGCCCCTTGGAATTGAACATAATAGTATATCATATAATTTTGCATATAGACAAGATGCTGTTGCATGTAAATCTGACTTCCTGATAAATTTAATTTTAGTTTTAATTATCATGATATAAAATAATGGATGTGGGGGCCTTTTGGTGGGCATGATTTTTTTAAGGGGGGCAACATTTCATTCTTGGACCCAGGCAGCACAATGTCTTGGACCAGCCCTGTCAAGAGCCTCGAAAAGTTGTCCAGGCCTCCCGTGTGTCAGAAAATGTTACCTTGAGTGGTGTATATCAGTCCCACCATCTCTGTTATGAGATGAAGCCATTCCTTAATCGAGGGGGGAGAGGTAGACCTTAATGAACTGGCACAGATAGCTTAGCAGCGTTAATCATATGCATAGCAACTGATTTAAAATATTGTTTTTTAGAGATCTTGGAAGAATGGAGTAGATACTGCATCGGGAAATATTCCAGTGGGAGCAAGGAGACTGCTATCGTTGTATCAGGCACCTTACGCCAGAAAGGTTGAAGTAATGGACAATCCCACCAAATATGGAGGAAGGTACATTTCTCCTTACCGCATTTCCAGCAGCGGTCCAAGACTGAGGGGGGACAATTTATGAATCAGATCTGGGGTTTTATAGGGAAATTTTTTTTTGCTCATACAACACCAAAAATGTACTCTTCTGCTGTGTGGGAAATAGAGCTGCACAATTAATTGTTAAAAAATTGTGATTTCGATTCAACCCCCCTCACAACCTTAATCTAACATTTTCACGATTCATGTAACAAGTGCAAAGCAGTTCCCGGCTCACAGCTGTGAAAAAAAAAAGTAGCTGGAAATGTCTACCAACAACTGCTGAAAGAGAGAGAAAAAGAAACATTGTATCTTTCTGTTCATTAAGTGCCCATTCACACAGGCACTTGCACTTCGACTTGAGTCGCCCCAAGTCGCCCCAAGTCTCTTGACATTTGAAATCCCATTGAAATTAATGGGAGCCGTCTTAATATACACTACTGAACTCAGTGCGACTTCAGAAAAGGTTCCTGCATGACTTCTAGGCAACTTCTATCAGACTTGTGCCCATAGAATTGAATAGAAGTCGCCTCCAAGTCGGATTCCCCATCTAAATGGAAGCGACTTTACAGTGAAAAGAAACAAATTTATCCAAGACAACCCCCTCCCTCCCTGCTCTGATTGGCCAGAGGCAAAGGCACCTGGCATGAAGTCGCGTTGCAAGTCACGCTGAAAGTCGCACTGAAATCGCCTAGCAAAGTCACGCTGACGTCGGGTCGCCCCTGTGTGAATGCAGCCTTACAGATCAAAAGGATGAACTTCGGTCTGCAAATGAAGGCAGTTTAACCACTTAAAGACTAAGCCTTTTTCTGACACTTGTTGCTTACATGTTAAAATCAGTATTTTTTGTTAGAAAATTACTTAAGACCCCCAAACATTATATATATATTTTTTGCAGAGGCCATAGAGAATAAAATGGCAGTCATTGCAATATTTTATGTCAAACTGTATATGGGCAGGGGTCTTTAAAATGCAATTTTTTGAGAAAAAATATATTTCAATGAATTAAAAAAAAAAAAACTAAACAGTAACATTAGCCCAATTTTTTTGTATAATGTGAAAGATGATGTTACACCGAGAATCATGATATTTATTCTAAGCAAAAAAATTGTGATTCTCATTTTATCCAGAATCGTGCAGCTCTAGCGGGAACTTGCACCTCGTGATCCACCTGACTCTGGATAGAAATATATTCACACCCATACTTTCTCTCCCACATTTTTCCAGCCAAAATGCTATTGCAGAAATTGCTTAAATCTTTTGCCTTGGCAGATAGCTGGCACAAATTGCACCCTGAGATACAAGATTTCTACCATTACCCCAGTGACATTTTCTGAAAGCAGCAGGCATGTGTGCAAGATCCTAAGTAAGGCTACCTGCCTGAGAAAAAAACAGCACGCGGAAATAAATGGGTCTGGTTTTCATTGCACTAAATATTGGGTGTGGGACTTCCCATTTCTTAGATCAAACCTGGCTTTCCTCTCAACCCTGATTTGCCTATTGGCAAACATTCAGCATCTTCTCCCATCCGAGAGGGAGAGCCTCACCCTTACCCCCACCCCCCTTTTTGGGGTTTTTTTCATTCTCCACTGACCTACCTGCCCTGATTCATACTTCCTCTTACTGTGCATCCTCTATGTTATTCTCTCCTTGCAGCCTACCCATGTACAAATTGTTTTCTCTACATGTATAAATCCTGTATAATAACATGTAAAACACAAAAAAAAAATTGTGACATTGCACTGTGTTATTTTAACAATTGCGTGGTCGTGCGATGCTGTACCCAAATTAAATTTGTATCCCTTTTCCCACAAATAGAGCTTTCTTTTAGTGTTATTTGATCACCTCTGTAGTTTTTATTTTTTTGCGACAATTTTGAAAAAAAAAAAGAATATTTCTTACTTTCTGCTATACAACATATCCAATAAAAAAATGGAAAAAAAATCAAATTTCTTCATTAATTTAGGCCAATATGTATTCTGCTATATATTTTTGTTGAAAAAATCCCAATAAGCGTATATTGATTGGTTTGCACAAAAGTTATAGCGTCTACAAACTATGAGATAGATTTATGGTATTTTTATTGTTTAAATTTCATTTTACTAGTAATGGCTGCAATCAGCGACTTATAGTGGGACTGCGATATTATGGCCGACAAATCAGACCCTAAGTGACACCTTTTGGGGACCAATGACATTACTACAGTGATCAGTGCTAAAAATATGCACTGTCACTGTACTAATGACACTGTCAGGGAAGAAGCTAAGATCAGGGGCAATCAAAAGGTTAAATATGTTCCTAGGGAGTGCTTGCTTACTGTGTGGGGGTACTTTTACTATGGGAAGGCAGAGATCCATGTTCTTGCTTTGAAGGCAATCGCGCCCCAGACCTGAAACCCGGAATTGCAGTATCACATAAAGGTACGTGATCCTGCCCAGGGGAGCTGCTTTGCCGCTATTATTTATAGTATACGGTCAGCAAGCGGTTAACGTTTCTTCTTTTATGTTCTGTATCGCATTGCTGAAATCCTTAAATACTAAATGAAGAATTTATTTAAAAAAAAGTACTGGGTGTGGCTTAAAGGGTCGCAGAGTGCAGATGTTCAAAAGTAAGTGATGCAAAGGTGCAGTAGTGACTCAGAGCTCAGTTGTCAGGAGTAAATGATGTAAAGTTCAAGGGTCAGTAGTAAATGGCGCAGGGTTCAGGGGTCAGTAATAAGTGATGCCAAGTACAGGTGTCAGTAGTAAGTGAAGCAGGTTCAAGGGCCAGTAGTAAGTGACATAGAAGTCAGAGGTCAGGAGAAAGTGACGTAGAAATCAATTGCACCAAATGGGCACTTAGCGCAAAAAACAATTCCTTTCATCAAAAAAGAGTATTTGGTCTTGTTAGAAAACCTTAGGGAATTTAGATAGAATTTATTTTTATATATCTTATTTTTCAGAATTCCATATAAAATTCTCTTGTTTTTAGGAGTAAAACATAGTTTTTTTGTGAACATTTCTCAAATGCCTCTGGAACAATGTTTGCACATGCTTACCTCTAAATTTGCCAAAACACTCCAGCGCTCAATACAAGATGCCCCCAAGGACCCTTAGGTGTATAATGCTTCCTTGGGTGCAGCCCTCCACAGATCGGGAAATCTTTAGAAAACTGCAAAAAACACACACAAGAGGGTGCAATCTACTGGTGCATTATCACCAAACAGTTTATTGTGACGCTACAACCAAATTGATACTCACAAACATGTAAAAGCAGCATGCATGTAACATAGATGTTTCAGCCATGGATAAAGCATCCCATCATTGGACCATCTGGTCGGAAAACTGATGCATTTCTGGAGACTCTCTCCCTTCCTCCAGATAGTCCAACCAGATAGTCCAATGATGGGATGCTTTGTCCATGGCTGAAGCATCTATATTACATGCCTGCTGTTTTTACATGTTTGTGAGTATCCATTTGGTTGTGGCGTTAAAATGAACTGTTTGGCAGTAATGCACAAGGGGCTTGTGCCCTCTTGTGTGTTTTTTATGCTTTTCTCTAACCTTTTTTTATTTTGGGCAAATGTAAATGATTTAATTTACAATGTACAAAGTTTTAGCTGACCCCATTGTTTTGGTCAAACATTGCACCCAGGCTACGTCAATAAAAGTTAATAATAGCTTGACCTTTTGATGTATTTGACCTATGGCATAGATGATACTACAGTAACATCTAGAGTTTGAGTTAAAAAAATTCTTCCCTTATACAAAGGAGGTAAAGGTATATGCCCAT
Source organism: Glandirana rugosa (assembly GCA_018402905.1). NCBI lineage: Eukaryota > Metazoa > Chordata > Amphibia > Anura > Ranidae > Glandirana > Glandirana rugosa. The sequence continues at coordinate 329,057 of BLSH010121711.1, read as the reverse complement.
GTGGGAATGGCTACCCAAACTTTCTAAATAAATGACCAGTGGCGAAAGCTAAAAGAGGGACTCCTTAAGACCAAGGAAGATCTGTACCAGAGGAACTCCATAAGACCATAGACGGCTGCGCCAGAGGGGACTTTAAATGGGGATGACACGAAAACTACACTATGAGGTTTTCTGCAACTGCTTGAGTAGCCTGGAGTCATGGTTGCCTATGGAGATTGTGAAGATGCTATAACGCAAGCCAAGTGTCTTCTTAGTGTATCTCTATATCATATAGACCATTGTCAATGCTCCTTTGCTAGGAAATGTAGACAGTGTGTGCATGTGTGTTTTATGCATGCTTGAAGTAGTTAGTATGTCTTGTATTGTTCGCCTACAATCGTAAGTAGTTTGTATATGCAGCATTCTTGTTTAGAAAATCACAAATATACTACAAGGTTTTTTGTTTTTGTTTTTTTTTTGTTTCCTTGCTTTACCACGAAGGAGCTGAAAAGAAAATAGCAAAACACCACTACGCTGTTGAACCCCAGCAAAACCCTTACTAACTTTCCAAGCATTTCAGGCCTTTTGGTTAAGCCTCAACCCCTAGGCAAATATGCGGCCTCTCGGCAGGTGGGCCTTTGGCGCAAAGAGGCCCCATATTTGCGTACCAATTAGCAGACACGGCTGTTCCAAGAGCACACGCCCTGCGCGTTCCCGGCACTGTTGCTGGTGGCTAACAGAAAGCTCCCGATTGCTTCTTGCGATCAGGAGCTCTCCGATCATGTGACCCGCCATGACAGCCAGTCACAGTGATCACATGATCTTAAACCCCTCCTACGGGCATCTGAAATACATTAAAGGGCTGGGAGGTGCTTGTGCAAAGGGGTTAAATATTTCTCTCACCAGTGCTCAGGTCTATAAGGAAAATTTCCCTCCCAGCTGGGAATACTCCCTTCTCCACTACCTGGGTATTTATCTTGTGTCTTCTCATGAAGCACTCTACACAGCCAACTATACCTCTTTCTTTCAGCACGCAATGTCCAGTTTTGATTTCTTGATGAAATATTGAACATTTTGGCTAGGTAGGATAACAGCTTTGAAGATGACCATAAACCGTAAGTTATGCTACCCTTTCAGGGTGCTTTCTGTCTCATATACTTCAAAGAGCAGTCCTCACTATTCTCTAGCTCGATTCCAAACCCCAAAACCCCCAAATATACTATTTTTTTGTAAAGTATAGGAGAGGAGTAGTGATTCCCCATATTACTATCAGACAGCACAATTAGCTCCATTAACCTCATACCATCCAATGTTCCTTTGTGAGTTTGTACTGAAGCATATTTGTTGGCATCAATGGCAATAGATACTATCCTTTGGACTCCTTGCTAACCCAGTTATCAGACACTCCCTAAAAATTTAGCACTCAATGAAATACTCAGGCAGGTTGCTGTCCCCAGCTGGATTTTTTGCATGTGATTCCTGCCAGGGGATATATACCACAATAGCGCAGTGGGAGGGATTCCCCCATCAACACAGTCAGTGGTTGCAGGAAAGAAAATTGTATCATCTATGGCTTGCTTTAGTGTACACAATTACATCACCGATCCCTATAGATATATAAATTCCTCTTAACTACAGTACATGTTCTGTTATTTGACGCTTCTATACATTTACTTAGTGCTGATAGAAAAATTTGAGATTGTGGCCGCTACAAAAATTGAAAAACATGAAACTGGTGCGGTTGACAAATTTGGAAAATCTGAGACTGCCAGGTCTTGGAGTCGGCATATGTTAAAAGAGAACGTCTTTGAGTGTGTTATTTCCCTCCCAAGCATCGACTGAACATTATTCATCAATATAACTATGTATTTTTGGAGTGTTTAATTTTGTTCTAACACGATTAACTCAGTAGAAGTCCAAGAAAAAGAACCGTAGCAACCCAAAGTAAGCTATAACATAAGAATATTGTTCTAAGGAGCATGATAGTCTGTTTACTCTGTATAACAAGCATACATCATCACTAATTATTGCACTAGATTTACAGTTCAACTAAATCTGCATACCATGTATGCTGCCTAATTAGTTTTTGCTAATCATTATCTTTTCAAGCAGTAATCAATGCGGCCTTATTATGTATAGGGGCTAAATAGGAACATGAATTATGCAACTTTGCTACTTTATAATGACTAGATTAAGGATCAAGCAATGTTCTCTCTAGAGAGTGGTAATCAGAAAAAGACAGCCAGTCAAGCACACAGTCACAACACTGACAAACTTTAATCGCCCTGCTAAACCTTGCAGCCAAGAAATCATATGCAAATAGAAATTACAATGCCAGTCCAGTAAAAATTCTAAAGAAAGAATTAGTCCTATACTTTTATACTTATACTTGTTCTGTGAACAAGCTTTGACCAGTAAAATTCCTAATAAAAACTCAGTTTACTTTTTGCTGAATATTGCCAAGCTTCATCAAACACCAGAGAGAGGTCAAGGGTGCAGGCAGGATCCAACCAATAAAAGTTCCTTACATAAACAGCCAGCTTTAGATTGCTCCAAAGTGCATGCTCATGCCTATGGTTGAAGGGAGCATTAGAAATCATTCAACAATTTCAAAAACAGCAAAATTACACCCAGGCTAGAGCTATATGGGATAGTCTATAAGCACCCAATTATATGGGGAAAATAAATGTTCCAAATAATTGTTTCACTAATTTGCCACCTTAGAAAACAGGTGAAACCAATTCACACGGCAACAAGCAAGTATAAAATTTAGCTCCACTATTAAAAAAAACATTGCTGGCAGGCAAGTTTGTATTGCAGAAGAGTTTATGTACAGGGTGGGCCATTTATATGGATACACCTTAACCACTTCAGCCCCGGAAGAATTTCCCACTTTAGGACCAGAGCACTTTTTGCGATTCGGCGCTGCGTCTCTTTAACTGACAATTGCGCGGTCGTGCAACGTTGTACACAACAAACAAACAAAATTTGCTTCCTTTTTTTCCCACAAATAGAGCTTTCTTTTGGTGGTATTTGATCGCCTCTGCGTCATTTCTGATCGCCGCTATAAACAAAAGAATACCATTTTGCAAAAAAAAAACAAATTTCTTACTTTTTGCTACAATTCAAATCCAAAAAAAAATATAAAAAAACATTTTTTTTCACCGTTTTTGGCCGATTTATATTCTTCCTCATATTTGCGATAAAAAAAAATTGCAATCAGCGTTTATTGATTGGTTTGCGCAAAAGTGGCCGCGTTTACGGATGATGAGAATTCATTTCTGGGGTTTTTATTTTTTTTTTATTTTTTACTAGTAATGGCGGCGATCTGTGATTTTTAGCGGTAATGCGATATTGGGAGGGACATGTCGGAACATTTTGACACTTTTTGGGACCAATGACATTTATTCAGCGATCAGAAATTTAAATGTCCACTGATTACTGTATAAATGTCATTGGCAGTGAAGGGGTTAACCTGCAGGGGGAGATCTAGGGGTTAACTGTGTTCCCTGGGTGTGTTCTTACTGTGGGGGGGGGGGTTGGGCTAACATGGGCATGAGAGATCTAACTGATCCCAGTTACAGGGATCAGTAGATCTCTCATGCCCCACTGACAGGGCGGGGAACCACCGTGTTTACATCGGCGGTTCCCCGTTCTTTCTCTGTAGCCGCTCATCGCGGCTCGCCGGCGGACATCGGGTCTGAAACTATGGATACTGGAAGCCTGTGCTAGCATTTCTCCTGCGGTGTTGCTATCAGTGTGTGAAGAGTGGGAGAAGAGGGTTGCATTGACAATCCAACACAATGGGCAGCACATTGAACACATTTTATAAGTGGTCAAAAACGTGTAAATAACTCATGAAAGAATAAAGTTACGTTAAAACCAAGCACACCATTGTTTTTCTTGTGAAATTCCCAATAAGTTTGATGTGTCACATGACCCTCTTCCTATTGAAAAAACTAACGTTGGATTCAAAATGGCCGACTTCAAAATGGCCGCCATGGTCACCACCCATCTTGAAAAGTTTCCCCCCTCACATATACTAATGTGTCACAAACAGGAAGTTAATATCGCCAACCATTCCCATTTTATTAAGGCGTATCCATACAAATGGCCCACCCTGTAGTTCTCTTCTGCAAAAAGCCTCTTTCAACTATTTTTTTTTATGTTTCAATAGTTTTCAACAATTAAGAAGTAAGAAAACATTAGAATAGAGTAGTACACAATCATTATGTTGCATTAAATTAATATTCATTATAAATAAAAAGCCACACAAGGCTACCATTTAACATAACAAGGCAAGTCATTGGTCTGTATCAGCATTCAGAATGTGCAATAGAAATGACAGTTCTAGGGGTATTTCATCCCGGGACGACAATTAGGGATAATAATATTTAGGAGAGAAACAACTTCAATGGTAAGCAGTAAGGAAACAGAAAAGGAGCAGTATCTAGAGAAAACAAGTGCAGGGGAACAGGTAGAGAGTAGAGCAATGAAGAGAAAGTAGGGGAAACAAGGAAGAAAAATAAAGCGGGGAGATGGAGATTATGTTGGTAGCTTGGAAATAATTAAGAGTAAAAGAGTGACCTGTACTCAGCTTAAATAATGTGAAGGGTATGCTTAACATCTACTGGTAAGAAGTGTGTAAGCCAGGGCTCCCATATGTTATGTCATCCAGCGTGGCTGCCATTTTCTTACATATCATGCACAAGTTAATGTGAGGTTTATGCTTCTCAAAGGGGATATACAGTATCTCACAAAAGTGAGTACACCCCTCACATTTTTGTAAATATTTTATTATATCTTTTCATGTGACAACACTGAAGAAATTACACTTTGCTACAATGTAATGTAGTGAGTGTACAGCTGGTATAACAGTGTAAATTTGCTGTCCCCTCACAATAACTCAACACACAGCCATTGATGTCTAAACTGCTAGCAACAAAAGTTAGTACACCCCTATGTGAAAATGTCCAAATTGGGATGGATTAGCCATTTTCCCTCCCTGGTACAAGGTCTCAGGTGTGAATGCGGAGCAGGTGTGTTAAATTTGTTGTTAAAGTTCAACATGGCACCTCATGGCAAAGAACTCTCTGAGGATCTGAAAAAAAAGAATTGTTACTCTATATAAAGATGGCCTAGCCTATAAAAAGATTGCCAAGACCCTGAAACTGAGCCGCAGCATGGTGGCCAAGGCCATGCAGTGGTTTAACAGGACAGGTTCCACTCAGAATAGGCCTCGCCATGGTCGAACAAAGATGTTGATTGCACATGCTCAGCGTCATATCCAGAGGTTGTCTTTGGGAAATAGATGTATGGGTGCTGCCAGCATTGCTGCAGAGGTTGAAGGGGTGGGGGGTCAGCCTGTCAGTGCTCAGACCATACGCCGCACACTGCATCAAATTGGTCTGCATAACTGTCATCCCAGAAGGAATCCTCTTATAAAGATCATGCACAAGAAAGCCCACAAACAGTTTGCTGAAGGCACGGAGACTAAGGATATGGATTACTGGAACCATGTCCTGTGGTCTGATATTAAGATAAACTTATTTGGTTCAGATGGTGTCAAGCATGTGTGGCGGCAACCAGGTGAGGAGTACAAAGACAAGTGTGTTTTGCCTACAGTCATGGTCTGGGGCTGCATGAGTGTTGCCGGCACTGGGGAGCTACAGTTCATTGAGGGAGTCATGAAGAACAACATATACTGTGACATACTGAAGCAGAGCATGATCCCCTCCCTTGGAGACTGGGCCGCAAAGCAGTATTCCAACATGATAAGGACCCCAAACACACCTCCAAGACGACCACTGCCTTGCTAAAGAAGCTGACGGTAAAGGTGATGGACTGGCCAAGCATGTCTCCAGATCTAAACCGTATTGAGCATCTGTGGGGCATCCTTAAATAGAAGGTGGAGAAGTGCAAGGTCTCTAACATCCACCAGCTCAGTGATGTTGTCATGGAGGAGTGGAACAGGACTCCAGGGGTAACCTGTGAAGCTCTGGTGAACTCCATGCCCAAGAGGGTTAAGGCACTGCTGGAAAATAATGGTGGCCACACAAAATATTGACACCTTGGGCCCAATTTGGACATTTCACTTAGGGGTGTACTCACTTTTGTTGCCAGCTGTTTAGACATTAATGGCTGTGTGTCACGTACCTGGTGGTTGAGTCTGACTTATGCGGGGGCAACCGCTCTTACGGCCCTGGTTGGAGAGCCCCTGATGGTGGAGACAGGGAGCTCTGGAGCACAGGGGGGCACGAAGGTTGGACTTGGTCACAGATGATAGGTGAAGGTCCACAGGAGCTTCTGCAGGCAGAAGAGTGGTAGTACAGGCCGGGTCGGTAACAAGCTGCAGTACAAGTGGTTCAGGCTGGCCGATAGTCGGGTACAGGCAGGGTCGGCAACATGCGGGCAACAGAAGTACAAGGGGTCAGGCAGAAGAATAGTTGTAGGCAGGCTGAAGATCAGGGCAGGCAGCAGGTAAACAAAGTCCAAAGGGGAAGCCGGGGTCACAGGTACAGGAAGCCTCTCAGAACAAACGCTGGGGTCACAGGTGCAGGAATGTTGTAGAACGGACAGCACTGACTGCAGGGTGTTGAGGGCTTAAATGGCCGTTTTGGCACCAATGCTGGCGCAAATGCGCACGGACATATGACTTCCAATGGCCCTGGATCGTTCCTTACACTGTGTGTTTTGTACGGGTTGGAGCTTCTGGCACAGCAATTATCTTTTTTATACTATTAATGGCTGTGTGTTGAGTTATTTTGAGGGGACAGCAAATTTACACTGTTATACAAGCTGTACACTCACTACTTTACATTGTAGCAAAGTGTCATTTCTTCAGTGTTGTCACATGAAAAGATATAATAAAATATTTACAAAAATTTGAGGGGTTTACTCACTTTTGTGAGATACTGTATGAGTGAATAAACACAATTCTGGTTTAGTACTGTCAACAGATCTAAGGGAAATGAAAACTGAAGGGTGCAGTTAGTCATAAATTAGAGTGTAACCACCAGGTAAAACTTTTAGGAGAGTCCCATCATAGAAAAAAAGTGTTTTCCCTAAGAAAGAGGGAGATGTGGAGATAAAAGCTTACTTGAATACTTAACATTATCCCATAACTTAAGGGAATGGGAAGTTATACGACCATAGAGGCACCTATGATAAGAGGGGGGAGCCATAAGAGTGTCTGAGTAGAAACAAGAGATATTAAAATGATTTCCAGACTCATCCAAAAGGAAACATTCACTTGAGCATGAGGGAGGGCCAATTGAGAAATCTGTGGGGTTTGGAAGTAACTTACTATATGAGTATATTAGGGACCCCAGGGCCACCATGTATTTTTGGTCTGAAGAGTGTTTGTATAACAACATTTGGTCTAGAATTGCAAATATAAGTAAAACTTTTGACCTGAAAAGATTGCAGAATATGAAAAGCTACCTGTACTGAAGTAAAATAACAGTTTTGGTAGAATGGTCATTTTAACTGCTGTAATCCTTCAAAGCCAAGAGATAAAGTAGCTTTTCTGTTCCAGCAATATTTCCTGACGGTGACATATTAACTGGGTAACTGGTCTGAAATAATGTGTCATAAGAATTAGTTAAATAAACACTCAAGTAAGGGAGTTTTTTGTGGTCCAAGTAAATTTATGGTTGTCCTGAATGCCCTGGCATGGCTCATGGGGAAGATTTTTTTCAAAACCTTAGATCTCTCACTGTTCACATACAGCCCCAAAATGGAAGCAAAACATTGTAAGAGGTATAACAGATTGCAAGGGATATGATTGGGTTTGTAGGTAAAAGAAGGACAACATCATCAGTGAACATGTGATGATAACCGGCTATTTCTATCCTGGTAACATCAGGGATTTGGGCAAGGAAAAGCCCCAGAGGCTCGATAGACAACATCAAAAGAAGGGGAGAATGGGGGGCAACCCTGCCTAGTCCCTCTTCAAACAGCAAAAGTATCTAATCTGACATCTGAGTCGCCTTACCATAATCTTCCTATCCTCCATTCAGAGTGCTTTTCATTGTGGGAAGCGATAGTACAACTTTTATGAACAGAGTAGGGGGGTGGAAAGGGTGGGCATAGGAGGCATATTTGATTGACTTGTGACAGGTCCAGTGGCTTGTATTAACTCTTACAGTGCCAGAAGATCACAGCTGTGGGGTTATGGGAGGAGGGGAGGAATGAAGATTTGAATGAAGAGAGCAGCCATCAGATGAAATAACACTTTGCATGCAATGTGACTTCTTTCCCTTGTGCTGATTTAAAAAAAAAAAAAACAACGAAACTTAAGCTTTATCCTACTGAAACTGTATAAAAAGATTGTTAAACATAAAACAGTAAATATTTGCTCATAAGCCAGGAAATGGTTCCACACATTTTTACATTTTAGATTAATTGCATGTGTAAACAATAATTTTTTCATAAATGAGTTATTTATGGGGGTGGAAAACCTTATCCATATCTTTGAAGCACCACATCAAGCAGGGGTCATTTGTGGAAAATAGTATAAACTGCATGGTGATCAATTAAATTGGGTTTGAAAAGCATACCTCTTTTTACGTCTACTGCTTAGCCTATGACTCTGATGGTGAACCTTGGCACCTCAGATGTTTTAGAACTACGTTTCCCATGATGCTCATACTCAACTACATTGTAGTGTGTATGAGCATTAGGGATGGGTGAACAGTTCGGCCCGAGCATGAGTTCGGGCCAAACATTAGAACATTGGCTGTTTGCCCGTTCGCCGAACAACCAAATTATTCAACCATTTGTTCGGCCCGCCGAATGACCACAATGCACTGCACCGCCGCACAGTGCAGTGAAAGCCCTGATTGGCTGAAACAATGAAAGCTTCGCCCGATCAGGGCACAGAGCACTGTCAGAGTCATGATTGGATGCTGTCATGATGGCTATATCCAATCATGGCTCATTTCTCTTAGTCCCGCCGCACACTATAAAAGTATTCCTTCAATAGCGGCCATTTTTAGTGTGATATCGTTGTGAAGAGAGATAGAACAGGGCTCTGTGCAGTGCTACTAGACAGTAAGTGTGCTATAGTGTGCTATTGTGATTCTATTGTCAGTGTAGAATATTAGATTAGTGTGAATCTAGGGACAGTTCTGTCAGTGGGAGTGTCGTGACCACCATTCATCTTTACATTAGTGTGAATCTAGGGACAGTTCAGTCAGTGTGAGTGTAGTGATCGTTTAGCAACGTATATTTCATTGCATTACTGCAAGTTTAACACCATATATTTCTGTGCGTTACTGCAAGTTTAACGGCGTATATTTAATTGCGTTGCTGCAAGTTTAATGCCATATAGTTCTATGTGTTACTGCAAGTATAACACCATATATTTCATTGAGTTACTGTAAATTTAATGCCATATAGTTCTGTGTGCTACTGCAATAAGTATGAAAATTGTTGGGAAGCAAATGGGATTTTTATGGTGCCAAAAAATTTATTAGAACCAGATCAATTGATTAAAAATCGTTCAAACGTTATTTTTACCACAAATTATTTAGTTTAAAGGATTGTCAAAAAATATCAATTCATTCATAGATAATGGTGCATACAAAGAAGCTACCACAAAATACGATTACATTGAAAAAAGGGAATTTTGTCAAGTTGCCTGTATGTTCGACATGTTTAGCAATTCTTAGCTTCATCAGGAACTTTTTAGGCGTGCAAAGATTCTAAACAGATATATACAATTAATGAGACATTTTGAATAATACAAAAATTGCATTTACAATTTTGGAGACCTATGCATAAACATCATGACTGATCACAAAATAGGTAATCTAGAAAATATATGAGAATAAAACTGTTACTTTTGATAATTACCTGATATACAATCAGGATGTAATCATCACACCGAGACGACAAGGAAGTATATGTCCCAATATAAATGGTTTTCAAGCAAGGAATGGGTGAACACAGAGACATCACCAAAGGACATCTAAAATCACCTTAACCTCCCTGGCGGTATGATTCTGTCTGGAATTTTGTTCCAAAAGTGGTACAATTATTTTGCATGAAAATTTGGCGTTTTATATTGTAGGCCTGTAATTCTTAGGAATAACTCACTTAAATCTGTCCAAACAAGAGTCTAGTAGACATCCCGGGTATGAAAAAGTTTGAAAAATGAAATCATAAATTATAATATAATAAATAACTAAAAATAATTATCAAAAATAATAATATAATAGTAATAAAATGTATGCAATAATGTAATCAAACCAAAAACGCAGAAATTTGCTCAGTTGCAGAATTGTCGCTATCGTCACTTTCAGTTTCTGATGATAAATTTCCCCAAAAATCAGTATCACTCAATTCTGCAAATCATTCTTATTTACTATCGGTGTTTTCTAGCCAACCAAACACCACTTTTGACGTAAAGGGACACTTTTTGGTTGCCATGGACATTCTCATGTTTCCAGGCAGAAAGAATGACATTTATTATATAAAAGTGCATGCAGGGCTCTGGGCAAACCACTAGGGACAAAGGGGATGTGAAATGTTTTCATACAGTAATGTAATCTATAAGATTACAGTGTACTGTATGTACTGTGTGTGTTTCACTTTTTGAATTTCCCGCCGGTCTCCGTCCCCGTGCGACGCGACGCTCGCAGGGAACGGAGCCCGGCACACAGAGGCATCGGAGCGGCGGGGAGACACGCTGACACCGCGGGAGGACATCGCTGGATCCAGGGGACAAGGTAAGAAACATTGCCTGGATCCAGCGATGCAGTCCCGAGTGTGGCTCGGGGTTACCGCTCTTGGTGCTGAAATTCCACCCCGAGCCACACTCGGGAATACCGCTAGGAAGGTTAAACGAACTAGGAAATCAGCCATATCATACTTGTCAAATTGGTCTTGGGAAAAGCCAAAAGTTGCTCCAAAAGAATAGATAAAATGATTGGTAGCAATTATGGTCAGCCGATAAAGATTTCCCCAGTTTGGTTAGATTCAAACCATTCCTCTCCCAGAATCGTTGGGATAGGGAATTAAATGATTCCACTCTGGGAAATAAAATAGTATGAAAAATATGAAATTAGATTCTTAGGTGCATGGGAAAAGGTGCACACAACAGGCATCGTATAGCTGATGCAATGTGATTGCGGTGCCTACTATGTTGGCAAGACAAAAAGACCTTTCTTCCATCGTATTTGTGATCATGTCTCAGTAATTAGAATAAATTGTATGGGGACCCCGATCAGTAGACACAGTGGTCTACACCATGGCTTCGGTCTGACTTTCGTTCATTTTGTTGCTCTAGATCATGTTCCTCCCCATATTAGAGGGGGAGACCTGGATAAGTGTTTACTACAGAAGAAGGCAAAGTGGATTTTCCAGTTGTCTGCGACAAAATATCCAGGCCTCAATGAGGCTAGGAGTTTCAAACCCTTTCTATAATTGTTGAATGTATGTCTATTTATTAGACAATTGGAGATCCAACATTGATCCTGCCTTTATTATTTTTTATTTTTTGTGACCACTTTACAGGAGTTCCCTTTTTATTATTTAGTATTTGATGTAACACTATATCAGATGTTGTATATATGCATAGGTATTATTGCTTTTCTTATAGGTCTATCCATCATGCATCATCACCGAGACGCTGGGTGCTGAATCTGCCAGCTGGGAGTTGGGCCTGAATTTCTGTTAGACTGTACGGACGGACGGGGGGGGGGGCGACTCTGCTTTCCCCCTGAAGATTGTCCGTATGATCTCCAAATATGGTTTCTTGGGGGTTAAGTGGTGTCCCCCCTTTCCTCTAATTCTCTCAATAGCGTTTTTCTTCCCCCTTCTCAATGCTATGGCTTTGTCTCTTGCCATCGCCTGAACTTTTTCATCACCAGGGGCGCTTGTATTTTCTGGCCGGTTTAAGATTTCTCATTTGAGAAATGTCCCTATGTGTGGACTCCTGTTCTGGGGAGATCTGAGTGTATATCCTTTGGATGGGCTTCACTCTCTCCTACAGGGCAGAATTCCCCCTTTTTATTATCCATAATGTAGTGCCATCTTTTTCTATTTTTCTTTTTTATCCTGTTGATTCTGTTCTTCCTCCCCTCTTTCTCCTTGTCCCATTTCCTTCCTTTTTTCCTTTTCCTCTGATCGATTAGCTATTCATGTTGCACATTGGAAAATGTATCAATGCTAGGTTTATTGAATATAGACAATTCATTTTTGAGGTATTTCATGTAACAATATATCAGATGTTGTATATATGCATATGTATTATTGCTTTTCTTATAGGTCTATCCATCATGCATCATCACCGAGACGCTGGGTGCTGAATCTGCCAGCTGGGAGTTGGGCCTGAATTTCTGTTAGACTGTACAGACGGACGGGGGGGGGACTCTGCTTTCCCCTGAAGATTTTCTGTATGATCTCTAAATACGGTTTCTTGGGGGTTAAGTGGTGTCCCCCCTGCCTTTCCTCTAATTCTCCCAATAGCGTTTTTCTTCCCCCTTCTCAATGCTATGGCTTTGTCTCTTGCCATCGCCTGAACTTTTTCATCACCAGGGGTGCTTGAATTTTCTGGTCGGATTAGGATTTCTCATTTGAGAAAATATCCCTATGTGTGGACTCCTGTTCTGGGGAGATCTGAGTGTATATCCTTTGGATTGGCTTCACTCTCTCCCACAGGGCAGAATTCCCCCTTTCCATCCATCCCTCCAGATTTTTGGTTCGCATGTTTGTTTGTTTCCCACGCTTGGGGACTTTCAAAGATGGCGACGAGAGAATCGCCGGCCAGCGCGTGACGTCTGCGCATGCACATTGGAATTTTCATCCACAATCAATGCCGGTGGCGTCAGACGCCGGCTGATTGGAGCGGGGATTCCCCTCTATAAAGGTGCGGGAGAGCGTTCAGCTCGTCGCACCTGCCATCTTCACAGCGGGGTAACGATGAACCCCTAGATGTCCACGAATAGGTATGCTATAGCCATCCATATTTCCCTACAACTGTTGTTGAGGAAGCCTGTCTTTGGGTCTGTGCATATGTGTCTGTGGACTGAAATGGGATGAGTGCACTTGTGTGCACCTTTTCCCATGCACCAAATAATCTAATTTCATGTTTTTCATACTACTTTATTTCCCACAGTGGAATCATTTAATCCCCTATCCCAACGATTCTGGGAGAGGAATGGTTTGAATCTAACCAAACTGGGGAAATCTTTATCGGCTGACCATAATTGCTACCAATCATTTTGTCTATTCTTTTGGAGCAACTTTTGGCTTTTCCCAAGAGCAATTTGACAGGTATGATAGGAAGTGAAGGAGGTTTGAATGGGGTCCCCTATTTTTGGGTTCCCTATTTTCATACTTCTTGAATGATAGTTAGCTGGTTTTGTTTCTTTATCAACAGATTCTGTGCAACAACTTGTATCTAATTAAGGGACCATCTATCCTATATATGGTTGCTCCACTCTGCAGTCTGCATGTAGGCCTCCTCTTGCTGATTTGGTTCAGTTTACCCTTCCTTGTCGCCTCGGTGTGATGATTACATCCTGATTGTATATCAGGTAATTATCAAAAGTAACAGTTTTATTCTCATATATTTTCTAGATTGCCTATTTTGTGATCAGTCATGATGTTTATGCATATGTCTCCAAAATTGTAAATGCAATTTTTAGTATTATTCAAAATGTCTCATTAATTGTATTTGTATCCATTTAGAATCTTTGCCTGCCTAAAAAGTTCCCGATGAAGCTAAGAATAGCGAAACATGTCGAACATACAGGCAAAGTGACAAAGTTCTGTTTTTTCAATTTAATCATATTTTGTGGCAGCTTCTTTGTATGCACCATTATCTATGAATGAATTATTATTTTTTTGACAATCTTTTAAACTAAATAATTTGTGGTAAAAATAAAGTTTGAACGATTTTTAATCAATTTATCTGGTTCTAATAAATTTTTTGGCACCATAAAAATCCCATTTGCTTCCTAAAAATGTTCATACTTATTGTATCCAAGGGATGAAGGTGCCATTGACCCTCTGAATTAGCGCTATTTTTTTAAAAAAAAGTGTGCTACTGCAAGTTTAACGCCATATATTTCTGTACATTTCTGCAAGTTTAATGCTGTATAGTTCATTGCGCTACTGCAAGTTTAATGCCGTTTATTTTTCTGTGCTTTACTGCAAGTTTAACAGCATAAATTTCTGTGCATTACTGCAAATTTAAGCCATATATTTCATAGTGTTTCTGCAAGTTTAATGCCATATAGTCCTGTGCGTTACTGCAAGTTTAGTGCTGTATATTCCATTGTGTTACTGTAAGTTTAACGCCATATAGCTCTGTGCGTTACTGCAAGTTTAAGCCATATATTTCTGTGCATTACTGCAAGTTTAACATCGTATATTTCTTTGCGTTACTGCAAGTTTTTAACGCCATATAGTTCTGTGCATTACTGCAAGTTTAACGCCGTATATTTCAGCATGTTGATGCACATTTAATGTACTATATGTCTGTGCAATACTGCATGTTTGATGCAGTATATTAGAGTGTATCCATGGAGTGTGTCTGTGTAGTGAGTACTCAAATTAAAGTGCATCACTTGACATTGGTTAACGTGCATCCACATACACATTTCCACATCTTTATTACATTTTGTTAATAAGCACCCATTCATGTATGACAATACGGAGAGGCAGACACACCCATGGTACTGTAAGGGGGCCAGCAGCGCATGTGTCCACAAGCAAAGGTGGAATTGGTCAGGCAGGGCATCATTTCCTCGGTTTAGTGGTATTGCCCATGCTATCCAGCCACATCATGCAGAGAAGGTGGTGGACTGGCTTACTAAACCAGCGTCAGCCTTCTCATCCTCTATCACCCAAGCAGAGACTAGTGCGCACTCCCCTGCAGCTGCCAGAGTGGCTAAACCTGCCTCCTTGTCCACACCTATTCCTGCCATAGGCCCCAGGATCAGGCATGGAGGAGTCAGCTGAGTTATTTGAACACAGCATCAGCCACTTGCTCTTTGACGATGCACAGCCATTACTTGATTCAAATGTTGGTTCCGAGGTTGAGGAAGGCAGGAACATGAGCCTACAGAGAGGGGAGAACACTGGTACACTAATTGGCATTCATGTTCCCCCAGCCGCAGCGTATTGCCAAGTTTTCTCCAGTGGCAACGAGGATGGAGGAGATGACGATGATGAGGTCACTGATGCGACTTGGGTGCCAGATAGAGCAGAGGAGGATAGTGAGGGTGAGGCACAACTCCAACGAGGCAGCCATCATGGAAGAGTAGAGAGCAGCCACCCTATTCCCTCCCATTGTGGAGCTGTTATCACCCGTCCCACTTTTCACAGCTCAGCTGTCTGGGCCTTTTTTAGTACATGTGCAGCTGATCGCACTGTTGCAATTTGCAAACTTTGTCTCAAGCACATTAAGCGTGGCAAAAACACCAGCCATTTGGGTACCACATGCTTGACAAGGAATTTAACCTCGCAACACTCAGCCCATTTCAAAAGCACCTAAAAGCCACACAAGGGGCACAAATCTGTCCCTCCTCCTTACTCACCTCAGTCTGCCCCTGCTATAACTCATTACCTCTTAGCAGCCTCCACTGACAAGGATGATGGTATAGTGCAAGGTGTCCCAGGTCCTTGCAGCACACCACCAGCTGTAGACTATGGCAAATTTCTCTGCCCCATCTGCTGCAGAGGAAAAAAAAATACAGTCACTGCCACCCACATGCCCAGTGACTAAATGCAAGCTTGTCAAAGCTGCTGGCTCTACAACTTTTGCCTTTCCGTCTGGTGGATTCTGTCCCCTTCCGTGAATTTGCAGAATGTGCTGTACCACAACAGCAGGTGCCCATTCGCTACTGCTTTTCACGTAAGGCCATTCCAACTCTCTACCTTCACATGGAAGGCAATGTTGTGGCATTGTTGGGCAAGGCAGTCAGCCGCAAAGTCCACATTACCGCTGACACGTGGTCCAGCAAGCATGGGCAGGGGTGATATACCGTATTTGCCGGCGTATAAGATGACTTTTAACCCATGAAACTCTTCTCAAAAGTCGGGGGTCGTCTTATACGCCGGGGATTAGGGCCGGTCTTCCCGACCAGCGCCGTAAATAGGCAGCTGTCGGGGTTGAGCGGCTCTCCCAGGACATAGCCTGCACCTGCAGGCTTTATCCCGGTATAATTTTTTTTAGAGCTGGCGGTCGGCTATCCAGGGGTAACGACCGATCCGGCTCTGGGACATCCCCCCTCCCGCCGCCTTCCGCCGCTCTTCTCCGGCCTCCCGTCCCACCAGGAGACTGGAGCGACGATCTGGCACGTCCGCCGGCTGGAAGGAGACCTGACAAAAGCCGTAATCGGCTCCGATCGGGTCTCCTTCGGCAAATTCCGGAAGCGACGTCAAGACGTCACTTCCGGTTTACTCGGCGGCTAACCACGCCAATTTTAAAAAAGTGACAGTATTCAGAATCGCCGTTTTTAGCAATCTGAATACTGTGAAGTGCAAAGGAGGGATGGGGGGTCTTTTAGACCCCCCGGCCCTCCAAAAAGAGCACCTGTCACCATATATTACTATCACAAGGGATGTTTACAGGGGCGGGCTGGGCCGGGGGGGCAGGGTGGAAATCTCCCCCCAGGCCGTCTAACTTATATTCAAAACGGCCGCTATGAAGGCCGCTGTTTGCTGACATTTATATTTTTTTTACATGCAGAAGCCGCCGATTGTCTGCGTTGCTCCCGCACTGCATTCCGGGAGTTGTAGTCCGGGCCACGCTCAAGTTCCTATTGGCAGTGGGTGGAGAGAACTGAGCAGCGGCGCGCAGCAGCCAGGATCTAAAACTCCCAGAGAGTTTGTCTTCAGAGCAGCGGGAGAAAAATATAGCTGCGGGGCCGTGCCGCACTGATCGCGACTCTGTACTTTTAAAAATTACGCTACCCGGCGCCATCATGTCAGCGTGCATGCGCCCGCCTCCCGAAAATAGCCGAACGTATGCGGCTTTTCCGAGCTCGGCTAGCTTCGGAATGGGCTTGGGAAAGCAGATACACGTTCAGCAATTCCCGGGAAACCGCACTGACATGATGGCACCGGGCGGCAGCATTTTAAAAGTATAGAGTCGCGGCAGGCCCCGCAGCTATATTTTTTCAGACACCTTCACACAGCTTCCCTCGAAGCGACCCCAGGGCAGCCAGGCAGTTTTTAAAAGTTCAGGCTGCAGACAGTAGCATGAGCCTCCTATTACGGCCAGGTAAGAAGACCGGACCCGTCCCCTCCTCCCCAACCTCTGACCTCTCTACAGCGTCTGACCTCCCCAGCCTCTGACCTCTCTGCAGCCTCTGACCTCCCCAGCCTATGACCCCCCCAGCATCTGACCACCCCAGCCTCTGACCTCTCCCCAGCCTCTGACCTCCCCAGCCTCTGACCCCCCCAGCCTCTGACCTCTCCCCAGCCTATGACCTCTCCCCAGCCTATGACCTCTCCCCAGCCTATGACCTCTCCCTAGCCTCTGACCTCTCCGCAGCCTCTGACCTCTCCCCAGACCATGACCTCTCCCCAGCCTCTGACCTCTCCCCAGCCTCTGACCTCACTGCAGTCTCTGACCTCCCCAGCCTCTGACCTCCCCAGCCTCTGATCCGACCCCTCCAGTCGTCGACCCCTCTCCAGTACCCGACCCCTCTCTAGTCTCCGATCCCTCCAGTCTCCGACCCCTCCAGTCTCCGACCCCTCTCCAGTATCCGACCCCTCTCTAGTCTCCGACCCCTCCAGTCTCCGACCCCTCCAGTCTCTGACGTCACTCCAGTCTCCGACCCCTCTCCAGTCTCCGACCCCTCTCCAGTACCAGACCCCTCTCCAGTCTCCGACGCCTCTCCAGTCTCCGATCCCTCTCCAGTATCCGACCCCTCTCCAGTATCCGACCCCTCTCCAGTATCCGACCCCTCTCCAGTCTCCGACCCCCCCAGTCTCCGACCCCTCCAGTCTCCGACCCCTCTCCAGTCTCCGACCCCACCAGTCTACGACCCCCCCAGTATCCGACCCCTCCAG
>BLSH010121711.1:264733-282669 GCA_018402905.1 Glandirana rugosa | reverse complement strand
CTGGGCCGAGTGACGTAAGAGGAAAAAAAGGAGTGGACTAGTCCTGACCTCAGCGCTCCATAGGGAATGGCGAACAGCGGGGTCGGTTCAAGTCGGAGTGAACCAACCTTCAGGAAGGACATGTCAGAGATTTGCTCGATATACCAACCTTCGGGTGACAGTGATCTTTGCAATGTTGCAGCCATCTTAGAAATGGCAAACGCCCACAAAACAGAGAAAAGAAGTTAAAAGCATATGGATAGAAAAGGGAAACGCTGTCACTTACATCAAAGCTTGTTTAAAGCTTTCTTTGAGAGGCCTGCACCAGCATCGGGCTCCAACCATATCGCTCATTTAGAGACTGTACAGGAAGGACATCTACCCAGGGTTCCAACCATAAAGCTCATTTAGAGACTGTACAGGAAGGACATCCACCCAGGAGAAGCTGAAATATGCCCCCCAGACCACCAGAATGGGGCTTCCAACCATATAGCTCGTTTAGAGACTGTACAGGAAGGACTTCCAACCAAGTGAGGCTGAACTTGGCTGGGGCGACAAGCGGTAAGGGATACCTCGCGACTCCAGTCCTGATCAGGTGAGGAAAAAAAGGAGAATGCAGTGAGCCGGGTCTGTCTTTGATTTATAGTTAACCAGTCCTATCATGTTGTGGGGGCGGAGCCACAACCCATGTGTATGCTGCCATGATGCACCAGGAAAACAAAATAAAGTGTGTGTGCAAATTGAAAAAAAATGAACGAAATGAATTTCAAATAAATGCAAATGTGGATAAATACACTACCTATATGAACTGAACAAAATAAAAAACAATAAGTATGAGTATAATAGTGCAAAGAAATCCCTCTGAAATGATTCAAAAAGTTCTTGCAAAGAAAAGAATTTCAACAGTCCATGCAATATGAAAATGTATAGACTTATGTCCTCTTATGTGCTGATAGATCTCAAAAGATGCCAATTCCTCCACCAAGTGCCTTAGGATTGCAACTTTAGTGACACCCCACACACTATATATAGGGACTCTCACCGGATCCCAATGACTACCTATCTCTAGGATAGTCAATCAGGCAAGCAGAAAAGCCTCTGCGGGCATATTCATCCAGAGGTAGTAATCAGTCAGCAAAAGGTCCCTTGTCTCGTTTCCCCTCGCATCAGCCTCTCTCCGGTTCCCCGATGCGGGTAAGTGTATGTAAAGAGAGGGCTCCAATAGTGTGATATTGTTTCAAAGGTTTATTAATAAAAACAAGGCTGAGCGGCTACTTACATTCTCAAAGATGATAAACAGCAGTGATAAAAAATGTTGCCATTTGTGACGTCTTCCTGGGGCAACGTCTTCCATGTTTCGTCATACCTGACGAAACATGGAAGACGTTGCCCCAGGAAGACGTCACGAATGGCAACATTTTTTATCACTGCTGGGATGGAGACACGCACTGATGTCATGATGCTGGTTTGCTGGCAACATTTTTTATCATTATTATTAATAAACATTCCCCCAATCAGCTGATGGATATCAGTGTAATTAAGTAAAACACACAATGACACTAACACAGACTATTAAAACCATTCAAAATTGACTATAATATTAAAATCCCCTTACACCATACAAAAAGACAAAAATAAATTGATATTATGCAAAAATATACAAAAAGATGTACAGAAGAACTTATCCAATTAATTTATAGAATATATCAATAAACATATCCTCTGCAAACAAAAAGCATACTAAACAAACAAATAGGAAGGTACTTGCAGACATCCCCATGGTTATGTTATAAACAACCAAGCATGTACATGGACTGCGCAAACAGCGGCCCTCGGCCATCCAAGTACAGTACAGTGCTATTAAGGGGCTGCAAAACACACCACCTATGAAATATTGAACCAAAAAAAATGTAAATAAACAAATAAATATGTAAGACACACATACAAATAGCGGTCCACAAATGTATAGAAGTCTACAAACATCATAGGACGTAGATTTGTTAGAACTACAGATATAGGAACCAATATTTGAAAATAAACACATTTTATTTACAAGAAACCTCATATATTAAAAAATGCATAATTAAAATCATTCTATGTACAGTCTACAGCAGTGTCTCTCAACCTTTTATGGTGAAGTACCCCTGCAGGTCTAAAAAAAAATCCTAAGTACCCCTGTCTCAAGAAAGTAACTTCTGTTGTTTGGGTGTCATGGTTTCTCTGTGTGTGTAAAATCAGCATGTGTTTGCAATGATTTCTGTTTGTGCTAATTTTAAAAGGCAGCCTACCAGTGCAATGCCAACCAAATGCAGCCTCATCAGTGCAGTGCCCACTAAATTCAGCCTACCAGTGCAGTGCCCACCAAATGCAGCCCCCATCAGTGCAGTGCTAGTTCTACTTTAAATTCTGAAGGTTTTGGCTGGATTGAGGAAGGATGAAAGCAGCTATCAGATCCTTTACTGCTATTTGAGGTTCCATCTTCCTCTCATTTCCTGTCCTGGTGAGAACGGCTACACCAGACAAGAAGTGAGGGAAAATCCCCAACACCATCACAAACAGAGATAACAATGGTGTTTTTAAAGTTTAAAGTGTTTGCTGTCTTTGTCTCCCACTTTCTTTGGGTGAAATCATTGACTGTGCCTGTAAGAGAGGGAAGATCTCTCTAACACAGTATTAGGTGGCAGTAAATTAAAGAAGAAGTATCCCTGATGGGATTTACTTCCTCTATACTCCCCTGCAAAGCAGAAACATAATGGGCTACTATGCATCGCATAGTAGCCCATTAAGTGTCACTTACCTGCAAATGAAGCCTGCAATGTCCGGTGATGTCCCCTGTGCAGGCAGCGTCCATCTTCAGCCCCTCTTCCTTCCGGGGCCACAATCTCCGGCTCTGTAACTGGCCGGAGGCGCGTGACGTCACTGCCGCGCATGCGCGCGGGAGCCGCAAGTCACGGCACGATCACAGTGAAGAAATGGCACGGAGGCCGTTTCTTCACTGCGCATGTGCCGAAATGATGGCGGCACAGCTAGTACACTGCATATCTCCTGAACCGTGAAGGTTTGGGAGATATACAGGGCACCTACAGGTAAACCTTATTATAGGCTTACCTGTAGGTTAAAGTGGTTGTCATGAGTTGAGAACCACTTTAAGTTTTCACTGTACTCACTCTTTAAGAAAAAAAGCATTAGGCGTATTAAAATGTAAGAATTATACCAGAATTCAAAAACAGTATTCTTGAGTAAAGAATGTTGCACTGTAATTCTACAAAAGCTTACCCTAAATAAGTAAGGCCTCATGCACAATTGAGCTAAAAAAAAGCTGTTTTTACAGGCGTTTGAGCATTTCTTTTTATCTGCCTCTAAACACCCACCATGTTAGCCTCTGTGTTCATGCACACTATAGGTGTTTACAGGAGTTAAGAGGCAGAAAAAAAATGAGTTCAGGAGAGGAGTTTTTGAGCATATAAAATGCTCAAAAGTGCCTAAATGCGCTTACACCTGCATTAACAGTGGGTGCGTTCATGCGCATTAATGCATTCTAATGGCAAGAATATATTAACATTCTGGCCATCATGCTAGACACATGAACGTGCATTGCAAAATGCAGCATTTTACCACATTTTTCTGTTGCTAAACTCCAGTAGGAGAAAAAGCGTTAAAGATACAACAGTGTGCACGTAACTTAAGAGAGGTATAAAGCAACGAATGTGTCATTCACCAAACAAAATTGCAGGTAAATCTTTCAGGTGCATGCATTTTAAATGACAGCGATTGGTTCATCTGCAGAAAATGTTTGATAAATGTCACATTCACTGCTTTATAAAAATGCTCCTATGTCATTTGTTCATTATGAGAATATGAAGCACCTTGGCTGCTATGCATACCAAAAGGCTGAGCTAGAGTATAATTTCACTGCTGAAGTTTGTTTATGGCTTGATGGTGAGTGTCAGTAGATGAAGAGAATGTTCTGGACCCAACAATCTAAGGGTTGGTTCACTCCAGTTGTATTGTGCTGAATTTATAAAAGCAGGCCCAGTCAGAACACTGAGAAAGTGAGTTAGGGCTTGTTTACACTTACTTCGGCTTCAACGCTCATTTAAGCTCATACAGCTTCAGCAAGCTTTTATGATGTGTTTTTGAGGCTTTGGCGGTGCTTTGAAGAGGTTTCAGTGAGGCTTCACAAGGCTTCGACGAGGCTGCAGTTATGCACTTTTGAAGCCTTGTTGAAGCTTGGCCGATGCCCTGTGTGTTTGTTGATATCTCATGCCTGCAATTTCTCCAAAACAAAGCGAAGCTAAAGCTGAATTACAGCCTCTGAAAAGCCGCAGTTGCTTCAAGCAAGCTTTTTCATAGACTTCTATGGAGGTGTTGGAGAGACTTTGAAGCCTGGCTAAAGCTGCATGGGGTATAACTTTTGACGCGAAGCTGAAGCCAAGTCAAGCCAACGCAAAGTGTAAACAGGACTGTAAGCTAACCATTTTATTTAGTGACATGGGCTTTGACTGGCGTTAAGGGAGCTTTAGCAAGGCCTGTCTGACGCCCTGTTTTGAAGCAAGTGTAAATGAGCCCTTAGTGTGCAGGTTAAAAAAAAATGAGAATGTGAAAATGCGTGCAAGAGTTATGAATACCATAATGCGCGCTTGCCGATGTGAATGGCCCTATAAGTGGCCTTTGCAGCAAGAAGCACATGGAAGGGCAATGCATGCAAAACAAAACCAAAGAAAATTCCCAGCTTAACTTATCGACCAGCCTGCAACCAACTGAATTATTCTGTCTAACAGTATGCGTTAAAAACAGGGGTTTAGTTTGCATACATTTGCAAATACATGCATAAGCTATAGAGTCCGTCAAGGCACCACGGTATTTTCTGTAGTCTTAACTCTAAATTTTGAGAGCCTCCATAGTGGAAGCTAATGCATTATAATGGATAGGCAGAGGGCAGGTGAGCCTGGAGCTTACGCATGTATTTGCAAATGTGTGCAAACTAGACCCCTGTTTTTAACGCATACTGTTAGACAGGATAATTTGGTTGGTTGTAAGCTGGTCGGTAAGTTGAGCTGGGAATTTCTTTGGTTTTGTTTTGCATGCGTTACCCCCCTTCCATGTTCTCCTTGCTGCAAAGGCCAGTTATAGGTGAGGGCAGTGGCCATTTGTTTGTACCGTTGAAATATTGGTGAGGGGACGCACTTGACACCTTCTCTGCCATGGTGCTATAAGCTGGTGTCCAGTGCGCCCCTGTGCCTCCCACTTCGCATCCGGGCCATTTCTGGCACTCCTCTCCTACATGTATAAATCATAATTTTTTTGCTAGAAAATTACTCAGAACCCCCAAAAATTATATATGGTTTTTTAGCAAAGATTCTAGGGAATAAAATGGAGGTTGTTGCAACTTTTTATGTCATGCGGTAGTTGCGCAGCGATTTTTCGTACATGTTTTTTTTTTTAAAAAAAACAGTTTCATGAATTAAAAAAAACAAAACAGTAAAGTTAGCCCAATTTTTTTTCATAATGTGAAAGATGATGTTATGCTGAGTAAATAGTTACCCAACATGTCACATTTTAAAATTGCGCAAACTCGTGGAATGGCGCCGAACTTTGGTACTTAAAAATCTCCATAGGCGATGTTTAAAAATGTTTACAGGTTAGGTGTTTTGAGTTACAGACGAGGTCTTGGGCTAGAATTATTGCTCTCACTCTAACCCACGCGGTGATACCTCACATGTGTGGTTTGACGCCATTTACATATGTGGGCGCGACTTTCGTATGCGTTCGCTTCTGTGCACGAGCTTGCGGGGACGGGACGCTTTACTTTTTTTTTTAATTTCTTATTTTACTTTTATTTTTTTTATTTTGACACTTTCACTTTATTTTTATTTTTTTGATCACTTTTATTCCTATTACAAGGGATGTAAACATCCCTTGTAATAGGAAAAGTGTGTGACAGGTCCTCTTTATGGACAGATACAGAGTCTATAAGACTCTACATCTCTCCTACAGGCTGGAAAGGCTGAGATCAGAAAAAAAACCAGACGATCTCAGCCTTTCCTTCCCCTTTAATGGCTATCGTTTACTTCAGAGACCCGGAAGTGACGTCACGACGTGCGCCCGTGCCTCCGAGAGCCATAGAGATGACCGAGGGCCATCTGTCCCTCAGAAATCTCTGGTACTAAGATCCGGCGGCAGGCAATTCCTTCCCCCAGTCACCGATCGCTGAGGTGAGTCAGGAGAAGCACAGGAGGGCGGCGGGAGGGGGGAGACGTCCCCTCCCGCCACCTGTAAGAACGATCAAGCGGCTGACCTGCTGCTATGATCGTTCTTGCGGTGATGGGAATTGCCTGCTCTAAAAAAACGATACCTCAATGATGCCTGCAGGTGCCGGCATCATTGAGATATCACCACTGAAATCCCAGGACGTCAATAGACGTCCTACGGATGGGAAGTGGTTAGTTAAGGAAGGGTGGGCTCCCTCCAGGCTCACCTGCCCTCTGCCTATATATTATAATGCAAGTGCTTCCACCGTGGAGGCTCTCAAAATTTAGAGTTAGGACTACAGAAAACACTGGGGTGCCTTGACAGGGCTCGGTAGTATTTGCAAATGTGTGCTAACTAAACCCCTGTTTTTAATGCTAATTTGGTTGGCTGCAGGCTGGTTAGTAAGTTGAGCTGGGAATTTATTTGGTTTTGTTTTGCTGGTGTGAATGGAACCCTAGTGAGGGGTACTCTATATTATGTTTTGAACAGAGTGAGGAGGATTACCTCTGGCTTTAAATGCTGCGAGGTCCTGTTTCTCCTCACTTTTTGTGACAACATATCTCATGAGGAATTATTTCCTATTTTTGAGTTTTTGATGAAAGTGGTGTGGGCACCCACTGTTATAAGAATTTCATGTGCTGCGCATTGATTCATTGGTCCATGAGGGTGTGCATATAAATGCAAGCACCATATTTAAACGTGGATAGCATGCTCTATATTGCATGTCTATGACCAGAATTTGGCAACTCCTAGGTGCCAAAAATACAGGTTTATTTTATTCTGTATAGTCATACACCCCCATATATATGCCAGTGTGCAAGAGTCCTATAATTAATGGCTTTTTAATATTAAGCTGTAAAACCAGGGGCTCTGCGTGTGCAACCAACCAAGGGCATACAGGAATTTGTTTTTATGGCTCAATCCTCTACCATAAAATAAAGAGCAATACCCTTATTTCTGGGATTTATGATAAGATGAGAAACTTGGATTCCTTTTATTCTAAAAAGGCTCTGCTGTGCTTCATGTTAGAGAAGACATCTAAAAGTGCATAAGAAAATTGCAATTCTCTAGTTTGTTTAGATATGCTTGTGCCAAGTGATGTCATCCTAGTGGCACGTACACCTTAGCCTGGGGTTTGCAAATATCTGCACAATGCACATATTTAACTTTATTGGCCTCTTCATTCATATAGAAGTTAGGAGCTCTTCATAGGTAATTATATCAAGTCAATTTGTGACAGCTCACTTGTGCGGTACTTTATATCTAGCTACAGATGACGTTATTCTTGCATATCACCTCTGCCCTCGCAAGCATCTATTTTTATTTTCCTCTCCGACTGTACCTCTGTACCATTCAAAGCATAATCTTATCTTGTATAATCACTTCAACATCCCTGATTCTTCCTCCACGCATTGACGCCTACACATGTACATGCCTTTCTGTCAGCTCTTATTAGGCAGGAAATTCATTGAAATAAATGTGAAGTAAAAGTACACCCACTGCAACGACCTTAAAAATACATTACATGAATGCATTTGCTCCCTTTTCATAGAAAATAAATTGCAATAAGCAAAAATGAATCAATACATTTTGTTTTTGTTTCATGTTAGAAAGGTGTTGCTGCACAATGACAAGGCTGTGAATAAATATGGCAAGTATACAGTCAATCTGACATTTATTGCAAAATGAAAAGACAGTAGTACATATTTTCATTGTATTTATTTATTTTAGGTACTTATATAGCACCGTCAATTTACACAGCGCTTTACATATACATATATTGTGCATTCACATCAGTCCCTACCCACAAGGAGCTTACAATCTAAGGTCCCTAACTCACATGCATACACATACTAGGGCCAATTTTCTTAGACAGGATCTAACCTACCAGCATGTCTTTGGAGTGTGGGAGGAAACCCACACAGGCTCAAGGAGAACATGCAAACAGTAGGCAGCTAGTGTCATGGTTGGGATTCGAACCAGCGACCATTTGCTGCTAGGCGAAAGTGCTATCCAATACACCACTGAAAAAAAACGACACCACAAAAAAAAAAAAAAAAAAAGACCCATCTATGGCCAGCTTAATACAGATACTACATCTAAGGACTAGAAAGCTGTAATAAATTGAATTTTTGCCTGTGGGCTTAGATATGCTTTTATTCGTCTAAGATTTCCCCTCCCTTCCTTCCTGTCTTTATGAAAAATAACCATCTATCCAGGGGTAAGCAATTAGCGGACCTCCAGCTATTGCAAAACTACAAGTCCCATCATGCCTCTGCCTCTGGGTTGCATGCTTGTGGCTGTCAGAGTCTTGCTATGCCTCATGGGACTTGTAGTTCTTCAACATCTGGAGGTCTGCTAATTGCATATCCCTGATCTATACAAACAAATGTTTTGGGTAGAATTATACTGTATTTCCTGAAAAATATTGCACTTCTATGCACGGATGCCTAGTTTTATATATATAAATATATATATATATATATATATATATATATATATATATATACAGCTGGAAGTACCATATGAGCTATTTAACAAGCTTTTTAAGGCAAGCTATGTCTCTTTTTATGACCATGGACCAGTTTATTACCAACCTTCATTAGAACAGCATTGAGGTCACCTCTGGAAACCTATACTATAGCAGAATAGATCAGACAATCATAGCATCACATATGGTGAGCGCAAGAAGAATGGAGTGAAATGTTGAAAGAAGTGTAAATGATACATCCTGGTTTAAATTACTGAACTCACAGATAATAATAATTAGGGGTGTGGTAGATTATTTGCATACATTTCTTAGAATGTATTGCATGAATACAGTTTTCGGTATTCTCTAAAAATTGTACAGTATTAGTTTATCAGTCTTTCAGTAAATCATATGTTCACATTTGTATCTCTGACACAGGGCCTTTTGCAAAGGTACGAAGAACGATTGTAATTTGAAACAAGTGCATGGACCATGAAAAACATAGTGGAGGTTGACCTATTTACAGCAGGCTGAAAAACAAATACTGGCGTTTAGTTTTATATTGCAAAGTGCACCGGAAACCATCTAACTGCTAGTAAAGCACCACATGAATACCATAGCAAGCACCCCAGGTGCCTCCACGTCAGTTCAGTTCTGGTTTCTTGGAAGTGCCAAAAACTGGGCTTTGTATATTTTGATCAGCTCCTATAAGTGAGAGGTTACTCTGATCCTCCAGTATGTCACTTTTGGCCTTCATAGTGATGGGCCAATAGCTATGAACAGAAGGCAGGAAGGGACAGAGGACAGTCAACATTTGCATACCACAAAAATGTTTCAGGACTCCTGGAAAACCCAATAGAAAAGCTAATCTAATCTTCAAGAATCCAAAGATACCTGTAATGTAATACCAGAAACAGTCTGCCATAAATTACTTTGTAAACCAATACTCAGTGCTGTGCTAGGGGAAATCTATTATAAGAAGCCCTGACAAATGGCTCATCCTTTTCCTAAATCTGTTTGATTAAAGCGGACATAATTATGTGTGCTATTTATGGTTTGTGTACAAGGGCTTTTGGTTGCATTTTCTTTCAATACAGGTCAAAGAGAATTGCAACAGCAGCTCAAGAGGAGGTCAAAAATGGTCAAAAGAGCTCAGGAATCTCAGGAACATCTCAAATGTTTGCTGAATGCACCTGGATGTATGCCGCACTTGACCTACACCAGCCCTTATATTGCTGATTGGACTTTTAATGCTTTTTCACTAGGCCAGTGAACATTTCGCAAACATTTATATCATAAATAAAAGGCAGTGAATAAACGTTCTAAAATAATGAAAGTTGTTATCTTCATTTTACAGGTTTTGGGCAGATGGTGTAAGTACCAACTCAACGAAAAAATCTGTTTTGTCATCTCTAATTGACAGGTTTGGAAATAGTGACTACAACATGGTAACTTAAGTTTCCTTTCTAACAAATATTAAATAAGTGGGTTATGAAACTATGAATTTTAGTAAACCAAAGTTTAAATCTGGTGAAGCTGTGCATAGTACCCAATAAGATTCTAACTTCAGCTTGTTCAATTAAGCTTTGGCAATAAAACCTAGAAGCCGATAGGCTACTTTGCACAGCTGCACCAGAAGATGTGCACACAAGTTTTAGTAAATCTGCTACATAGTCTTGTATAGTAGTTATGAGTAACTTGAAAGTATATCTAAAACCAAGAACAAAAATGTACGCTATTGAAATATTGCCAGTACTTAGATGTGACGGCTGCCTTCATTTACATTTTTAGGCTTTTTTTCCCCTGAATTTAAAACTGGTGATCCTGTCAGTAGCAAACTTCCTTTCCTAAAGTGGCAATGCCCACTTACTACATACTCTATGACAAAATTGTCAAGCAAAATTGTCCTCCTAGGAAATTACAGTGGTAACTCTAACTAAAAACATTCCCCTTCCACTCCTCCTACCTATCCCACATACCCTATATAATAGAGATCTGAGACTTTTTAAATCCAGTCTGTTCACTTGAGTAAGCAGCTCCATCTCCTCTGTGTAAGGCAGTGCTTGACAATGGCTTCAAATTCCTGTGAGGTCATCCACAGGCTCCCATGGCCTTCCGCTGTTGGTGTTCCCTCCACTCCTCTGCAGCAGTGTGTCAGGGTGTCACGTACCTGGCGGGCGAGTCTGACTTATGCAGTAGGCAACCTCCCTTACTACCCTGACTTGGGAACCCATGGTAGAGCAGACAGGTGGCTCTGGAGTGCAGGATGGCACGAGGGTGGTGTTGGTAAGGAGTCCGTTGAAGTGCTTGTGCAGCTGAAACGTGGTCGTACAGGCTGGGTCGGCAACTGGCTGGCGGTACGGTACAAGGGTTCAGGCAAGAGAGTGGTCAAGTTCAAGCAGAGTTCGTTAACAGGCTGGCAGCAGAAGTACAGAGGGATCAGGCAATCGGATGGTTGTAGGCAAGCCGGGGGGTCAGTGCAGGCGGAAATCAGACAATTTCGGGACAAGCCGGGTCACAGGAAACAGATAACAGTTTACGGGTCTCTCAGGAAACATGTCACACGCTGTAAATCAGACAGCACTTGCTGCAGGGTGCACACAGCCTAAATAGAGCCGCCTGGCGCCATTTCCGGCGCGTGCGCCCTTCAGAAGGGGGTAATTCCACAATGAAATTCATGGAGAGTTGCGACCATTGGCGTTCAGGGATAGCTAGTGGGTTCAGAAGCCCTCAAGCCTTGGCTCTGTCGACCTTGTTGCGAGCACATGTGGGGCAGGCTTTCACATATTCCCTACAGTCCTTGTCGGACGATGGCCACCAGAACAACCTGGAAAGCAAGTCTGCAGTCTTGAAATGTCCTGCCAGTTTGTGGTCGTGGCATTGTTCCAGCACTGCCAGACGCTGCACCACAGCCCATCTTGAAGGGCCAGCCTGGGATCCGGTGAGGTGGGGGACCCAGCAACAGATCGCCTGATCCGAGATAAGAAATCCTCTTGGATCAACAGGAAATTCCATGCAGGGAGAATTGTATCAGATGGAGGAGAGTCCCCTGGTTCCAGGAACATCCATGACAGGGCGTCCGGTTTCACGTTTTTAGACCCAGGCCTGTAGGTGATATTCAGCTGGAAGCGTGAGAAAAAGAGAGCCCATCTGGACTGACGGGGCTCGAGTCTCTTGGCGATGTGTAAGTACTCTAAGTTTTTGTGGTCAGTAAAAAGGCAATTGGGTGGAGTGCAGCCTTTGGCCCCTGTCTTTGAGAGAGGACCGCTCCGACTGCCATCTCAGAGGCATCTACCTCCAGTATGTAATTTAGAGCAGGGTCCGTATGTTTCAGTATAGGAGCAGAGGTGAAGAGCTCCTTGAGTCGCTGGAAGGCTGCTTGTGTTTCAGGGGTCCAATGAAAGCGGGAGGTCTGTTTTGTCAGTTGGGCGATGGGGGTGATTACAGCAGAAAACCCCTTAACGAACTTCCTGTAAAAGTTTGCGAAACCGACAAAGCGGAGTACCGCTTTCTTGTTGGTCGGTGCTGGCCAGTTTACTATGGCGGAGACCTTCTGGGGGTCCATTGTGATGCCTGAGACGGAAAGGATGAATCCCAGGAAGGAGATGTTGGAGTGCTCAAATGCGCACTTCTCAGCCTTCGCGTAGAGGTTATGCTGATGAAGGCGGCTTAACACGCTCCTGACATGGTTTCGGTGCTCCTCCAGGGAAGGGGAGAAGATGAGGATGTCATCTAAGTACACCACCACAAACAGATCAAGGAAGTCCTGGAAGATGTTGTTGACAAGGTGTTGAAAAGTGGCTGGTGCGTTGCATAGTGCAAACGGCATGACCAGGTACTCATAATGGCCGAACCGGGTCCGGAAGGCCATTTTCCATTCATCCCCTTCCCTGATCCGAATGAGGTTGTAAGCCCCGCAGAGGTCCAACTTGGATAAAACTGTACCAGAACCGAGTCTCTGGAACAACTCCGGGACTAACGGGAGAGGGTACCGGTTCTTGACAGTGATTTTGTTAAAGTGTCTGTAATCAATACAGGGTCTCAGGGACTTATCTTTTTTTTCTACAAGGAAGATCCCGGCCCCGGCAGGAGATGTAGAGGGCCGGATGAATCCCTTCTCAAGGTTCTCATTCAGATAAGATTTGAGGGCCGCTAATTCCTTCTCTGAGAGCGGATAAATTCTGCCGAAAGGTACCTCCGTGCCAGGAAGTAACTCTATGGGGCAGTCATAGGGACCGTGTGGTGGCAGGGCATCTGCCCCTTTCTTGCTGAACACATCAAGGAAATCATGTTATGCTGAGGGAACAGCAAGGCGAACTTCCGAGTTCGGGTCAGAGTCCAGGCAGGATGCAGCTAAGAAAGGTCCAGCGGTTGGTGGAAAGCAGTGGTGCCGGCAGTAGGTCGAAATTAACTGAACGTTGCCAGTGACCCAGTTGATGTGGGGCAATGTGCCCAAAGCCAGGGAAGTCCAAGGATGACCAGGGATAGTGGGGACGCTATGGCGTCAAATAACAACGGTTCAGAATGACCGTCTGATGTTCGGGTCAGGAGAGGGACGGTCTCATGGGTCACAGACCCAGATTTGATGGGGGACCCGTCGGTCAGGTGAAGAGACATCGGGTGTACCTTGGGCCTGAGGGGTATTTGATGTAGAGCTGCAAAGTTCAGGTCCATAAAGCAGCCGCACAGGGCAGCTGCAGAACTATGGCGAGTACCGCATGCGTCTTGGGATCAGGTATAGACAGTATCTCCCCTTGGTTGCGCAGGGAGGCTTTGCCCGACTTGATGGGGCAGGTCCGCACTAAATGTCCAGAGCCCCTGCAATACAGGCACAGGCCGTTGGACAGACGTCTCTGCCTTTCTTCGGAGGAAAGTGTTGATCGTTGTGGCCCGCCCGGCCGGGGTACAGGAGAGTGCTCGGAGGAGGAGTACGTGGGGGTGCTGGATTTCTCAGTACATTGTTCCCGCAGGCGGCGATCGATCGATCGACAGCCGCATCATTACATACGGTGTTGGCACTCCAGCACCGTAACTCTGACACATAATCCTCAGCGGGACGGCAGGCCTGCTGGAGCGCGGCTTCTGCAGAGGCCACTTGGTGTGGGTCCTCGTATAGTTGGGTCATAGACTGGAAGAGCCGTGCAAGGTTCATGGTCTCGGGAGCCTTTCACTCTAGTAACTGGTGTGCCCAGGCCTGGGGCCATCCCGGAGGAGGGAGATGACCAGTCCCATTTTAGTGTCCTCCCGAGAGAAGATGCGGGGTTGCAAGATAAGTAAAAGTTTGCAGGATATGCGGAAAGCCCGAAATTTCTTACGGTCCCCCGAAAACCGTTCGGGCAGGGGCACCTCTGGCTCCATGGGTGCAGAGATGATGGTGTGCTGAGGAAGCACCCGGATTTGGTCCTCCAGCCAGTGGTAGCCAGCTTGCAGATCTCTCACAACTTGGGTAAGGCTGGTCAGGTGCTCACACAATTCACTCGTAAGAGAGGGCCTCTGTGCAGACTCGGTCATGGCTGTCTGATACTGTCACGTACCTGGTGGGCAACCTCCCTTACTACCCTGACTCGGGAACCCCTGGTAGAGCAGACAGGTGGCTCGGGAGTGCAGGATGGCAGGGTTTGACTGGGTCACTGGGGTTGGTAAGGAGCCCGTTGGATCGCTCTTGCAGCTGAAGCGTGGTCGTACAGGCTGGGTCAGCAACTGTCTGGCGGTGCGGTACAAGGGTTCAGGCAAGAGAGTGGTCAAGTTCAAGCAGAGTTCGTTAACAGGCTGGCAGCAGAAGTACAGAGGAATCAGGCAATCGGATGGTCGTAGGCAAGCCGAGGGTCAGTGCAGGCGGAGATCAGACAAGATCGGGACAAGCTGGGTCACAGGAAACAGATAACAGGTTACGGGTCTCTCAGGAAACAGGTCACACGCTGTAGATCAGACAGCACTTGATGCAGGGTGCACACAGCCTAAATAGAGCCACAAAAAGTGCAAAAAAGCAGTAACAAGTCCTTTTAGCACAGGTCTTCCTCTAACACAGGGTAACTGGAGCTGCAGAATCATGCAAGTGAAACAGATCAAAAATAGGTAAGTACACACATCTTTTTTATACAGGGTATAGAGGATAGGTAGGAGAAGTTAGAGATAAGAATAGTGAGAGTTAACCTATGATTGTGGTGCAATTTAGTGCAGGTGCGTTGGCTGGTGCATTTGGGGTACCATTAGGAAAGAATGGTGCCATGACTACCAGGAAAGATCTTGTTTTAATCTGATAGAATGCACCGCATAGGTGTAAACAGAATCTAAATTCATTAGAAATGCAAATGTACTCTCCTTTCCCCCATGCATGCTTATGGCACCCACTCACAACCCCCGTATATGCAGAGCGGGAATTCAGTGTGTTTGTTCTCCCTCTACCCCCTCTTCATTTAACCCCTGCCACTGAAAGCTGTGTGAGTGCTAGGTCCTGCAGACAGAGCAGGACTGGGTAGACTCTTCCCCCCGCTCGACCACCCCCCAGTGCTGTGTCCTTTGCAGTGAAAGTAGACAGGGTAAAATTCCCATCCATATCTCTGCTCTTCTCACTCCCTCCTGGCAGTGCAGATTGGATACCGAGGGCAGGGGATTGAAAGCCAAAGAAACAAAAAAAAGGACTGCTGTGCAGATGCAGCGGACTATGGGATGTGTAGTTCACAAAGAGGAGCTGCGCCATACTTGTCAATGGAGGCTAATGGGCTGTGGACTTCAATTCCCACAAATCTCTGCATTCAGAGAAGGAGAGCTTCACCGTTAACCCACGCAAATTGTGAGAGATTGGGTCCAGTCTGGAGAGGAGAGCAAAGGGTAGAGACCTATTGTTTGGGTCTGTGCACTACATCTGAGAAACCAGAGCCAAGGAGTGGAGTTAAGTGAACTTACTGCTGTGCCTGTCCACCTATATCCAGGAGAGAGGACGGGCCTGCTTCTGAACCTGCCAAGCTACTCAGAGACTGAGCTAGAGAGAGAGAATTGCTGTATTTCCAGAACTGGAGCTGAGAGACTCCATCCTGTGTGAGGATCTGGGACCTGACTTCTAGAACTCGCGGACCGCCAAGCCTTTGGGACTAGTCTAGGCACCTGCCAGGAGTGGGGAGCTGAACTATACATTTAAAACTCTCACCGTACAGTTAATGCCATAAAGACTGATATTACCCGGCTGCTTATCTACATTCAAAGGACAGTGCACCACCTAAAAGAAGGGCCCCATCAATGTTAACTAGTAAGCACCAGGTACTTTCTACCATCTTCAAGGGGTACCTCATACACTAGGAACACATACTCTCAACCGCTGCTGGGGTATACACATTGTGTGCACACATGGACCCTATTGTTAGATTGAGATAGTTGACGCAGTTCTACAGACTCTAGCTGCATCAGTTATGGTTCAGTCTAACCTTGCTATAGTTCTTTTGAGTGCCAGTTAATGGGCCATCGATTATTTATCCATTATAATGCTCTTAAGTCAATATAATTATCTGTTCATTGATTTATGCCTCATTTAGTTGCTTTGCCTTACTACATTTAATTAACTTACCTCCAGATTTCTTGTGGTATATTTTTGTGCATTATTATACAGTGGTGGCTTACTAACTCTTGAATCCCACAAGTGTAAACTGATTTTAGTCTACAGCCAAGAGCCGTGGCAAAACAGAGGATCCACCATAATAAGCAGCTCCTACGGGGGGTAAGCGCTACGTAGCCAAACCTTTTCTTTGCAACAAAACAACATTCTTTTAAATGTAAAAATGTCCATTCTTTACATGTGCAACCAAATTTCACTTGCTAATGTGTTCTGGGCTAAATGTAATCATTTTACAATAAGGAAAGCAACATTCTCATAGCACACATTGAAAGACCCTTGGAATAGCTAAAACTCCTCTAGGTCAGCTAAGGTTTCACATTTTACAGTGAAAGGATATGTGCAAGCTATGCTAGTTAAACAATTATTTCATGTCAGCAACATTTGTGTGTATACACAAATCAGCTCTGCAAAACCATGATTGAATGCACAGAAAAACCGAGTCCAATTTTTTTTATTTCTGCTGCTAATGTACGGCTACAACAAAGATTAAATTAAGCCATTTTTCAAACTACAGCACAACAGCCTTTATCACAGTCCCGCTATAGCTGACATAAACACTCTTATGCTTTTTATCATGTGTTGCTAAGTACAAAAGATAGATTACATCATGTTCAATGTTTAAAGCTGTAACATTCACATTTATTCTTATATCCATCTAGTCCTGCATTTCCAAACACTTGGAATTTAAGTGCTAGGCAAAAGCAGCCTCCAGTCTGGCACAAGAAAGCCCATGTGTTTGGCTATTGCCTAGAACAGTGTTTCTCAACCTTTTTTCAGTCAAGACACCCTTTAACCAGTTAACAACCGCCCTATAGACAAAAGACGTCTACAGGGCGGTTGCTTAATTCTGGGAGGACGTCTATTGACGTCCTCCCAGAATCGCGCTTCCCGCGCACCCCCTGGGGCGCGCACATGGGAACATCCGTGACCGTCGGGTCCGGGGGACCCGACTGATCACGGATCGTGGTGAATGGCCACTGTGAGCGGCCTTTTACCACGTGATCACGCCGTCAAATGACGGCGTGATCACATGTAAACAAGCCGGCGGAAGCGCCGGCTTTTCTCTCTCCTCTCCGCACTGATCGGTGCATTGTGAGAAGAGAGAGGGGGGAGAGAGGAGGTGCTGCATTGCTGTGGGCGATGTGTAAAGCCCACAGCGTTGCTAAGTGACACAATGCACCCCCACCATCCATTTACCACCCACCCAGCCATCATCACCCAGCCATCCCCCACCCACCCACCTAGCCATCTTCACCCATCCATCCACCCCCCACCCATCCTCACCCAATCCATCCATCCACCCATGCTCACCCATCCATCCATGCTCACCCATCCTCATCCATCCATCCATGCTCACCCATCCAGCCATGCATGCTCATCCATGCTCACCCACCCAGCCGTGCTCACCCATCCATCCATCCATGCTCACCCACCCAGCCGTGCTCAACCATCCATCCATGCTCACCCATCCATCCATGCTCACCCAGCCATCC
Source organism: Glandirana rugosa (assembly GCA_018402905.1). Classification (NCBI taxonomy): domain Eukaryota; kingdom Metazoa; phylum Chordata; class Amphibia; order Anura; family Ranidae; genus Glandirana; species Glandirana rugosa. The sequence continues at coordinate 264,866 of BLSH010121711.1, read as the reverse complement.
ATCCGTGCTCACCTCGTACCTACCCACTCGTACCTACCCACTCACGCGTGACAACCCACCCACTCGTACCTACCTACCGACCCACCCACTCGTGCCTACCTACCGACCCACTCGTACCTACCTACCCACTCGT
>BLSH010121711.1:216270-257885 GCA_018402905.1 Glandirana rugosa | reverse complement strand
CCTTTTTCTTCGACTACCATGACAAAATTTCCTCGTAACACTACTACCCGGACAGGTAGTGACTCGAACCCGATGACATCACAACCTCTTCACTCGTATTGACCCTATTAGCTTGACAAGATAACCCTGTAACACTCCCGTCTGTCATGTCAATGTTATGTTGAGTTATATCCTCCTTAGTTATCTAAGTGTTTACCTGGGACAGGGCACAGTCAGCTACAGCCGGGAAAACACAGCAAAGACAGGGACACAACTGGAGTTTAAAGGCCCTAATTGGGTAATTAGGTCCACACACTGTGTATCCCAGAAATGCAGCTCACATGAAATATACCGCCTTGCTACATCTTGTAATGGCCCATAAAAATAGTATCTTTTCACACCACGTATTGTAGCTTCTGCAGTAAGCGCTCCCCTGGAAAACAACCCAAAAACCACCCAGCAAAAAAAAACACTCCTTCAGGTGCTTTCACTGTTGCATACCCTCTAGATTGTAAGCTCTAATGAGCAGGGCTCTCTGATTCCTCCTATATTGAGTTGTATTGTAACTGTACTGTCTGCCCTCACAATGTCCCAATAGAACAGTTCGATTATCCCAGTTATGCTCACTTCTCCAACACTACAGTAGCCCAAGCTCAGTGATGGACAGGCCCATCATCACAATGCTCCTTTAAAACAGTACCATCAGCTTCTTTTTCCAGCAGAGCAGTATGATCAACAAAGTGGAACTAAAGTAGCTTTTTTAAAAAGTTATGATGGGGAGGCTTTTTGTACGATGAAAAAGACTGTGTGTGTCTCCTCTCTCATAGATTTTTCTCCCTGCCTGTCAGCCCTTTTTTAGGTAAGCAAGCATACACTAAGCTGTGCATGCATAGCTCAGTGTACAGTCTTGGCACAGTTCTGCGCATTATGGCAAAAAGCTTCTGGGGGCTCAAATTTTGTATTTGATCTAGCAGTTTAATTGTGCTTTAGGCTGGGTTCACACCTATGCGAATTGGATTTGGCTTACATCGCATCCAATTCGCACGACACTTGAAAACACATTGTGTTCAATGTGTCCAGTTCACATAGGTGCGTTGCATTCGCACTCAGCATTGCACAGAAAATGTGTGAGTTTTCTGTGCAATGCGGTGCGAATTCCCAGCCCATTATGTTGAATGGGAATGCATCTGACAACTAAATGTGCTCCGCCCTAAACGGGGATCTTTCCCCCTGCTCATGGCACCTCTTCCCTTCCTCCCCGAGCAGCTGCTGCGCTGTGAGAACGGACAGGAGCCCCAAACGGCGGCTCCGGTCCTACTCACAGGCAGGCAAACAGGCTGGAATTTGCACCACTATGTTGTGAATCCAGCCTTAATCCTCAAGCAGAACAGCACCATCTGCTCAGTTTTCTAGCTGCAGAGTACTACCAGCTGAGACTCCAACAGAGGAATACTTTTTGCTTGTACGTTTTACCCCACCAAAGATACCATTAACTCAACTATCCCGTCTATTAGAGCAGTCAGACTAGAAAAACTCTCCATCTCCTTTTATCTCAAATTTTTTATGGCTTGACATACACTGCATAGTTGCACATACACCCAGTGTGTAGCCAGGTGCAGTTAGTCTTCCCACCTGTAGGTGGCCTTGTGCCAATGGCCCAAGGGGAGAGGGGTCTAATAGGTCCCTCAGTCATTCCTTTCAGTGCTTTGAGAAGGTAAAGCTGTCCCATTGGACACCAAATACTCAAGAGATTTGGCGGCCATTTTGGGTGAGGGTTTTGGCGATTGTTGGACAGGGACAGGAACCCACTTGTGAGGGACAGTACCTAGCATAAGGAGAGGTTCCAGTCAAGCAGGGAAAGCTCAGGGCAGGCACCCTTAACACTACACTCTGGTGAACAGTACAGGAGTGCGGAGCCAACACAAAGTTTGCTGAAATCACCCCTCCATCCAGGAATGCTACCCCTCAGTAACAGAAGATATCCAGTAACACATCCTGTTATACATGGAGGCTGACTATTCGCTGAACTGTTGTATTAAATGCCAAATCCTTGTTTATCAGTTGAACTAAGAAGCCTGTTCAAGATCCATGTAAAATACCTTACTGCACCTTATACTGTGTGCAAGTGATTCCTTCCAAAAGGGCAACTAATTCGGGCCCTGCCTACAAGTGTGCCCTTCTTTAGCAGTGATTGGTCCATCCTCTGGCCAGTAATTCATCCAACATCTATGCCATGTCCCTCAACGTTCCATAGAGTCCAATGTTAATTCCGAAATTCATCCGAGAATTGCCGGTCAATGACTGGTCACTTTGGGGACCCAGTACGGCAGAACCATAGGTGCTGGAGGTCCCACACTTGGGCCAGTTGTGGTCCAGGGGGCCCCTTTCTATGTGACCCAAGTTTGGTATATTATCGCCTATGTTTCGGGAGAACAGTGTACCCAAACTGGGTGCCCCCCCTCCTATAGACTCCAATGTTAACTCCGAAATTCACCCGATAATTGCCATTCAATGACTGGTCACTTTGAGGACCTGCTACGGCCGAATCATAGATGCTGGAGGTCCCAAACTTGGACCAGTTGTTACCCATGGGCCCTTTCTATGTGACCCAAGTTTGGTATTTTTATCGGCTATGGTTCGGGAGAACGCTGTCCCCAAACCGGGTGCCCCCTCCCATAGACTCCAATGTTAAAGACTGCTAAAGTCTTTGTTGTAAGGGCCTCTTAAGACACTGGGGCCCCTTACAACAGTACTGCCTGTACCCCCGATGGTGGCCCTGCTCATTGATTTCAATGGGCTGCCTTAATGCAACTAACGTTACCACACCGCACAAATGTAAATGGGCCCTTATGCATAACAACACAGACATGACCCATATATTTACTGTGGTGCACCATTCCACATATGTATTTTGTGGTGTGCTACCGCAATACAAATCCTCTGTCACCATGCGTGTAATAACATGTTTTACCACAGCACAAGTAAGCTTCAACCATTTAAATGCAACATCGGCAGTGAGAGGGAAGGCTTGTTAGCCTGTCAGCTCCCTCTGGGCCACCGGCGTTCCAAAGGGCATGCAGAAAATCCTTTATAAATGTATACCCATGTATAAATACAGTGTATGTAGATACCCTTTTTGAGTAACAATGGTCTTAGAAAGGAAGAAGTCCCTTTAACTAGAAACTACAGCTTGATTCCTGTGGTGCTGAAAGCTCTTAGTATGGTGGTATCCATTGTCTTCTGCTAGCAATGGTGGGGCCCATTCATATTATGGAGTACTGGAAAGTCAATGAAGTTAAACAGTTAAGCTATTGTACTGCTCAAAGAAAAGGTCTCCTGGTAACGGAGGTGTAAAGATGTGGAGAAGATCCAATGCGATCCTAGTATGATGATCGGCGTCCCAGCAATGCAGATCCGCTGCCTGCAGGCCAGGCTGCAACCTGCAGTCTCTCTGAAGGAGAATGGCAGACTTCCTGAATCCAACCCATGAGGGCCCACAACTTGCAGTTGAATATATCTGCTCTCCCAGAATCCTTCTTGTTTGCCAGCTCTCTGGTATGTATAGTTCAGTCAACACACAGCAATACAGTATGCATTGGCTTGTAAGACTACAGGACCCAAGATCCTCTGCTGCCCAGGGGAACTAACTCTAGTCCGCTAACAGGAAGTGATGTAGCTGTCCCAGTACTGGGCACTAGTAGAAAAAAGCACAATCATAGTCCCACCTGTAAGTGTCCCTGAACTGCATAATAAGCACTTGGCTACACATGTAACATGTGTTTCGATATGTTGTCAATGATGTCTATGGTCCTCCCAACTCTAAAGCACAAGCACAGAGAAAAAGCTGTATTTTCAAAAAGGCACCACAGTGCAGTCTGAGATGGGAACAGACATAATTTCACTATGGGGAAGTTTGACACATTTGATGCGTTTTAGTGCATTGCAATGCAACATGGGCCCTAAACAATATAATCAACTGCCAAACATATTTTTCCATTTTAAACAAGAATTATTGCCTAAGGCATTAGACAACTGAAAATTATCAGACTCATTAGTCACGGCTTTACTAAATTCCAAAATCAGCTCATTCTTAAAATATAAGTTAATTGTCCAAAAAAAAGCTTTTTTTAAATGTTGAAAGTTACAAAATATCTCTCAGTAAAGAAATAAGAATCAGCTTCTTTAACACTTGCAATTGTCTGTGACTATGAAAATGTTATTGCATAAGGTAGTAAGAATAATCTTGAAAAAAACAAGCGCATTTTGTACAAAACAATTAAGGCATAATGATTGTTTCAGAAATTGGGCATTATTTATAAGTCGATAATGGACACAAAATTTCTATAGCATGCTACTTAACCAGTCAGCACAAAAATACCTAAATGAATTGTGTTAATGGATGTTTTTGCAAATGTATGTAAAGCCACATTGCAACTCTAAAGTACCTGTCAAAAAACAGCAGCTGGGAGACCAGATATACACTATATTGTCAAAAGTATTGAGACACCTGCCTTTAGGGCTATTTCACACGCACATGTCCGTGTGCGGGCTCCGTTTTGCTCAGCGGGGATTAGCTTATGGATGACGATCAGTCTCTGCTCTCTGTGCCCCCACTCGGATAACAACGGATCCATCTGTTCGTTGTCATCCGATCCGCAGACGGATGGAAAAATTAGGTTTTCCTCCGTCACACTTTATGGAAGCGGAGCAGATCAGAGAGTGACGGTTCTCAGCGGACATATCTCTGCTGACTTCCGTCGATCCATAGTGCTGCATGGAGGCTCTGTTCAGGTCTGCCTGATAAAAAAACTGACAGGCGGACCAGAACGGAACGTCCGTGTGAAAGGGCCCTTACACGCACATGAACTATAATGGCATCCCAGTCTTAGTCTGTAGGGTTCAATATTGAGTTGGCCCACCCTTTGCAGCTATAACAACGTCAACTCTTCTGGGAAGGCTGCCCACAAGGATTAGGAGTGTGTCTGTGAGGCTGGGCACTAATGTTGGACGAGAAGGCCTGGTTCTGTGCTCTAATGCATCACAAAGGTTTTCTATCAGGTTGAGGTCAGCACTATGTGCACTGGTCCAAATCATTTGGTGGTGGGGGGATTATGGTGTGGGGTTGTTTTTCAGGGGTTGGGCTTGGCCCCTTAGTTCCAGTGAAAGGAACACTTAAGGTGCCAGCATACCAAGACATTTTGGACAATTTCATGCTCCCAACTTTGTGGGAACAATTTGAGGATGGCCCCTTCCTGTTCCAACACGACTGCACACCAGTGCACAAAGCAAAGTACATAAAGACATGGATGACAGAGTTTGGGGTGGCGGAACTTGACTGGCCTGCACAGAGTCCTGACCTCAACCCCAGCCAAATTTTGATCGATATGTGGCCAGCGTAACCACTTGACCATTAGGCACTTAAACCCCCTTAACAACGAGACCAATGTTCAGCTTTCGGTGCTCTCACATTATGAATGACAATTACTCAGTCATGCAACACTGCACCCATATGAAATGTTTGTCCTTTTTTCACCCACATAGAGCTTTCTTTTGGTGGTATTTAGTCATCACTGGGGTTTTTATTTTTTCTGCTATACATGAAAAAAGACCAAACATTTTGTAAAGAAATGTAGATGAATTATTTTCGTATCACTGGGTTTAGTAACACTTTAACTGGTTCCCAACCGGCTTGTGTACATTCAATGCTGCAGAGTGGCAGCGTCTTAAAACGGCGGCTTGTGCATGTGCGGCTAGTGGGATGGAGCACGCTGGCCTTATGTCCACCGGCGAGCCCTGATTGCTTACCACAGAAGAAAAACGGGGAACCGCTGCTGTAAACATGGCGGTTCCCCGTGCTGTCAGGCAGCATCTAAGACATCTACTGATACCTGTCACTGGGATCAGTTAGATCTCTTATGCCTCTGACAGCTCAGCCCCCTCACAGTTAGAACACGCCCATGGAACACAGTTGACCCCTAGAGCCCCCCCCCAGGTTAACCCCTTCACTGCCAATAACACTTATACAGTAATCAGTGGATATTTACATTTCTGTATAAATGCCATTAGTCCCAAAAAAGTGTCAAAAATGTCCGACATGTCCTCCCCAATAACAAAGTCCCGGTAAAAATCGCAGATCGCCGCCATTACCAGTAATAAAAAAAAAATTGTAAACACGCCAGAAATAAATTCTCATGGCTTGTAAACGTGGTTTGTAAACAACTTTTCGCAAACCAAACAATAAATGCCGATTGCGATTATTTTTTTTTACCAAAACTAGTAGAGGAATATACCAAGGGGATACCATTATATGGTATGTGGTCGATTGAGACATCTCATATCTCCCCCTGCATTCCCCACAAGAGAAGAGGTTTTTAGCTATGAGATTGTGATATTCAGTGCACATCTGGCTTTAATGTATATACTGTAAGTTTAATTCAATTATTGTGCCTATGTGGATAATCATGCACCTAAATATGAATGCTATGTAAATTGTGCTTGTACATGGTATATTAATTATTGAGGATACGATATCACATACATTACCTCTGTCTAACTGACAAAACTTATTGTGAAACACGTTGAACTACAACACCCCCACTTCATGAATCAAACAGATATTATGCAGTAACTTTCATATTAGATCAGAATTATGTAAGAGGACTAGTCATATAATCTATTTGAATATAAACAGCAAACAATGTCTATATAACAAGGGGTGGTGATTCAGAAGTATATTAAAATTGTGCAATATGGTGTCACAAACCTTTATTTAGATGTATGTAAAATATGATTTATTTTTGATTTAATAAGAAAATGTTTTTGATTTGTCCAATGTTGTTTTGGCACCTGTAAAGTCCTATTTATATGCCTATCTTTGTTTTATACTAACCAGGGACATGGTACCTTGATTGCCCATCAATCGAACTGCTGAGAACTTTTGTATTGTTCAGTGTACTGCCCTACCCATGAGCACCTTTTATGTGCTAATTATAAATTGATCTGAGCAGCTTTGCAGGGTTTATTATTCACTTTTACACTGTCTTTACTATTTTCTTGGTTAGGTAAAGGGCAATGAATATTTATAGGATGTATATAGTGTGAAAGAGACCATATTGAATTTAAATTCCCCTACTGTTATAAATTGCAGTTATTAGGTTTTTATTCTTTTCAAGGATAAGTTCAGCTATAGTAACATGTTACACCAATATTTAGGATGTAACATGTACCATGTTGCTAAGCAGGACCCATACTCACCCCCCCCCCCCGTGAATGGGTGGGGGTTCCTTTCCCCCACAGCCACTGTCACATTTTAAAATCACAGCCACATCATACATTCACAGAGATCTGTGAGTGAATAATTTAAAAGTCCCTTCTTCCACCTTCTGCAGTGGCTGTGGCCCGTGCATTAGGGGCACATGGGCGCCAACCCCCCCATCCATATGTCTGGCCCCCTGATCTACATACAGGGACAGCGGATGCATGGATTCCAGTGAGGGGTGTGTGTTTTTGAAGCATATGATTAAAGCCAGAGGCTCTAATAGGTTTCAAAAAAGGGTGGACTCTGGGTACAGAGCAGTTGTGTGATGATAACAAATAAATATTCATTATTGCCACACTGATCCTCCTCCTGGCCAATCAGGAAGCGGGTCTGAGACCTGTCACCTGATTGGCTGAAAGGACAGGGATCTAAGCAAGACTGGAGCCGTTGCCTGAGCCACAGCTTGCCGCCCATCACCCGCTGCCTGACCCACAGTCCGCCAAGATGGGGTAAGTGCTGGGTAGACAGCGGGCGGACGGGGGCTTTGGCTGGGGGTGCCTGGTTAATTGCTGCTGGTGGCCCGGGGGCGGGGTGTCGGATAAGTGCCGCGGTTTGCCGGGGGGTGCTTGATAAGTGCTGCGGGCCGCCCGGGGAGGGAGGGGCGTTGGGTAGTGGTTGATTGCTGCCCCCCCCCCAAAAAAACCCACCAGCTACCACTGTTCTGCAGACTGACTTGTAGTTTTAATGGACTGCAAGCACACTTATCAGCACGCTCATCATCCGTTCATTCTTCCTGCAGCTCTGAAACTGACAGTCCGTACAAGGATACGGGCACAGAGCTGTAAGAAGAGTCTGCAGGAGCCTGACGTTGCACCTATGATCCACTGATTGTGGGTGCAATTTTTTGCAGGCTCCTGAGAAAAAAAAAATAATAGATGCATTTTTTTTTACTTGCAAGAAAATGTGCATTTATTGTTTTTTTTTTCTGTTTAATAAAGGTGAACTTATCCTTTAAGCTGAGACAGTTGTCCTAGCATGCAGGGTAAGCCTAAATTACAAGAGCAATGTTTATCCTTACGTTTACCCAACTAACATCTCAGAAGACTAATCAATCTGTTTCCATCACATTAGTCTTAATTTGAGCTACTACACAAGAGATTTGCAATCACACAATGATTGCCTTCGTCCCATTGCAGTACCAGTGACTAATCTCCTCTCTTCCATAGACTTGGAGTAGGAAATTACTTGCTTACAAAGTACACATTTATCAGATGATTGGGTGATTTTTTTTCCCATTTTACCTCCTTCTACATCAGTGGTTCTCAACTCCAGTCCTCGGGACCCACTAACAGGCCAGGTTTGCAGGATAACTCAAATGCATCACAGGTGATATCATTTGCTGCTCATTGATTGCAGTATTCTAGTCTGCATCTCCCCAAGGTAATACTTAAAATTTGGTCTGTTGGTGGGTCCTGAGGACCGGAGTTGAGAACCACTGTTCTAGATTAATAACCAATCTCCAAAACAGTAAATTGTACCCTGCAATTACCTCGGGATACTTAATTAAAATAAACATACAGCACAGGAACATTAGTGACTTAGAAAGTGCTTAAGCCACTGGATGAGCATGATAACCAGGGAACCAGTATATTCTGAAGGAGAGGTCAGCAATGGCAGTATCCACACTCCTTCAGTACAAGTTTTCTTTGGAATTAACCTGTCAGGGTATAAGAAGCTTCATCTTACTGGATTGCATTGAAGCTCCTGGGTTGTCATCTTTGTCCTTCTTCAATACTTGTTGAGTCACTAACATGGAGCAAACATGTGTACAACAGATCAGTGACTAAGCAATGAATTGCCAAGTTTCAAAGATGAGGATGGAAGATGGAGGATGAGGAGGAAAGCTCCCCACTTGTAACTTCAAAAAAGTCAACAATAGCAGCTCCTTTATTTTTGACGCTGCTGGTTCTCTTTCTCTTTCATCTTTAAAGGTAAAATGACAGGTTCTCTTATGTGAAAAACTCTCACCTCCTTAAACATATGAAACCGCATTTAACCTACTTCTAGGCTACAGTGCTCAAACCAAATGTCAGACCTGAATGTTGTCATGTTAGAAGAAGGAAAAAGTGAAAATTGCCCCACACCATCAAACACAGAGCTTATAGTTACATAGTTGGTAAGGTTGAATAAAGACAACAGTCCATCCAGTTCAACCTGTGTAGGTGTGTGTGCAGAAAATAATTTCCCATATCCCGTATGTTGTGTTCACTAAGATGCACGTCCAAGAGTCTTTAAAAACTATCCATAAGGTGTTACACTGCCAGTGCCCCTGAAGTCCTATCTCAGTTGTGGGTTTCCAGGAAAGTAAAAATTGATACATGGCCATAGGTCCCAACTGTCCCTCATTTGAAGGGATTACTCCTCTTGAGACCAAATCCCTCGTGCAGCCTCAATTGTCCCTGCGTTTGGTCTGATGTGTACATCTCTATAGAAAATGTACTATTTTACTACAAAAAGTATTATGCTGCACTAAACGTTTTTACCTTACCTCTGTAATACTGCATTTGTTATTTTTAAAAGCTGATCTAAAATAAAAATAAAAGGTTAAAAAAGCATGTGTGGTTTAGTTGATCATTTTCTGCATTTTTGATCTTTGTGGTCCGTGTAAATGTGACCATGGTAGGGACTTGTCCTTTACTCACATACTGTACTAAAAGGTGTCCTTTATCTCTATAGCATGTTGGGAGGGAAACATGGCTATGTATGTGTAGGTAGGTGCAGTCTGCTGTCCCCACTGCAGGTTGCACTCAACCACAGCAGCAATGCAGAGGGAAAGGAAGTTATGGGGAACAGGGTTCCTCTATGGTTTCTTGAGTCACTGGGGCAGCGAATTGGATGCTGGCTGCCCATGTGACTCTGGTGGACATCTTAGGTGTGGCAGAGTCTATTTAAGACCCTGGCCCCTGGGTTTGGCATGCTTTATGCGAATGGGTAGAGCAGGGAAAAGTACCCAGCCTGTGAGGGACAGCACTAGCGATAGGGAAAGGTTCCTGATGAGAAAGGAAAGCATAGGGTGCATCTCTCCAGATATCTTCCTGATTGGGCACTAGACGGCCAGTCCACATTCTGTCACCTTTCAACAGATGCTGATGGTTCGGCTGGAACTTACTTCTTCACGTTATTGGAGCTGTGAGTGTGCCCGGTTGGGTAGCGGTCCCACTGGGTTTGTTGTGAACTGTTGCAGTGTTACTTCAAAACAAGCTTTCCATTGCACCTGACTGGGTGAATTATTTCCTTTGCACCACACCTACACTCGCCCATTCCATCATTGCCACATGTTGGCACGCCGGCATGCTGATTGGCCAGCTGCATTGTGATGGAGACTGGGGAAATCTTGTGTTTAACAATATCTACAAGAACTGGGTATTTCTCCTATCTCCAACAGTGGATTAGGGAGGCAGCAGTACAGGATTAAACTCTGTTTAGGCCCTTAGGCAGTCAAAACCTTGGGAACCCTCTCGCAAGTTTCTGGAGGTTTCTCGTGCATGCTCTCCAGTGGGATAACATTGAACTAAGTAGTGTGCACATCAGCCAATGGATGGAGATAACTATTGTTGCATGTATGTAGGTTGCACCACAATTTTTTACCAACTGACAGCTGAAAGAAGATGAGCTTTTAAGAGACAAACTGTAATGTGAACCTAATGTCTATTGCTTATGTACTTTGTAGTTATTGGGTACATTAATACAGTATTTTCCCTATAGGGTCTTTAATGTAAAGTTTTCGTTTCTTTGAGTTTTTTCATTTATTCTATCATTTGTAAAACATTTAGGAAAGCTTCATTGTAATTTTCTTTCAAGATCAGATCAATATTATTTCGATCCACAGGCTGGTGCCTACTCTGCCTATTTGGTAATGTAGCAAAGAGAGGCAGGGGAGCACATGCATGTCGAGCATTGTCTGCTTACAGTACCTACTGTCAAATTAACCTATTACTATTAGTAATATTGGACAATGCATTTATGCCTAAAAATCAGATTTCCCATTAGGGCTGTACAAAATATTGTCAAATTCAACACTGAAGACATAATGAAGATGGTAGCAACTATAAACCCATCTGTTTGAAAACACGAATATAAAATACTCTTGAACATTTTATGATAAAAAAAGTTTACATTTTTACAGCGAACCGTCCATACATTTTCTGTATCAACTTTGAAAATCATCATGGCACAAAAGCAAAAAAAGGTGCATTAGATTAATCAAGTCTGAAACCCAATGCAACATACAGTGCCTGCATCAAGGAGTGTTGGGCTTTTGTCTTAGCATTAGTTTGACAGGTGCATTTGACATGTAGTTGACATCCTTCTGATCTCCATTTGACCTGCTTTAGGCAGGTTTTGTATTCCCAAGAACTTGTATGGCAATGCAACGCCTGCTTGAAGCAAACAAAAGCCCATTGACACATGCCCTTAGGCCTCATTCACCTGGGCATACTGCTCTGTACACCCATGCAAAGGGCCAATATCATCTGCATAGGATGCGCAGGTGCTATGTTTAGCCACATGCAGACACATATGCAGGCGGCCTGTGCTTTGATCCGTGCATTGGTCCCACATGATTGTACAGTCCGGATGCACTTGGAGATGCATGCAGGTCCGTGCAGCCGTCCCTCTATCATTTTCTTTGAACAGGGTGCCTGCATAGAACACCTATGCATCTCACACTAATGAAAACGGACCTTTGCGGGTATACAGATTGGTACACTTGTGTGAATGAAGACTAAATGTATGTTATTTGTATCTTAGGACCACAACTAAAACCCAAGAATTTGTCCACAGACTGCCAGATGTGCAATGTAATGCACTGGCATTCACATCTGGCTTGTTTAAAATTCAAAGTGTGAGGTACAAACTGCAAAAACCCATAAAAATCATTCCATATGCATCTCTCATTGAAGTGACCTGATTATAAATCATCAAATGAAAATTTAAAAATGCAGAAAAACACAGGTTTGCCATAAAGTGTCTCATTCTAGCTATTATTGTCATGGGGCAGAAAGATAAACCTTTACACTTTACCTGTGCATTCTGTAACCATACCTTTCGACAATACTGTATGTCATACAGGCACAGTTTATCTTAGTGGTTTTTCAATAAAGAGTCTTTGAGCTACAGGGACTGAGACTGTGGTTGGGAATAGAAGTTTTACTGTTTAGGACTGTCCTGGGTTACACAATTATATATAGTTGAATGCAGAATATTTTTATCATAGGCGTGCGCACAGGGTGTGCCTGGGCACACCCTAATCATCCTTTGTGGTGCAGATTCCCCTTGTTTAATCCTCTGATATTTCACCAAAGCCCCCTAATGGTGCTCGTAAATAAATAAAATAAAATTGTAAAAAATAATAAAAAATAAAAAAATCAAACAATAAAAATAAAAAATGACACCGTCTACTGCCCTACTGACACTGACCTCCACCCTACTGACACCGTCCATTTCTCTACCGACACCATCAGTATATATATATATATACATGCACATACACGCATATGTGTTTGAGCTTTGGGGTGCACACCCTAATGTAATAGGCTGTGCACACCTATGATTTTTATGTTAATTATTTTCAGTTTGCGACGTTACATTGCTACAAAGAACTGAGGTTGTTAGTGCAGAACAGTTAAAAGAAGAGAGATTGAAGGAAAATGTATAAGAAAATGTATAAGACCTTGTGATCTGCTATATGTTTTAATGTATAATTTGAGCTGCTAGCACCTAACACAATCCCATATACTCATGCGTGTTTAAACATTAAACCATAATGTGCCTTGCTATCCTAAATAGATGGCTTATACCATACATCACAATAAAAATCTCATAACCATCCCTCAGGGAAATCCCCCTGAGGAACCCACTAGACCCTGTGGTGTAACGCGTAGGGGAGAGGCAATGGACGTCACAATGCTCTGTGTTTGATCGCGAGAGGTAAACGTTTATACATGGCTGTATTGCTGATCAGCGTTTGCACTTTTTTGCTATATAAGTGTGGTGCGCTGTAAGAACCTTTTTAATGTGACTGTAAATTTGGTAGAGTGGGAAAAAAAGGAAAGTGTTTTTTAATGTTATAAGTACTATTGTTTGGTGATTTTCTCTTTTTTCCATGGAAATGGCTCATTCAAACTTGGCATGAGGATACTAATATAGTGGAGTACAGAGGAAGAAAAGGTGGAGAATCCCATTCATTTATACATCTGTCTTAGTCCCTGAGGGACAAAAGCGCTTTTTGACCATACTTCGTAGTAAGGTCGCATAAATCCAGGTGAGAGCACACCCGGTGGAGGGAGAACACACGGATTACTGGATTATGAGTACTGCATGGGAATATTAAGAGAAGGTAAATGTGTGAAGAAATGTACACATTTTTGGATCGCTCATATTTAACATTAGCATTTTAAGGACTTCATGTGTTTTGTGCTTTTGGACACTTATACTGTCAATTTTGGGCTTTAAGCCAAAAAGATACACCATCACAATTGTGTATATATTCACTGGATGTTTTATGTTTCTCATATTTTTTGGGGTTATGAGATTTTTATGTTGTGCTGTATATAAGTCATCTATTTAGGATAGCACGGCACATTATGGTTTAATTGATTTAGGTTAGCTTTGCTGCTGAGCTCAGTTGCATGTTCCTGGATGTTTCAGTATTGGCATGATTGCCCATTTGATGTTGTCATATTGTCACAACAGTTGCTTGTTGCCTGCATATCATCAGAATTTCTGGTTTGTTACGATCATATAGTCTAAATTGCCTGTTTGTTCCCCACATATTGTCTGTATAGCCTATGTGTTCCTTATGTATGCTACCAATTGCTCATTTGTAGTCCATGTGTAGTGATGTTTATTTAGGGGATTTTATTATGACATAATTTTATCCCCTGCAGGCCTGTCACTATCAAACCACAGCTCTTTTGTATGCTGTGTGCATTGCTTTTAAACCATTGACTCCTTTTCAGGAGTGAGCTCCATGTTGAGCTATACTGTAGGGTCCCATCCCTTGCCTGTCCTCCCCATTCTAAGGTCCACCAACTTTGAGAAGTTCGCAGGTAAGACGATGGAGTTTGCCAAACAAATATGGATTAAAATGCCTAGCGACTGAACAGTAAGGACCGCAAACTTCACTTGACCATTTATGATCAACAGCGACACACATTGATAATTTACAGAAGACTCACATTCAAGTTACTCTGCAAATTGAATACATTAATACAAATTCAGTAAGTTAGGTGAACATTATTAAATTTTTTGCCTGTCTCCAAGCAGAAGAAAATGCAGATATTGTTACGGCTAGGAACAGATGCACAGTGATGAAGTTATTAGACTGGAAGAGGTAGTAGAGGCAATAGAGGGGAAATATATTGTTTATGACAGGGGGAATCCCTAGACTATATAAAGGTTTATGCATTTTACAAGACTTTCTCCTCAAATCTTAGCCTGAATTTGTCTACGCAATAAAATGCATTAAAATAAAATGCAGGCAACTCCCGGCTCCCTGGCACAGTTTAACCCTACACAAGCAACTTTTCTGAAATTTACAAAAGAGGCAGCACTTAAAGCATTAAAGAGACACTTTAATAAAAAAAATATGGTATATTTTTCTCAGAAAACAGTCCAACCTATATATACTGTATGTTTCTTTTATTAATGTAGTCAGTCATTGATTCTATCAGTGTTCTTCATGCTATATTATATTCTTCACATCTTATTCCTTTAAGGTACAGCTATATTTTTAGGTAGGCTCGGCTCTACCTCCTGAGTAGGGTTAAGTTATGGTTCAGCACAATTTGGCCTGAATCTGTGGGAAACCATCACATGATAGCAGGATACCAGGCCAATCAGCTTTGGTCTTGGAATACCCTGCCCTGCAGCCACACGTAACATAGGGACAGAGATGCTGTTAACACCGGTGGTCTAATATGGCCAGCAAGACCATATCTGGACACATTTATTGACCAGCTATGGCCATGTGGCCATGTTAGGTCAATGATGTTAGCAGCATTCTGCTCCTTTGTTATGTGTGGCTGCAGGGTGGGGAATTCCACGGCTGCAGCTTAATCTGGCAAGAAATGGATTGAAGTTCATCTGGTTCAGCAGGGAACAGCTAAATTTCAATCAGTCTATGGCCATTCCAGTTCAAGAGGAATAGACTTAGTGATCAACCCCTCTCAAATAGGAATGTTGGAAAATTTGCATTCAATCAGCACTGCAGCTAATCAGCTGAAGTACTTGATCAGTGTATTCTAAGGGTGGAGGAGTCCCCTCTGTCAGAATACAATAACGCAGTGGGGAGGATTCATTCATCCACCTCAAATGTGTGGAAGGGGGAATCCATTTGGCTGATCTGGCTAGCTGATCAAAAAAAAAAAAAAATGAATCATCTATAGCCAACCTAATTGGGCAAACAACCTGCTGTCATGTGACCATTCCCTGCAGGTTAAGTCTGGCCCGATGTTAGATGAGCCTGTCACTTTGCATGTCTCTTGCAAGCCATACAGATTTTGAACCACCCTTTCTTCGCACTAGAAATGTTCATGGCAGATTCTAACTTTAATGTGTGAAAATAGTTCACACTGTTTGTCCTGCTTAGGGGTGGTACAGCTTTCTACTTCTCTGGTTTTCTAGAGCCAAAGATTATTGTGTTGACCCTGATCAAGTAAATTGCTATTTTCAACTATGAGATATATGATGCATATGAACATTTTTGCTGCAGAGTGTAGGAGGAGGGGCTGGGGGTGCTTCATGTGCCTTGCATCTCTAGGTGCAGCTAACTTTTGATATGATCAAGGAATGATAAAAAGCAAAACATCTCTAGATTGAGATAATTCTATTTGTGCAAGTAACCTTTCTGATTTCCTATTACCTTTTGATGATCGTGGTATACTAATGGAGCACATGTGACACATGATGACCTTTAAAAGCAATAGAATTACAAGCAGAGAAGCAGAGATTATTTGTATAGAACCAGAGAATGGCAGATAAATGTGATATATTAAGGATAGAGTATATTCAGTATTTACATTTAAATGCACATGTTATTACATTATAGAATAGGAAAAAATGGCCCCATTTAATATAATGAGATAGTAGGGGAGGTGATATGTTGTGATTTCTATGTCTTCAAAAATGCTAGAGTAGTCACATTGGAGAAGTGGACAGTGTTGATGTTGGTAAAATGAATATGTGTTAATGTATAGCTGCCTGCTCATAGTGTTGGCATTCTGGTTAAAAACTTGTGCTTCATCTACTCTCTTCCAGGACAGCCATCAAGAAAGTACAACCCAGAGAAGAGAATGGATGGAGGGTCGGCATGTCTAAAGAGAGAAACAGATCTGAGAAGGGATAAATCTTGGTTGTTTAGTGGTGAAAGGGCGTAGTACTTACCTTATTGGAGGCTGAAGGTCAGATGGGCAGGGAGGAGATGCAAGGGAGGTTCATGCAAGGGATGTTGGACGTTCATTCTGGAAAGTTCAGGAGAAGAGGAAACTTCCCATGTCATGCAGTTTTGTAACTTTATTTAGAAAGGTTAATGGACCAAGGTTGGTGAATCTTTTAGTCAAGAGGAAACCGTAAATGTCTTAACTGCTACTGTGTGTTTTGGTAATCATTTTGGCACTGTCCTAATCAAAGTCAGATCTCTTAAAATAAGGATTTGTATGGCAGGGGAATATGCACCAAACACCCAGGGGTTGGTGCCCAAAGTGAGACATTAGTAGGTACATTTAAAACACATACCACTACATTGTCTGTAGGTGGCACGTGTAGTCTTGACTTCTGAAATCTTATGGACATGGTGAAGATAGTGGTAGTGGTGCATGACTCAACATTTAAGCGGTAGTAAACTGTTTTTTTTTATCCTGCAAGGCAATGACATGATGTACTAGTATGCAACGCACAAACTTACCTTAGAACGAAGCCCTCCAGCGGCGCGCTGTCACCGTTGAACACAATTCCATTTTCACCCAGTCTTACTTCTGGGTTTGCGGTCTCTGGCTGTGAGAGTGGCCGGAGCTGCGATGACGTTTCTTCAGAGTGCATGCGCCGGTGACGTCACCACCTGCATCAAAAGTAAATATCTCCTAAACGGTGCACGTTTAGGAGATATTTTCTGTACCTATAGGTAAAAGTCATGCATGGAAGTTTACTCCCACTTTAAGAAACTCTGGTAAAGGGGTTTGAGTATAAAAATGTGTGAGTACTGAAATGCCCTTTACATTATTAAAAGTGGAATTGAGCAAACTATGTGTGAGCTATTGCACACATACAGTATATTATCAAGTTACGATCTACTATAATTTTGTATTGTTGTATTGTGATACCCAGCAACTATACCTTATATATCACCCTAAGTTGGATATCTACTGTATGTGAATATTTCCAACTCAATGTAAACAATCTTACCTTTGTGTGTTAAAGTGGAGTTCCACCCAAAAGTGGAAGCTCCGCTTATCTGCTTCCTCCCCCCCAGTGCCACATTTGGCACCTTTCAGGGGGAGGAGGGAATGGGTACCCGTTTTTGACAGATACCTGTCCCCACTTCTGGGAGACTGTGCGGCGGCAACGTCCCTCAGAAGTTTGGCCTGAAAGGCTTCACTGCCGGTTTCCCTTACCACGAATGGCGGTGGCAGCACCCGAGATCCGATCCGAAAATCTGCTAGGGTGCCGACATTGCGGGATCCCTGGACAGGTAAGTGTCCTAATATTGAAAGTCAGCAGCTACAGTATTTCTAGCTGCTTACTTTTAATTTATTTATGGGGGGGGGGGCGGAATTACACTTTAATCTGTTAAAAAAAAATGTGATTTGGTTTACGATTTTAATTTAGAATGTATAATTATATTAGACATGCGTGTGCAGGAAATATTGTAGGATATGCCTCTCTCAGTAGTCATTTGCTAAGGCTGATAACTGCATTTCTTGAAAAACAGTGGAATTTATTTTTTTTTTTTTTGGGGGGGGGGCTTAAAGCAGTTGTATCATAAAAAATGTAATTCTTACCTACAGGTAAGCCTATAATAAGGCTTACCTGTAGGTAACATTAATATCTCCTAAACCTGTATGGTTTAGGAGATATCCCCACTGCAAGCAGCCACTGACGTCATGGTGCTTGCGCAGTGGTGTCCCAGCGAAGGCCCGGCGCCTAGCGCCGGATCTTGCCAGAAAGTCCAGCAGCGCAAACTAGCTCATGCCTTTGCCTTGCAGGTTTTTTTTTTTTTTTTTTTTTCAAGGGGATACAACCGCTTTAACATAGAGAGTTAAAGGGATATGTCTTTAAATCGTGTTTGCGTGACTTTGGAGTAGATTTTCCCTAGCTTCCTGTTCTGACACCTTTACCCTGGACAGGAAATAAAGGGAACCTATGCAGTTAGGAGACAGACAATAAACATCTGACAGAGGTTCTACCCTTCTTCTGTTCCTTTAGAACTGTCACGCTGGCAAGTTTTCCCCGTACATCCTTTACCGGTCAATATCCCCTCACTTTCTGTTCTGTTGTACAACCATCAATGATACATTGGTTCAATCTCAATCTCTTTCCCGCTCAATGAAAAAAATACATAAATAAATCAAAAACCACAAGAAGACAAAAATATATATATTTTTTTCTTGAATTGATCTCTTCTGCCAGTTACCATTTCCTATAATAAAACAAATCATTTGCTCAGTGAAATATACTACAGTTTTCTGCTAACTACCTTATCACGTTGCTTTACACAACTGAGACACTTACTCATATAGTGATGTATGCTGGATAGTGCTTTTACACTCTACTTAAATGAAAAATGTACCCGGCCAACATGCTTGCCCCTAAAAAGAAATGAATAGATTACAATGTGTGTGGCCAGCTTAGTGGTGATTATCCAGTGGGGTAATAACATAGCACACTTAATGCACACTCTGTATATTCCAGATCCATTGGAGTGGTTATATGATAACAAGATACCACTGTACTGTACAGTAAGTGTTTAACATATTCTCATAACATAGGAGTTGAAAACCGTGTATAGGCCATTTAGTCTAAGATTAACTATGTAAACACTGACATGTTCCTTTATCCTACAGTGACATGCTATTTGCATTCAGTGCTAAACATACATTTCCATCATTTTGCCCATTTTGAGTCAGGTATGTAGTATATTTTCCCTTAGTCATAGTTAGATACTAAATATAATAAAAAAAACCCCTCACACATTGTGCTTAAAAAAAATACTGAACATTTAGCTCGGGTTCACACTGGTGCAGCTCTGAAATTGCACTACTTCAGTTTTATTTTATTTATTTATTTATTCATTTTATTTTCATTATGGCTTAGGACATAATTTAACAGAAGTCTATGCAAGTCGCAACGAAATCAGTAAAAAGTAGTGCAGGAACCTATTTTTATAATTGCTGCGACAGGAGTCGCTGCAATATGAACGGTTCCATTGCCGGAAATGGGGTGTGACTTGTCATGCGATTTGGAATTGTCAAATTGCATGGTAAGTGGCACTGGTGTGAATGGGGGCTTACAATAGCAGTATATGAGAATATCAGTGAATAGGAGAATTGTAAGCTTGAAGGCTGTAAATATAAATAGTCACCATTACATTAAGACCTTAAGCCCCTGTCCACACTATGCGATGGAGGAACCAGCGCGATTGCAGTGCCGGCTCCCGCATTGCATCTCCCTTGCAGGCAGTTCACACTGCCCTCTGCAAACCGCTGCCGGTGTCACTACAAATTAATGACACCCCCAGATCGGTTTGCAGATCGCAGTGTGAACTGTGAATTTGGATAGGAATCGGATTGCATGGGTGAGAACACCCATGCGATCCGATTCTAGTGCAGGGAAAAAAGGTTCCTGCACCTTTTTCATGCAATTCCAATGCAAGTTCAGCCATACAACTTTATGGCTGAATTCACATTGCACAGACATTGCATTTGATCAGTACAGCATTGCAGTGTGAATCACATGCGATGTCTGTGTTTGCAATAGAGTGAACCCAGGCTCAAGCTGAACCCTGGGCACAAAAACTTTCATTTTAATATATTCCTCAATAGCCACTGATGTGCAGTGTTAGTTTTCTGCCACACATAGCGTTTTGCTTTTAGGCCCAAAAATTCAATTTTGGTCTCATCTGACCAGAGCACCTTCTTCCACATGTTTGTTGTGTCCCCCACATGGCTTCTCGCAAACTGCAAATGGGACTTCTTATGGCTTTCTTTCAACAATGGCTTTTTTCTTGCCACTCTTCCATAAAGGCCAGATTTGTGGAGTGCACGACTAATAGTTGTCCTGTGGACAGATTCTGCCACCTGAGCTGTGGATCTCTGCAGCTCCTCCAGAGCTACCATGGGCCTCTTGGCTGCTTCTCTGATTAATGCTCTCCTTGCCCGGCCTGACAGTTTAGGTGGACGGCCATGTCTTGGTAGGTTTGCAGTTGTGCCACACTCTTTCCATTTTCAAATAATGTATTGAACAGTGCTCCATGAGATGTTTAAAGCTTGGTATAGTTTATTATAACCTAACCCTGCTTCCCGCCCAGCCTATAGGCAAATGACATCCTTGTCTTTGTCTGGTGATATTTCAATGATAGCTGCAGGCATCAATGAGATATCATTCTTTTCAGCCAGCGATTCCCTTCACCGTAAGAATGATCATAGCGGCTGTCCTGTTGCTTCATCGTTCTTACAGGCAGCGGGAGTGGACGACCCCCCGCCACCCTCTGGTGTCTTTACGGACTCACCTGAGCGATTGGTGAGACGGAGGACTGAACCGCCACAGCCGGAAGGAAGTACCATAGAGATCCGAGGGACAGATCATCCCTGGTCCTCTCTATGGCTCTCGGAGGCCCGGGCGTGATGTCATGACATCACATCCGGACCAGCAAAAGTAAACAAAGCCGGGTTTCCGGCTCGGAAACATCAGATCACTCTTTTTTTTTGATCTGATGCTATCCAGCTTGGAGGAGAGGTGTGGGGTCTTATAGACCCCACATCTCCCCATAAAGAGTACCTGTCATGCAGTATTCCTATTACAAGGGATGTTTACATTCCTTGAAATAGGAATAAAAGTGATCAAGATTTTTTTTTTAAAGGGAAAGTGTAAAAATAAAAAAAATAAAATAAACAAAAAAAATTAAAGTGCCCCAGTCCCCGCAAGCTCGCATGCAGAAACGAACGCATACATAAGTCGCGTCCGCATATGTAAATGATGTTCAAACCACACATGTGAGGTATCACCACGAACGTTAGAGCAAGAGCAATAATTCTAGCACTAAACCTCCTCTGTAACTCTAAACATGTACCCTGTAAAAAAATGTAAATTGTCACCTTTGGGGATTTTTAAGTACCAAAGTTTGGTGCCATTCCATGAGTGTGTGCAATTTCAAAGCATGACATGTTAGGTATCTATTTACTCGGCATAATATCATCTCTTACACTATGCAAAAAACTGTTTTTTTTTAAATGCATTAAACTGTTTTTTTTTTTTTTTAAAAAACGTGTTTGAAAAATGACTGTGCAAATACCATGCAAGATAAAAAATTGCAACGACTGCCATTTTATTCCCTAGGGTGTCTGCTAAAAAAACATATATAATGTTTGGAGGGTTCTGAGTAATTTTCTAGCAAAAAATGATGATTTTTACATCTAGGAGCAAAGTGTTAGAATAGGCCCAGTATGGAAGTAGTTAAACGTCTACATAACTTTCTCCCTGACCTGTCTGGTGTGTTCCTTGGCCTTCATGATGCTGTTTGTTCACTACTGTTCTCTTACAAACCTCTGAGGGCTTCACAAAACAGCTGTATTTATACTGAGATTAATTACACACAGGTGGCCTCTATTTACTAATTAGGTCACTTCTGAAGGCAATTGGTTATAGTAGAAAGTAATGAATACTGTTTTTTTTTTCAAAATTATTGGCCTTTTTTTGTTGTTTGGCGTAAAAAAATAAAACTGCAGAGGTGATCAAATACCACCAAAAGAAAGCTCTATTTGTGGGAAAAAAAAAAGACATCAATTTTATTTGCGTACAACGTCGCACGACCGCGCAATTGTCAGTTAAAGCAACGCAGTGCCGTATCACAAAAAATGGCCTGGTCGGGAAAGGGGAAAACCTTCCGGAGCTGAAGTGGTTAAAGTCCAGGTGGCTATTCTCCTGTCAACTTTCTTTTTGTGAACCAGGTTCCTGCCTTGCGTGATGTCTCCTCATGATGACATGGCGCTAGCTCCTCCTCAGTTTCAGTCTACACTCTAGGGCAGGGTTTCTCAACCCCCAGAGGTTGCTAGGGGTACCTTGAGCAATGATCAAGTTCAACCTCTCAGATAAATTCCCATGGATACCATTGATCTTTTTAGCTATCTGTAAGGAGGTAATTCTTTCCAATGACCACAAGTGTAAGGAGAATTCTTCCCATTGACCATCAAACTAATGTACCATGAGTTTTTGTTTTTTTACTTTTTAGCAGGGGCTCCCCGAGACCAGAGAATTATTTCAAGGGTTCTCCGGCGTTGAAAAGTTGAGAAAGGCTGCTCTAGGGACATAGGCTGAATGTGCAAGCTTTGTCACATCATGCTGTAGTCTAAAATGGCCGCAAGCATCCAAGGGTGACCAAGTATGTTATTTGCAGGTGCGTCAGGTGAAAAAGGAATGGAAGCATTAAAAAAAGAAAACGTATGCAGCCACCACCTCTAGGGAGACTGATAAGCTCTTGACTGTTAATGACATTTTTATTTTATTTTCTTTTTGGGATACGCATACATTTGTGCTGGGTTTTTTTTTTGGTATTTGATTTATATGAGATGTATTCCTTTCTTCAGCAGGTCCTTTTTGGCTGTGGGACAATTTGCTTTTGGTTTTTAAATTTAATCATACGGAATACACATACATATATACTTTCTCTGTATTTTAGATTGTATGATTCCCCTTGAGCCTCAGGACTGTCCCTATATATTAGATACTGCATTCCTTTTAGGTGATTGAAAAACTTGACATGTATGGTCCTGGTGAAGCAGGGTGTCCCGCGAAAAGGGCAGTCTAAGGTTATGCATTTGTTATTGCTTTTTGCAGAAACGCACTACAGTCCATTTAACACGGTTTCCAATGGGACACCTTCACATGTATGCTTTTTTTCAGCCGTTGCATTTTTGGAAAGGGTCAGGGACTTTTTTAACCACTTGCCGACCGCCGATCGGCATCTGACGGCGGCAAAGTGGCTCGTTCCCGCAGCCGCCGTCATATGACGGCGGCTGCGGGAACGAGTTTAGTGAGCGCGCGCCGCCGGAGGCACGCCCGCGCGCTCACTGTGTCCAGGGGGGGCCAGGGAGCGGGTGCTGCGGCTTCGATTGCCGCCGGCTACCCGCGATGGCCCCCCTGGAGCGAGTGAGCAGAGGTCCGTGTATGTAAACACGGACCTCCGCTCTGTGTGAGGGGGAAGGGCTGTGATCACAGCCTTCCTTTACGTGAAGGCTGTGACCACTTCCCTTCCCCAGCTAGGCAAGCCCCCATACAGTAAGAACACGCCCAGGGAACACAGTTAACCCTTAGAGCGCCCCCTGCAGGTTAACCCCTTCACTGCCAATGGCATTTACACAGTAATCAGTGCATTTTTATAGCACTGATCGCTGTATAAATGCCAATGGTCCCAAAAAAGTGTCAAAATGGTCCGCCATGTCCGCTGAAATATCGCAGTACCGCAAAAAATCGCAGATCGCCGCCATTATTAGTAAAAAATAAAAAAAAATTAAAAACCCCAAAAATGAATTCTCATCATCCGTAAACGCGACCACTTTTGCGCAAACCAATCAATAAACGCCGATTGCGATTTTTTTTATCGCAAATATGAGGAAGAATATAAATCGGCCAAAAACGGTGAAAAAAAATGTTTTTTTATATTTTTTTTTTGTATTTGTATTTTAGGAAAAAGTAAGAAATTTGGGTTTTTTTGCAAAATTGTCGCTCTTCTTTTGTTTATAGCGGCGATCAGAAATGACGCAGAGGTGATCAAATACCACCAAAAGAAAGCTCTATTTGTGGGAAAAAAAGGACGCAAATTTCGTTTGGGTACAACATCGCACGACCGCGCAATTGTCAGTTAAAGCGACGCAGCGCCGAATCGCAAAAAGGGCTCCGGTCCTAAAGCTGGAAATCCTTCCGGGGCTGAAGTGGTTAACAAGCAAAATGGTGCATTTGTGATTCAATAGACTTCAATGGAGAAGCTGCAGAAAAGTAAATGTTGCTTTTTTGCCATAATTTGCGTTTTGCATTTTTTTCATCCACCCAACAACAATTTGGCCCAAAAAAATGCATAAACAATGCAAAACACATTTTTAAAAAAAATGCATCAAAAACTTGTGTGCAAAAACACAAAATGCACCTCAAAAAGCACTACAGAAATGGATCAAAAGCAAACTCTATAGGTGTGAACCAAGCCTAATCTATTATCATATGTGACACTTTTGGGATCACCCTATACCTATACCATTGTGATTATCACAAATGACTACTGCTTTTAATATGCCCTGTCATATTTGTCTCAGAATATTTTTTATGAGAATAAAAGTCTTTTATAGTTAAGAAATCTTGTGTTTGTTTTACTCCCAATGGCATATTCATAGTCCCATTTATCGATCTGGTTTTCTTTATATGACATTGTGATTTTCGGATTTAGGTATACTTTAAGCACACAAGTTACCAATATGTAATGAGTTTAGTATCCTACTTTATTTTTACAGTGGGTTACAAAATGTGCAGCACCAACTTCATACTTGTTTTTTATCTTTTGTATCCACAGAATAATTGTACAGATAAGATTCAAATATTTTAAAGCCAGAATATATTTTGAACAAAAATGATATATACTGTATATAATACATAAAATCCCTCCCAGGGCTGGATGACATGGCTAAAGCTGTGAACATAGCAATGCTTATATATTTCTAAAGCCAGCCACTTGTTTAGCCGAAGCCAAGACACCCCTCATACCAAGCCATAGCCACACCACATCCCACACGAACATCACAGTCATGCCAGCTCCCTCATCCATGACAGTCCCCCCAAATAAAACATTATTTACTTGCTCAATTGGCTGTCCTTTTGGGGTTGTAAAGCGGCAGATTTTACACAGTAGGGTTTGCAGAGGAATCTTTTTTGGTGCTGCCAGACATGTGATGGCAGCATTTCAATGTCTCTTTTCTCGCCACCATTGAGTATCACTGGTATCTTCTATGATGTAACCTTTACAAAATAGATGATACAAGGAATTTGGAGGGCGTTGAGAAGGCCTTGGGCAGGAAATGTAGGGCAGGCTATTTTCACCTATCTCTAGGTGCTGCTCCTCCCATAGACAGGTAAGAAAGTAGAAACAACTAAAATGCAAAAACAATCAATATGTTTGCACCTTTAGCAAAAATCTAAGTGAAGAAATGTCATCAGCACACCAAGGATTCCTCAAAAGGGTCCAATCCAAAGCTTTATTGCTGTGGTCACATGGTAAACATACGGCAAGGTGTTGGAGGGGGGTGGCTCAGAAATGTTGCCGTATGTTTACCATGTGACCACAAAAATAAAGCTTTGGATGTTTTCTAGGAATCCTTGTTGTTCTAGTGACATTTTTTCACTTTGATTGTCCATATGATTTTTCCACTCTATGGTCATTACAGCACCCACCCAGTTTTACTGTACAGCCATTTTCTTGAACGTGTGCGTGGAGAATATTGCTTTTGGATTTAGCAGAAATCTGGTACAAATCCTGTTTTAGTATAGATTTTCCAGATATTACAATTACCCTTGCTTTTTGGTAACAGCTCCAAGATCCTTGTAGCATTCTTCTAGGTGCCTGATTGTTATGCTAACCTACTAGCTTTATGATTTTTTGGACCAAAAAGTTAAGTACGTCAATCAGGAAGGACAGGCAAAGGTCAAGGGTCCTTGTCAAAATACTTGATCCTGCTCTTTACCAGCAGTGGTATCCCCCCATGTTTCTTTTAGGATATGCATTCATTAGGGTAGCTTGATCATACTGATCATACAAACATTCAAAGCAATACAATCT
This sequence comes from Glandirana rugosa, assembly GCA_018402905.1. NCBI lineage: Eukaryota > Metazoa > Chordata > Amphibia > Anura > Ranidae > Glandirana > Glandirana rugosa. Next base: position 231,558 of record BLSH010121711.1, on the reverse strand, counting down.
GCAAGTAACCACAGTATTCTACAAACCAAACATTAGAAATATTTAATATTCCCAAGTTTTGGGTTACTCTTACATTACCTACAAAGGGTTGTAGTGTGTGGAGGGACCTGCAGGCATTCGACACACCCCAAATTGTGTCAGATGAGAAGATTTTGTTGGCACCTTTGTTTTGTAAGAGTGAAGCTTCCAGGAATGCAAGGTAGAACAGGTACGTATAAGCAGAATTTTGCAAGCCAAGGAAGACAGCCCCAGATACATAGACACAATAAGAGAGAAACTATCACAGGATGGCCCTAAATTGAAGATTATGCATTTTAAAATGCATATATCACATGTTTTATATGTGCTACCATTGATGCCAAATGTGAGGAAGGCCACTGTGAAAATGCAGGATGCAGGTTAAACAAAAAGTAGCACTCCAAAGCATAAATTGTAGGTCAGAGCCTTGAAAAAAATGCCACAATAACCTCATGCACTCACTGATTTCTGGATAAAACTACAATGCGCTATTTCATGTAGTTGTAAATGGAGCCCCAGACTCAGTTGCTTATAACTGAAAAGCTGGGAATTTTAGAATTCCTACAGGTGAAATCCCTGGGAGATTTAAGGTGATCAGATTCCAGCCATCAATGAAATAGGAGCTTCTGGGTGCTCTAACCATCTAAAATCTAACCATCTAAAAGACCTCTAGTCTTGAATAACAATGCAGTAACAATCATAGATAGGGATCATAATAGTAAATACTGAATATTTTGTCTGCAAACAAGTCTTTTTGCCATCTGATGCGGTTTGCCTTAAGGCTAGGTTCACACTGCTGCGAACTGTACTGCGAATAGATTGCGTTGCGATAGATTAAATTCGCAAGTCATCTCCAATAACATTGTGTTCTACCAGTGCAGTTCACACTGATGCGTTGCGAATCTGATCCGTGAAGAAAAAGGGTCCTGTGCGAGTTTGATCCGTGTGCGATGCTGTGCGTTGCGAATTCAGCTCCATAGACTACAATAGAACACGGATTGAAAACGCAATCTCCCATTCACATCACTGCAATAGCTTCCCCCTCCAACTCCAGCTACAGCTTTGCAGTAGATTCGCATCAACACATGTAGAAATCGTACTTGTATCTGTACTGAAAAAACTTGCATCGCAATCGTATTCAATTTGCAGAAAATTCGCACCGCAGCAGTGTGAACCTAGCCTTAGAAAATTCTAGTTAGCTTCTTTTAAACAATAGACAATGTAAGATAGATTACAAAGCATAATAAATCCATAGGTGTGGTTTATTTTTGTTTTTCTTACACCCAATTGCCTTTTCACCTGACAAGAAATTAATATAACCCAACACACCCTCTAAGCTGCAGTCTATTACATATCGCACAGGATAGCTAGCTGCTAATAGATATGTTTGGATTATGACATATTCTTTGCATTCATGTCATAAGACTATAGATCAGTTGTGTATAATTTGTGTTTCTTTAATTATCCATGTTCTTGTTCATACTCTGTTAAAAAAAAAAGCAAGTCTTGAACTGTACTCCAGAAGCTGAGGAGGAAGAACTGAAACAGATTGGATACAGTGAATTAGATTTTTATAAATATAGTGACTCATAAAAATACACCTGAGGTTACCATAGAAACTGCTTCTTCTGTATGAAAAGAACTCCACTTACTCGCCAGTTGTTGAGCCACCTGAATTTATATATATTTATTTCATATTTCTTTCATTAATATGGTCTCATTGAAAGAGGTGGCATTTCGTGTCAGCTTTTTACTATGTGAAATATAAGGTTATTGCTACAATTTATGCAGGGCACTTTGAAGTGCCTTGTACAGCAAGAATGGTGTTGTGTGCAAGAGCAAAAGATTGGTGTGTTTAAGTGGCATGGCCAGATGCTAAATGACCTTTCAGCTACAGTCTACATTTTCATTGATTAGTCAGCTTAGCGTCAGGTCTCTGTTGATGTCAGGCTGTGGGTAATATATGGGTTCATTAATGTAAACCCAGGATAAGAGCACATATTGTCCATTTTTTTTTTAATGATAACATTCTCATTTACATTAGATACTAAAATTGCAGGAGACTGTATATAGATGTATATAGGATGTCCCTTTAGTTTTCCTGAAGTCAAGTGGGCATCCATAACCTTCCATCCATATCCAAGTTATTAACCCTCAAATGAATAACAAAAACAAAGTCACAGACTGTTCTCTGACTCTGGGGGCTTACGAAAATTTGGTGTGCCTGGCTGTGCAGGAGTGGGGGATCCCACAAGTTCATCTACAGTCCCTAAGAGGGTTTACTACATATGCATTAATGTTTAACCACCTCCCACCCGGCCACTGTATATATACGGCCGGGTGGGAGCTTCCCCGTTCTGACAGGATGTGTATTTACGTCCTGCAGAACGGGAGCTTGCAGCGCGGCCACGCGGCGCGCTGCTGCTGGATCCTGTGATCATTATGATCACAGGATCCAGCTGAGCAGAGATCGGGATACAGGCACAGTGACTGGCCCTCGCGATCATGTGATGGCTGTGTCCAATCACAGCTGTCACATTGTAAACAGAGACGAACGTCTCTGTGACAGTTCTCCCCCCACCGAGCTCAGTGAGAGCTCAGTGCGGGGGGGGGGGATCTGCAGATAGGTAACAGCTCTCTGCATGGTGAGGATTTCATGCAGAAAGCTGTCACAGATCGCCCCCCACACAGTGCACTAAGTGTCCCCTTAAAACAGTCCCCAAAACATCTGTATGTCCCCAATCACATCTGTCACCATACACAAAACATCTGTCACAGTCCCCAAACATCTGTATGTCCCCAAAACATCTGTCACAGTCCCCAAACATCTGTCTGTCCCCGTCACATCTGTCACCATACACCAAAACATCTGTATGTCCCCGTCACATCTGTCACAGTCCCCGTCACATCTGTCTGTCCGCCAACACCAAATAAACCCCGATTTGGGTTATTTTTACCAAAGAAATGTAGCAGTATCATTTTTGGTCAAAATTTATGAAGAGAAATTACTTATTTGCAAAATTTTATAACAGAAACGCAGAAAAATGCATTGTTTTTGAAAATTTTCAGTCTTTTTTTTAATTTATAGCGCAAAAATAAAAAACCCAGGGGTGATTAAATACCACCAAAAGAAAGCTCTATTTGTGTGAAAAAAATGATAAAAATTTCATATGGGTACAGTGTGGCATGACCGCGCAATTGTCATTTAAACTGCAACAGCGCTGAAAGCTGAAAATTGGTCCGGGAAGGAAGGGGGTTTAAGTGCCCAGTATTGAAGTGGTTAAGTACAGTCATGGGCAGGCATATTCCGTTCCAGTCTGCAGCTACAATGTCAGACACAATGCAGGCCAATAGATTGCCCGCTTCAGCTATAGAAATGTCCCAAACTGATGTACCCACTTTGGTTAGTTCTCCATTTGTTACACATACTGTTTTATCACCATCAATTCTTAGTGACCACATTGTGCATAGGAACCATCTCATTCCCTACTCTTCTTATACATTGAACAGCCATAATTTACAAAGACACAGTGATCCAAACCCCCATCACCTTTGAATAGTCAAGCACAGCAAACGGCACTCCATCCACTCCTACAGCAATAAACTGCCAGTCAGAAGTATCCCTCTGGAACAGCTACATAAAGCCAGCCAAAGAACGGGTCCCCTCTGCACCAATAGTCAAGAACACTGCACCTTAACCTGTCCTCACCACCACCATGTATTTAAAATTTAGAATCAGTCTCCCCTCTGCTTCTGCAAGCACATCAGGGATGCTCCTGGGCAAGCCCCTTGAATGCTCTTTGGAAAAACAAACAGAAAACTGACATATATTGTATATGCATGAAAGGGTGTTTCTAAGAACCATTTGCAACACAAGGAAATCTGCCCGAAATATTCACACCTTACTTTGGTGTGTACATAATAATTATTATACAAATTGAATTTGTTATAAGTGATCCTCCCTGCTGAAAAGCTTGGAGGTGATAACTCCAAAGTTCTTTTTGATGCCTGACTGTTATGCTGACCTACTGGTTTCAATACTTTCTGAGCTACTGACTGACTGCCAAGTATGTCATTCAGGAAAGTCATACAAAAGTCAGGGCTCAGGGGTCCTTTTTCTCGATTAGATACAAACAGCGCTCAAGTGGAAAAACAGATATAATCTTGCTGCAGGGAAACTTTGGAATACATCTTTTCCAGATAAATGTTCTCTTTTGTTGTTGTGATTGTAATACACAGTATCCATGGCTTTGCTGTTCCTCCAGACTGGGAATTTTTATAAAACACTATATTACAGACAAAGTGCACAGATATTATGTGACACCTTCCTAAAACCTTTAATAAAAAGAGTAACAACTTGTATTCACAAACATTCTTTACAAACTCTTTCATAACATTCAGGAGGAGTCCTGCTCAAAATTCTGTGAACAGGAGAAATCCCTGTAGTACAGCCTATTGGAAAGCATGCAGCTGCTGCGTACATCACCACTGACCAATTTCAAGGGCAGACCCTCTTCATCAGAGCTCTGACAAAGTGGGCCCGCCCTTACACATGTGCTATGGGAGTACAGAGGGGAATCAGGCATCTGACACACCCAGAAGTGTCATAGCTGTTAACATACTGCCAGGATGTCCAAGCTTCCTAAATGCAGGCTTTCCCCTTCTTGCCGTCCCCCTAACCCTATTCCCTCCCTCTCCTTACCACATTCCCCTTATATTCTTCCTCAACAAATTTACTCCCTTTTCTTATTTCCATATAGTGTTATGTCTATAAACCTAAAAAATTACTGAATGTACTTCTCTGATAGCTTAGTTTACAGTTTTAAACTGGTGTTGTATTACCCAATGAATGAAGAAGGTCTTTTCTGCTTAGATATCCCACAAAACAATTCAACTTTCATGAACGCTTTTCATCATGCACCTTGTGCTGGTTGTGTTCACAGTTTTACTGTTAAACAGTGTTGACTCTTTTTTTGACATAACCCTTGTCTCATTCTCATCAATAGTTTTCATTACCATTTTTTGGAAAGCCAGTACAAAGTTGTTGGATTCTACAGTAGACATAAATCATTTCAGGTTATTGGATTCTACAGTATACATATATCATTTCAGGTTATTGGATTCTACAGTAGACATATATCATTTTGAGATGCATGAGAACAATATATCAGTCAGCTCTGGGGTAGAATGGGGAGGTTAGAACTTCCCAGTGTAGCACCCTCTAGCTGTATCCTAGGTGTATATAGTTTAGTTGTTATTGTAGGTAAATTGGTTTGGCTGAGAGTCAGGCCTGGGTTGAATCCAGGTCAGGGTTGAGTGACTCAGGGAGACTGGATGACTCAGCAAGCAGCATCTCTGGTGCCTCCCCCTGTTTTCTGAAAGCTTGGAGAAGCTTCCAGATGTAGTGGGTGAAGGCTAGGAGGAGCTGCTTGGCATATTTATGAAAAGTCCCAGCCTATCCCCAACAAATGGGCTGGCAGGGGGCAGGCCACTTCATAAATAGGCATGAGTCATGCCAACAAGGGCAGTCCGGTGGAAGATGGAGATGGAGTGCTGAGGAGGCCCTCGCTGGGCACCCCTAGTTTGGGAGGATGGGTGACCTTGGGCCTGGGGCTCGGGTGCTGGAAGGATTACACACAATACACAGAGGAACCCCTGCCTGAAAGCACGGGAGCAAGAAGAGGACAGCGGGAGCAGGACAGCACATCTGGGAGATCTTCTGAGAAGTCACCAGGTGGGCTGGTGAAATGTTCAGCCTGGGAGGACTGTGGAGAAGTTAGCCAGGAGGGATAGTGAAAGGGGCAGTTGCAGCCAGGCAGGGTGGTAGTGCCTAAAGAGGTGGTGCTGGGATCAATAGCCACAGTGTTGCATGCTGGACACTGAACTTTGCTACTCAACCGAGGGGCCTCGGGTCCCTGCCTATAGCAGGCTTTTGCTCTAAATCTGACTGAGTGCTGTGTCAGATTAACTATCAGTGTGCCAGTAGAGTGTTGCAAGCAAGCGAGTACTGGAGGAAGCAGAGAAGTTCACATAGACTGTATATAGGAAAAGTTGTCCCTGAAGTTGTTCTGAAATCAAGTGGGCATCCCATAACTTTTCATACCTACCCAATCTATTACCCTCAATAAAACAAAAAAACAGTCACTAACTGTTCTCTGGGGGATCCCAGTCAACTTGGGGTACCTTAGGGGGTGCGCTACATCTACATCACAACTTCTGGTTTGACACTCTTAATACAGTTGCTAGAACCCTTTGGAATGATATGGATTTCTGCACAAATTGGTCATATAATGTGATCTGATCTTCATCTAAGTCGCAACAATAGACAATCAGAGTCTGCTTAAACTAATAACACACAAAGAATGAAATGTTACCATGTTTTTATTGAACACACCATGTAAACATTCACAGTGCAGGTGGAAAAAGTATGTGAACCCTTGGATTTAATAACTGGTTGAACCTCCTTTGGCAGCAATAACTTCAACCAAACGTTTCCTGTAGTTGCAGATCAGACGTGCACAGTCAGGAGTAATTCTTGACCATTCCTCTTTACAGAACTGTTTCAGTTCAGCAATATTCTTGGGATGTCTGGTGTGAATCACTTTCTTGAGGTCATGCCACAGCATCTCAAATCAGGTTGAGGTCAGCACTCTGACTGGGCCACTCCAGAAGGCGTATTTTCTTCTGTTTAAGCCATTCTGTTGTTGATATATTTCTATGCTTTGGGTCGTTGTCCTGTTACAACACCCATCGTCTGTTGAGCTTCAGCTGCTGGACAGATGGCCTAAAGTTCTCCTGCAAAATGTCTTGATAAACTTGGGAATTCATTTTTCCTTTGATGATAGCAATCCGTCCAGGCCCTGACGCAGCAAAGCAGCCCCAAACCATGATGCCCCACCACCATACTTCACAGTTGGGATGCGGCTTTGATGTTGGTGTGCTGTGCCTCTTTTTCTCCACACATAGTGTTGTGTGTTTCTTCCAAACAACTCAACTTTGGTTTCATCTGTCCACAGAATATTTTGCCAGTACTGTTGTGGAACATCCAGGTGCTCTTGTGCAAACTGTAAATGTGCAGCAATGTTTTTTTTGGACAGCAGTGGCTTCCTCTGTGGTATCCTCCCATGAAATCCATTCTTGTTTAGTGTTTTACGTATCGTAGATTCGCTAATAGGGATGTTAGCATATGCCAGAGACTTTTGTAAGTCTTTAGCTGACACTCTAGGATTCTTCTTCACCTCATTGAGCAGTCTGCGCTATGCTCTTGCAGTCATCTTTACAGGACGGCCACTCCTAGGGAGAGTAGCAGCAGTGCTGAACTTTCTCCATATATAGACAATTTGTCTTACCGTAGACTGATGAACAGCAAGACTTTTGGAGATACTTTTATAACCCTTTCCAGCTTTATGCAAGTCAACAATTCTTAATCGTAGGTCTTCTGAGAGCTCTTTTGTGCGAGGCATCATTCACATCAGGCAATGCTTCTTGTGAAAAGCAAACCCAGAACTGGTGTGTGTTTTTTATAGGGCAGGGCAGCTGTAACCAACACCTCCAATCTCATCTCATTGATTGGACTCCGGTTGGCTGACACCTCACTCCAATTGGCTCTTGGAGATGTCATTATTCTAGGGGTTCACATACTTTTTCCGCCTGCACTGTGAATGTTTACATGGTGTGTTCAATAAAAACATGGTAACATTTAATTCTTTGTGTGTTATTAGTTTAAGCAGACTGTGATTGTCTATTGTTATGACTTAAATGAAGATCAGATCACATTTTATGACCAATTTGTGCAGAAATCTATATCATTCCAAAGGGTTCACATACTTTTTCTTGCAACTGTATATTTTTGATAGTATGAGGTAGACTGAGATAAAACATATTTGAGTGTGAAGTGTGCTCCCATCATTGACATTCTCTAAGGAAAGGAAGAGAAAGCAGGGTATTTTGGGTAGAGGGGAATAGTGAAGTGTGGGAGTACACAGGAGGGGCTGGAAACCCCAGGATGGTTGGACTCCCAGTAGAGAGTGGAGTGTGAGCATGCTGGATCCATGGGATGTAACCCTTATCTTTATGTATTGCTGATACACTGTTTTTGAAGATCCAAATAAAATGAATGAAATATTAATTGAAAAAATATTATAGAACATGCTGGTTAATTACAGTTTCTTTTAATCATGTCTTTCCAACTCTTGATCTAAAATGTGTGATTCTTAGCAGAATTGCTTTAGTGTTAAACAAATATAGGTACATTTGGCAAAACTGCAAACGTGTGAAATCTTTGTGGGAAAGTAAAAATGTGTCCAGATATAGAATTTCTCCTTTCGTGCACAAGTACTTTATAAAGTAAACCTGTCCCCAAGAGAGGTCAGAATTTACATAACAAGGCATCAGAGTTTCAGAGTTCCCACGGTGCTTTTCAAGGTACGTGCTGGAAACTCTGCTCATGTATGACCAATAGGTAGGTTTATTTTAAAGCTCAACTCCAATACTTTTTTTTTGGTTACCTTGTGAAAGACTGAGATTTTTTTTTTTTGGTGATGCCAGGACAAAAAGGTGAACAGCCATCACTGACAACTGGAAGCCACAGGCATCAATACAAGTATTGCCAAAAGTTCTAAACCTTACCACGTTTAATATTTATTTTCCGTGTCCCCATTGGAGAGCTTTCCCACAACATCCTGTCCAAACAGAAAATGAAAGGGGACATATCGCTATCATAGACATACACAACATTAAAAACAGACATAGGCTCTAACCCTTCCCCATTCAAAACAACATTCTTTGGCTAGAGCTGGGCTTTAGGTAGCAGTGCTGTCCATAAGAGAATATTAGCCCACTGCAGTCAAACAGCAACTATCACTCTTGGAGGCACAGACCAAGGAATGAAAACAGACTATTTTTGTCATTTTGTCTATAAAGGCTAAATATTCTACTGTAACATACTATAAAAGAAAATACACATTTCAAAAATGTAGGTTATCATTGGCTAATAACTATGGGCTGAACGTCCCCCTGTTCGGTTTGCATCAGAACTTTCGAACATCGGGAAAGTTCGGAACCGAATAACGAACCCCATTGAAGTCTATGGGACCGGAACGGGAACAATCAAAAGTGCCCATTTTGAAGGCTTATATGCAAGTAATTGGGCATACAATGGTTATGGGGGTCCGGGGAATGCCCTGGGGGACACATATCAATGGAAAAAAAGTTTGTAAAATGAGCAGTGATTTATTGATGCTTAAAGTGAAAGCATAAAAATGAAAAATTTGCTTTAATAAAGTGCCTGGGGGGTCCCCTTAGTCTACCTGTTAAGTGGCACATCTGTACGTGTATAGAATCTGTTGCAGCAATAATTGCATTTATAAAGCCAAAAAAATAAAATTTTCCCTGCAAGCTTCCTTTATTTTGTAAGCAACAGCTAGGGGAGCCAATCTGTATGATAGAGCCACAATGTAGTGCACCGGGCAAGAGATTTTTTGGATAAATTCTGGTGTCTCTTCTGCAGACTTTGGATAGAATTAACGGGTGCGGAAAAATTGGGCTTTGGGCGCCTTCACACCATAACCCTATAAGAGGTATTGTTGATGAAAGCAAGGATTGGCCTTGCTGTCAAAAATTGCGATGGTATGCACCTGTCAAACAGGTGTGGAAAAATTGGTCTTTGGGTGTCGGTGGCACTTTCACACCGTAACCCTATAGAGGTACGCTTGATGAAAGCAAGAATTGACCTTGTGGCAAAAAAAAAAAAAAATTGATGTAGCTATCAAACAGGTGCTGAAAAATAGTTTTTTGGGTGTCGGAGGTGCCTTCACACCGTGACCCTATAGAGGTACTCTTGATGAAAGCAAGAATTGGCCTTTCTGTGCAAAATTGCAATGATATGCACCTGTCAAACAGCTGCTGAAAAAAATGTTTTTTGGGTGTCAGTGGTGCCTCCAGCCTGTAACCCTATAGAGGTACTCTTGATGAAAGCAAGAATTGGCCTTGCTGTAAAAAATTGCAATGATATGCACCTGTCAAACAGGTGGAGAAATATTGGTCTTTGGGTGTTAATTGTGCCCATGAAACTTACACCAAAAACATTCTTCAAGATGAAATAAACACCCACAACACCAGGCAGCCTAGAAGTCCTGCAGAGATTCCACATCCCCAAAACACGTAATCGGTATCATCGGCAACAGGGGCTTCATAGCTGCTGGTAATCCAGGACTGATTTTGATAAAAGTCAGGTGGTCCATGGAGTCTGTGGACAGACACGTTCTATGATTGGTAACAAAACCTCCAGCAGCACTGAATGCTCGTTTGGAAAGCACGCTGGATGCAGGGAAGCCCAGCAGCTCAATTGCATACTGAGCAAGTTCTGGCCAGTGATCTATTCTCATGACCCAGTAAGCCAGTGGATTGTCGAATGGAAAGCTCTCCATCTCCATTTTTACCCCTAGAAAATCATCCACCATGTGATGATGATGCTGCCAATGGGATGTGGAAGCTGACAGCCCGAGGACTAAAAAAAATGGAGAAATGCATCACTTAGGCGGCCGTCTTCTCCGCCACTCCTCTCTTAACCAACAGAAGCCTCAAAACAACATTTTCCACGACACTGTAACCTACCAGTCAGGAAAAGCGTTTTATAAACTCCTCTTTAAGGTGTCCTCAAGAGATTTCATCTTCTGCACTCTCTGTGGGGATGGGATAAGGTCTGAGACTTTACCCTTATAAAGGTGGTCAAGGAGGGTTGCCAACCAATAGTGATCATTCTCCTTTATGCCACGTATTCTTGGGTCCTTTCGCAGGCTTTGAAGCATGAGGGAGCCCATGCACAGCAAATTTGCGGAGGCATGAGAAGCAGACTCCTCAGGGTCACTGAGGATTACAGTATCTGGAACTGCCTTCTCCCAGCCACATACTACTCCCAAGGGTTCTGGGGATGGAAAACTATCACTTGCTGTTTTATGTATGTCTTCCTTTGCTTCAATGCCTCAGAAATTGCCAGAATCCTCCTCTTCCTCTCTCTCCCCTTGTGTGTTCTGTAGCATAGGAACGATGGTGTCTACATAAAGTGGGCCTTGAGAGGAAAGGAAGGCCTCCTCTTCCTCCCACTGCTCTGCCTCCAGTGCCCTGTCCATAATGCAACACAGAGTCTGCTCCAGCAGGAACACAACAGGGATTGTGTCACTGATGCATGCATTGTCACGGCTCACTATCCTTGTGGCCTCCTCAAATGGTGCCAGAACAGTGCATGCATCCTTTATGAGCAGCCGTTGGCATGTCATTGTGCCATACTCACACAGGTACTCGTTGATGGCCCTCTGCTGCATGTGCAAGTGGAGTTCCACCTGGTGGGCATGTCACAAATCAGGCGGTTTACAGGCAGGTGAAATTCCCGCTGAATTGCAGCCAACCGAGCACAGGCTGTGTATCACTGCCTGAAATGGCTACAGACTCTTATGGCCTGCTTTAGCAGATTTTCCAACCCTGGGTACCTATGGAGGAAACGCTGCACCACCAAATTGAGAGCATGTGCCAGGCATGGCACATGTGTCAACTTTCCCTGTCTAAGGGCGGAAAGGAGGTTTGTGCCATTATTGCATACTACCATTCCTGGCTCCAGCTGGTGTGGCGTGAACTACCTCTGGGCCTGTCCCTGCAGAGCTCCAAGAATGTCTGCTCCGGTGTGGATCCTTTCCCCTAGACACACAAGCTGAAGCACTGCATGGCACCTTTTAGCCTGACTCATTGGCTAGCCCTTTGAACGCTTAGGGGGTACTTGAGGTTCAGGACAATTCAATCCTGTTCTGCATCCTTCCGAGTTGTAAGCAAAGTTATCCAGTGTGCTGTGAACTAAATACATTGTGTCAGCAGTAACGTGGACTTTGCAGCTGACTGCCTTGCCCAACGATGCCACAACATTGCCTTCCACGTGATGGTAGAGAGATGGAATGGCCTTACGTGAAAAGAAATAACGACTGGGAACCTGCCATTGTGGTACAGCACATTCTGCAAATACATGGGAGCAGAATCCACCAGGCAGAAAGGCAGAAGTTGGAGAGCCGGCAGCTTTGACAAGCTTGCATTCAGAGGCTAGGCATGTGGGTGGGAAGGACTGTATTTTTTTCCCCGCTGCAGCAGGTGGGGCAGAGAAATTTTACGGTTATAGCCTACAGCTGGTTGTGTGCTGCAAGGACCTGGGACACCCTGCGCAATACCATCATTCCTGTCAGCGGAGGCTGCTGAGAGGTCATGAGGTGTAGCAGGGGCAGATTGAGGTGAGTAAGGAGTAGGAGGGACAGATCTATGCCCCTTTTGTGTGGCTTTTAGGTGCTCTTGCCAATGGACTGAGTGGCAGGAGGTTAAATGCCTTATCAAACATGTGGTAACCAAATGGCTGGTGTTTTTGCCATGTTTGATGTGCTTGAGACAAACTTTGCAAATAGCAACAGTGCGATCAGCTGCACATGTACTAAAAAAGGCCCAGACAGCTGAGCTGTGGGAAGTGGGCCGGGAGATAATAGCTCCACAATGTAATGGAATAGGGTGGCTGCTCTCTGGTCTTCAATGACGGCTGCCTCGTTGGGGTTGTGCCTCACCCTCACTTTCCTCCTCTGCTCTGTCTGGCACCCAAGTCGCGTCAGTGACCTCATCATCATCTCCTCCATCCTCATTACCCTTGGAGACAACTTGGCAATACACTGCAGCTGGGGGAACATGACTGCCAATTTGTGTACCAGTGTTCTCCCCTCCCTGTAGGCTCATGTTCCTGCCATCCTCAACCTCAGAACCAACATCTGAATTGAGTAATGGCTGTGCATCCTCAAGGAGTAAGTGGCTGATGCTGTGTTCAAATAACTCAGCTGACTCCTCCATGCCTGATGCTGGGGCTATGGTAGGAAAAGCTATGGACAAGGAGGCAGGTTTAGCCACTCTGGCAGCTGCAGGGGACAGCGTACTAGTCTCTGCTTGGGTGACGGAGGGTGAGGACGGTTTAGTAAGCCAGTCCCCCACCTCCTCTGCATGCTGCAGCTGGATAGCACGGGCAACATTACTAAACAGAGGAAATTATGCCCTGCCTGAGGACTCACCACATCTACCTTTGTCCGTGGACACATACGCTGCTGGATCCCAGGAGCTGGAACGTCTGCCTCTCCTTGTCCTCCCAGACATGATGGGGGGGATGCTTATTAACCAAATGTAATAAAGATGTGTAAATGTGTACGTAGATGCACTTTAATCAATGGAAAGTGAGGCACGAAAATAGGCGGGCGATACTTGTTGCCTCGCATGTGATCATCTTGAGGCGGCTAGCGGGAGTCCGACCCAGGTTTTGCCGGCCACCGTGGCAGAGCTGGTTCAGACCCAGACTTTGTGGTCTACTCAAACCCCTCTCCATCTGCATTTAATGATCAGGAAGAGATCTTACTTGAGCTCGATCCTGGATCTCAGAGGAAGAAAGCTGAGAGAGCTAATTTAGACTCTAAAACAATGTTTGCAATGTGCTTATGTTTTGTGGGCATCGGGGACAGCCCCACACTGTATAGAGAGGAATCTCTTTGTTTAGTGGATGCCAGACAGCAAGGTTTTGTTTTCTGTTTCTGTTTTGATCTTGCAAACCTGTGAAAATAAACCTGGCAAGCCACCAGACTTTAAAGAGACTGACATCCATGCTCAATCTTTTCACCTGAAAAGTGATCCCCACAAGCTAATCTTCCACAACAGACACACTCCATGGATACACTACAATATACTGCAATATACTGCGTCAAACGTGCAGTAACACACAGAACTTATGGCATTAAACTTGCAGTAATGCAATGAACTATACAGCGTTAAACTTGCAGTAACACAATGAAATATATGGCGTTAAACTTGCAGTAACAGAATGAAATATATGGCGTTAAACTTGCAGTAACGCACAGGACTATATAGCGTTAAACGTGCTGTAACGCACAGAAATATATGGCTTAAACTTGCAGTAACACAATGAAATATATGGCATTAAAGTTACAGTAATGCACAGAACTATATGGCTTTAAACTTACGTAGTTACATAGTCAGTGAGGTTGAAAAAAGACACAAGTCCAACCTATGTGTGTGCTTTTATGTCAGTATTACATTGTATATCCCTCAAAGCTGTGGTCCCTTAGGTGTGCATCTAGTAGTTTTTTGAATTTATCTATACTCCCAGCAGAAACCACTGCTTGTGGAAGAGAATTCCACATTCTCACTGCTATTACCATAAAGAAACCTCTACGCATTTTAAGGTTAAAACGCCTTTCCTCTATTCTTAGTGAATGGCCACGTGTCTTTGTGGACTCCCTTGGGCTGAATAGTTTTGTCCCTATAGTAGGGTCATTAGTACAGTATTTGTACATTAAAATCATATCCCCTCTCAAGCGTCTCTTCTCCAGAGAGAATAAGTTCAGTGCTTGTAATCTTTCCCCATAACTAAGGTCTTCCAATTCCTTAATTAGCTTTGTGGCCCTTCTCTGAACCCTTTCCAATACCTGGACATCCTTCCTGAGGACTGGTGCCCAGAACTGGATGGCATACTCCAGGTACGGCCTTACCAGAGACTTGTATAGTGGGAGAATTATTGATTTATCCCTGAAGTTAATCCCTTTCTTGATGCATGTCAATACTTTGTTGGCTTTGCTTGCAGCAGCCTGGCATTGCAACTTGAAGCAATGCACAGTACTATATGGTGTTAAACTTACAGTAATGCAATGAAATATATGGCGTTAAACTTGCAGTAACGCAATGAAATCTATGGCATTAACCACTTGACAACTGGGCACTTAAACCCCCTTCCTAACCAGACCAATTTTCAGCTTTCAGTGCTCTCACATTTTGAATGACAATTACTCAGTCATACTACACTGTACCCAAATGAAATTTTCGTCCTTTTTTTCACACAAATAGAGCTTTCTTTTGGTGGTATTTAATCACCACTGGGGTGTTTATTTTTTGAGCAATAAATGGGAAAATACCGAAAATTTTGTAAAAAAATGCATTTTTCTTTATTTCTGTTATAACATTTTGCAAATTAGTAATTTTTCTTCGTAAATTTTGGCCAAAATTTATACTGCTATATGTCTTTGGTAAAAATAACCCAAATTAGTGTATATTATTTGGTCTTTGTGAAAGTTATAGAGTCTACAATCTATGGTGCCAATCACTGAAAATTTATCACACCTGATGCACTGACGGCCTGTCTCATTTCTTGAGGCCCTAACAAGACAGGAAAGTACAAATACCCCCCAAATGACCCCT
>BLSH010121711.1:179707-213757 GCA_018402905.1 Glandirana rugosa | reverse complement strand
TGAACGGCTGGCACATTGCATCAATGTGCAACCGTTCACCGTGGGTAACAACACCCTCCTGCAATATATTGCAGGAGGGTGTTAGCGCGAGGGCGCGCGGGGGACCCCGCGCGTGGACCCTCGTAGGCACTGGTTCAGATCCTGCCCACAGCACCGCTGCATCTCCTCTCTCCCCCCTCTCCCCCCTCCCCTGTCACACTGCACCGATCGGTGCGGAGAGGGGGGAGACAAGCCGGCACTTCCTTCATTTGACGGAGCGATCACATGGTAAACGGCCGCTCCAAGCGGCCATTTACCGGGATCCGTGATGCGCCGGGTCTCATAGACCCGGCGGTCACGGATGCTCCCAGGTGCGCGCCCCAGGGGGCGCGCGGGAGCGCGATTGTGGGAGGACGTTATATAACGTCCTCCCACAACAATGGGTGCCACTTGCCAACGTGTAACTACGTTACACGGTCGGCAAGTGGTTAAACTTGCATTAACGCTCAGAACTATATGGCGTTAAACTTGCAGTAATGCAAAAAAAATATATGGCGTTAAACTTACATACAGTAGTTGGTAAGGTTCCAAAAAGACACAAGTCCATTCAGTCCAACCTGCGTGTGTGTTTATATGTTAATAGTACATT
This sequence comes from Glandirana rugosa, assembly GCA_018402905.1. Classification (NCBI taxonomy): domain Eukaryota; kingdom Metazoa; phylum Chordata; class Amphibia; order Anura; family Ranidae; genus Glandirana; species Glandirana rugosa. The sequence continues at coordinate 213,129 of BLSH010121711.1, read as the reverse complement.
GTATACCCCTGTATATTGTGGTCCTTAAGGTGCCCATCTAAGAATTTTTTAACAAAATTATCGATGGTCCCCGCTGAAACCAATGCTTGTGGAAGGGAATTCCTCATGCTTACTGCTCTTACAGTAAAGAACCCTCTACACAGTTTAAGGTTAAACCGCTTTTCTTCTACTTTTAGTGCATGGCCGCGTGTCTTTCTAAGTTCCTTTTCACGGAAAAGCTTTTTCCCTATTATGGGGTCACCAGTACGGTATTTGTACATTGAAATCATATCCCCTCTCAAGCGCCTTTTCTTCAAAGAGAATACGTTCAATGCTTGTAGTCTTTCCCCATAGCTGAGATTCTCCAGTCCCTTTATTAACTGGACCCTCTCCAGTTCCAGCACATCTCTCCTGAGGATTGGTGACCAGAATTGGACAGCATGCTCAAGATGTGGCCGGACTAGAGCTTTGTATAGTGGGAGAATTATTGTTTTATCTGGAGTTTTAATACATGTCAATATTTTGTTGACTTTGCTTGCAGCAGCCTGGCATTGCATGCCATTTCTGAGCCTGTAATTTACTAGGACCCCCAGGTCCTTTTGCATCCTAGATTCCCCCAAAGGTTCTACTCCTAGCGAGTAAACTGTATTCATATTTTTGGCAACCAAATTCAGTATTTTACATTTTCCAACAGTAAACCTCATTTGCCATGTAGTTGCCCATCCCATTAATTTGTTTCGATTTTCTTGCAAGGTTTCCACATCTTGCGTGGAAGTTATTGCCCTGCTTAGCTTTGTATCATCCGCAAAAACTGAAATTTGAGCTGTTTATCCCATCCTCCAGATCGTTTATGAATAAATTAAATAGGATTGGTCCCAGGACAGAACCCTGGGAGATCCCACTCCACACCAGACCATTCTGAGTATTCCCCACTTATCACCACCCTCTTGACTCGCCCCCGTAGCCTGTTTTCAATCCATGTGCTCACTCTTTGATCCAAGCTGGCAGACCTTAGTTTGTACATTAAATGTTTATGGGGAAATGTATTGAATGCTTTTGCAAAATCCAGGAACGCCACGTCTACCAGCCTTCCTTTATCTACATGGCAGCTCACCTCCTCATAGAAGGTTAATAGATTGGTCTGGCAAGAACGATTCTTCATGAATCCATGCCGATTACTGCTAATGATACTGTTCTGATTACTAAAATCTTGTATACAGTTCCTTTATCATCCCCTCCAAGAGCTTGCAGACTATTGTTGTTATGCTAACTGGCCTGTAGTTCCCAGGGATGTATTTTGGCCTTTTTTTAAAAAATGTGTGCTACATTGGCTTTTCTCCAATCAGCTGGTGCCATTCCAGTCAGTAGACTGTCCATAAAAATTAGGAACAATGGTCTGGCTATCACTTGGGTGAGTTCCTTAAGTACCCTCGGGTGCAAGCCATCTGGTCCTGGACATTTATTAATGTTAAGTTTATCAAGCCTATTTCTAATTTTGTCCTCAGTTAGCCAAGAGAGTGCTTCCTGTCACATGCTATGAAGGTTAAAATAACAGTCTTGGTTACTGAACCCCGTGATTTCCCGTGTGAAGACTGAGGAGAAGAATAAATTCAAAACTTTTGCCATCTCTGTGTCCTTTGTAACCAGATTCCCTTCCTCATCCTTTATTGGGCCAATGTGTTCAGACCTCCCTTTCTTACTATTTATATACTTAAAGAATTTCTTGGGGTTCTTTTTACTCTCCTCCACTATGTGCCTTTTGTGTTCTATCTTAGCCGCCCTGATTGCACTCTTACATTTCTTATTGCATTCTTTGTAAAGTTGAAATGCTGTTGATGACCCCTCAGCCTTGTATTTTTTTAGGTTTTTTCCTGTTCTTTCATATGCAATTTTACATTGGAATTAAGCCACCCAGGACTTTTGTTAGCTCTTTTGCATTTGTTTCCCACTGGAATGCACTGGCCAATACCTTTATTTAACCTCTTGCTGACCACCCACTGTCATTATACAGCGGCAGGTCGGCTCTCCTGCGTGAATCGTCGTAGCTGTACGGCGGTCCGTGCACAAGGTATTGTGGGCGCATGCACGGTGCATGCTGCGTGAGTCCACCAGCGACCCGCGATCGCCTTCTACAGAGTAACAAGGCGGATCCCTGTTCTGTCAGGGGACATGACACTGATCTACTGTTCCCAGTGAACAGTTAGATCTGTCATGTCTCTGCCAGCCCAGCTCCCACACAGTTAGAAAACACTGAGGGAACACACTTAACCCCTTGATCGCCCCCTAGAGTTTAACCTCTTCCCTGCCAGTGACATTTATACAATAATCAGTGTATTTTTATAGCTCTGATCACTGTATAAATTTCAATGGTCCCAAAAAAGTGTCAAATGCATCCGATCTGTCCGCCGCAATGTAGCAGTCCCGATAAAATTCACAGATCGCCGCCTCTACTAGTAAAAATAATAAAAATGCCATAAATCGATTCCCATAGTTTGTAGACACGACAACTTTTGCGTAACCCAATCAATATATGCAATTTTTTTTACCAAAAATATGTAAAATAATATATATCGGCCTAAATGGATGAATAAAATTGTTTTCTGATATATATTTTTTTGGATATATACTATAGCAAAAAGTAAAAAAAAAAAGTTTTTTTCAAAATTGTCGCTGTTTGTTTATAGCGCAAAAAATAAAAACCGTAGAGGTGATCAAATACCACCAAAAGAAAGCTCTATTTGTGGGGAAAAAAGGACGCCAATTTTGTTTGGGTACAGTGTCGCACAACCGCACAATTGTCAGTTAAAGCGACGCAGTGCCGTTTCGCAAAAAGTGGTCATTAAGGGGACAAATCCCTCCGAGGGTGAAGTGGTTAATATGTTCTTAAAGCACTCCCATTTTTCCTCTGTGTTCCTCATGCCTAGGATTTTGTCCCATTTAATATCTTCTAGCAAAGAGCGTAGTTTAGGGAAATTGGGTCTTTTAAAATTCAGTGTTTTTGTATTACCCTTATGTTTGCTATTTGTGTGATTTATACTGAAACTAATTGACCTGTGGTCGCTGTTTCCTAAGTTTCCCCATACTTCCACATCAGCTATTAGGTCTGTATTATTAGTAATCAGTAGGTCTAGGAATGCTTTGTTTCTTGTTGGTGCATTTACCATCTGACCCATGAAATTGTCCTGCAAGACATTCAGGAAATGGCGAGCCTTAGATGAATGCGCAGTTCCTTACGCCCAGTCTATATCTGGATTATTAAAACCCCCCATTATAATGACACTTTCCATCCTTGCTGCCATTCCAAACTGTGGTAAAAGGTCCGCCTCCCCCTCCTCTCTCTGGTTCGGGGGCCTATAGCATACTCCCAGTATTACTTTCCCCTTGGTTTCCTCCCTATGAAGCTCAACCCATAATGATTCCACCTCCTCCCTTGCTCCATTTGTGATGTCTTCCCTCACATCTACGTGGACATCATTTTTGATATACAGGCAAACTCCTCCCCCTTTTTAACCTTCCCTATCTCTGCGATATAGGGAATACCCCTGAATGGTTGCCAGCCAATCATGAGAGCTGTTAAACCAAGTCTCTGAAATTCCCGCAAAATCGAAATCCTCATTGTACATCAGTAATTCCAATTCTGCGCTCCCACAAAGTATGTATGAATAAATAAACACAATCAATCATGTGCAAACTTAGAAAAATCTAAAGTGCAAAGATAACATAAGTGCAGTGCTCAGAAAGCGACTGCAAACACAAAAAAGTCCTCTGCAGAATCAATTTCATATATATCAAATTCATAAGAGATTCATATTGCCCAAGTCCATTCAAATAAGCTCCATGATCAGTGAAAATAATACACAGTTCATGGGTGCAGACGTGCCACAATCCTGGGTGTACAGTGCAGGTTCCCAAAGCTGATTGTGGATGAAATCAACCTCCACCTTCACCATTTCCACACCCTACTCACCAGAAGGAGTTGATCTCCATGACAAAGATCAAATGCGCCTAATGTATGTCTCCAAACGGCATCCACAACAAAGCCAGGAACTAAGGATGGATCATCTAAACCTACAGAGTCCCAGAATGGTGTACTGTGCAAAAAGTAAGCACACCCTTGGCCTCAGAAACTGGTATTGCCTCCTTTAGGATAAATAGTTATTGTAGAGGTTTTTCATAACTGCCCACCAGTTTCTGACATTGATTCTATAGAAAATTTTGATCACTCCTCCATGCAAAATTCTTTTAGTTGCAAGTGTGCGCTGCCCATTTAGAATCACCACAGTGTTTCAATATGATTTAAACCAGGTTTTCAACGAGGCCAGTCCATAACCCTCCACTTCTTCTTTCCGAGCCCATTCTCAATGGATTTGCTAGTGTGTTTTTGATCACTGTGTGTTGAAAAATGCATTTCCAGGCAACTTAAACTTTTGGACAGATGGCCTCACATTTCAATCAAACACATTTTGATATGATGGAGCATTTTTATTACTTCAATTACTGCAAGCTGCCAAAGCACTGAAACAGCAAAACAACTCCAAAACATAACATTCCATCACCATGCTTCACAGCATGAGGCTCTTCTCCTAACATGTTGTCTTTGGTTCGAGCCAAACATGTCCACAGTAACGGTGGCCAAACAACTGGTCTTTGCTTCTATGTTCAATGACAAACTGTAGCTCTGTTTTAATGTTATTTTTTGTTGGCATACCTCTCATGCAGGTGAAATTGACCCGTCTTTGTAGATACATGCACTTTAACACCAACTTAAGTTAACTGCAGATCTTGCAATAATAATTTAAGTTATTTAAAATGCAAGCTTTCAAGATGCATTAGCACTCATCTTAAGGCTTTATCTTTGCTTCTATGTTCAATGACAAACTGTAGCTGTGCTTTAATGTTATTTTTTGTTGGCATACCTCTCATGCAGGTGAAATTGGCTCGTCTTTGTAGATGCATGCACTTTAACACCAACTTACGTTAAATGCAGATCTTGCAATAATAATTTAAGTTATTAAAGATGCAAGCTTTCAAGATGCATTAGCACTCATCTTGAGGCTTTATGCATTTCTAAAAACCCCAATTGTTTAAATCTTTACTAAGGGATCTAAGGCATAACAAAAGTTTGCATATTTGATAACTTAATTTGGTCAATAAATGGCATTACTTAAAACTCCAAACTTTCTATATAATAAATAGAAATATACAGGATATCAGTTTAAAAATGTATATATATAAAAAAGTCAAAAAGCCTGCTGAATACCAGAGAGGCTTACCACACTCCAAAAGCCATGGGTACCTAACGAGCAAACAACATGTACCAAACAATTGGATCTCACTCAATTTTCAGTGGGCTACCATCCTCTATTTGGACTTGAAGGGAAAGTGTCAAAAAGCCTACGGAATACCCCAAACTCCAAAACCCATGTATACCCAAACAATACGATCACATTGAATGTAATCTATTTTATAAGTACTTTCAAAATATGTAAACCATACAGTTATCTACAATTGTTGTACCAGAAATAACAGAAATGAGGTAAATGTTCACAAAACCTGTATAATGAGTATGAAAGGAAGCTGCTTTCTGTGAACTCTGTAGTGACTACAACAATGCCTCCATGACCATGTCTCTCCCCATGTGAGAACCATAAGATGTGGCTTGTCTTCCAAATCAAAAGAAATGTAACGTCAGAAAGCCAGCCTGATGTTCTAAGACTGATCCAGAATGCCTACGGGCATGTAGCAAAACGGTAATTTCATTAAGGAATTCTATTTTATGATTTGTTTTTTGGGCTCATCAGTTTTTGCTTGAGGAACAAAGTATATGAGGTCTTTTAAATTCCCAGCAGTAATCAGCGTCATTATTCTAACAGTGGAATTTAGACATCCTGCCAGAAGATCCCAGCTTCACAGGGGAGGGATCATCAACATTCCATCAAACATCACATGCAAAATCAGTGTAATTAACAGCTGTATTAGATAAAAAACACAACATTTAATTCTGTCATTATCTCATCGTCTTTATGGTGACCTTTCAGGCCATTATGGGCACTTATATATTCTTAATTTAACAATGCTATATGATAACACACACAACAGAACGGGTTACAGAACATACCAAGAGTGAAATCAGAAATCACCAAAACGATAAAGCCCATATTCACAATTTTTTCAAGTAATGACATCAGGAAGCTAGATAGATATTCATTGGAAGAATATATTGGTTTAAACCTTAATGAATAAGTATCATTACAAGTTAATAATCTTTGTTAAATCCCTTAGGAGACCCAGTGCACTGAACACCATTAACATTCATGTAGTGGTTCAAAAATAAAATAATTCATTATTCTGCCAATGCTGTGCTGTAACTTCACCCCTGTATGAAATAGAATTAATGGGCTTTGCTATGGGGTAGTTACAGCATAGATCTGGGTCCCCACCCCGTCTCTAAGCTGACTGTTCGCTCAGAATTATGAATGATTAATTGACATTGTGTGATAGAGCTGCTAGCTTTAGGTAAACATACAGGTTACAGCCCTGACAGCACAGACTGTTCATTCTTTATAGCAAAAGATCATTCAGCACTGTGGGGCTGTGTGATAAATCCGTAGGCACAGTGGATGTTTACTCCCAGCCAGAAACTCTCTCATGTAGCCCTGCCAGCACTGACTGCTTATTCATAAAAGTAAACCATCAGTCAGTGCTGCGGGGCTGTATAGAGCTACCTGCAGATACGTTACACGACCCTGAAGTGCTGGTTGATCATTTACGCTTTTAAATGTATATATATATATATATATATATATATATATATATATATATATACACCCTGAAGAAAGTTACGTGAAGTAACTGAAACATGTCGGTGTAAGCCCCCACACACCCACTGGCCCCACAGTGTTAGGGGCATGAACGAGAATTTTTATTTGTGACTTCTCTCTATGGACCAATTCAAAGTTTTGCTTGATACACCCACCCAGTAACTTGCAACACCAAGATTTAGCTGGACACTGGTCATTAAGTGCATGATCAAAGCCACAACGCCTGGAGCGATTCACACAGAGGACCGGCGGTCACCCCTGCATCCCCCCTTTCAACAGGAACCCTCGTTGGACATCGGAGAGATCCACACGGAGGACTGGCGGACCTAGCTCTTATCATTTTTTTCACCCCCCTGTAAACAGGGATTCCCTCTGGGCTGAACAGCAACTGACAAACTTGATTGATCCGGAGGAATACGGAGGAAGTGGCAGCCTTCTTTGGTTATGCTGATGCCTCTAGTGGTTCTGCAACTGATTCGTAGGATTATGGAGGAAGCGTTAGCTCTTTGTGGGAGATGCTGATAGCCCCTTAAAGTTCTGGTGAGCCTCAGTGTGTTTGTTTTTCACGTGGTGATACAGGTGAAGGAGTTCCCGGATTGGATTTTAACACAATACATGGAGTTTCTCACCATTTTGGACTTTAAAAAGCACTAGCACTTTATATGTTTAATGTTTTAACAAATTTGCACTTTGTGAGTGTTTATTGCTCTGCTGAAAACTATATTTATTTAGTTTTATGGTTTCCTTAAGAACTCTTTTAAATGGACAGTCAGCGCTCAGGTAAATCAATTTAATGACCCTGCTGCTCCCTAGTGTGCTGAATGGCAGGACTTGTTTCCAGAGTGCCCCTGCTGCCAGAGGGGAGTGCTGTCAATCAATCCTCATTAAGGCCTCATGCACACAGGGCATTTTTACCGCAGCTTAAAAACGCTTCTCCATGTTGTTCTATGTGTCCATGCACATACAGGCTTTTAGGAGCTGTAAGTGACATAGGCGGTTTCAAGCTGCAAAAAAACCCCAGAGCTAGCATGTTCTGAGGACCGTAAAAACTTCTGATGCTGCTAAAAGCTGCTAAATGCTGCTTAACGCTGGATACAGCCACGTTAAGCCTCGTCAAGCATTTTATTTTGACATGTCAAAATCAATGGTTCCCTATGAGAGCCCACTGATTTGAATAGAAGTCGCACCAGAAGTCAGATCATGATGATCTGGCTTGCGGTGCGGCTTGTGCGCTGAGGATCTTGAAGGGGAACCATCGCAAAAATGAAAAAAAAATAATCTGGCATGGGGTTCCCCTAAGATCCTTATCCAAGGATGCAGCCCAACAGGTCAAGAAAGGGGGGGGGGCGAGCGAGCGGGCCCCCCTCCTGGACCATACCAGGCCACATGCCCTCAACATGGGGGGATGGGTGTTTTGGGGCAGGGGGACAAGGGTCTATTCCCAACAACCCTGACTGTTGGTTGTTGGGGTCTGCGGGTGGGGGGCTTATCAGAATCAGGAAGCCCTTTAACAAGAGGGCCCCCAGATCCCGGCCCCCCCACCCTATGTGAATAAGTATGTACATTGTACTCCTACCCATTCACCCAAAAAGATCAAAAATAAAAACAGTACACAGGTTTTTGACAAAATAATTAAATCAGCCCAGGCGTCTCTTCCGATTTCTTCTCCATCTGGCAATGTCTTCATCCTCCAGTTCTTCTCTCTCCGCTGTCTTCTCCCTCTGCTGGTTCTCCTCCTCTCAATGCTGTCTTCTCCCCTCTCTGGTTCTTCTCTTCTCTCTGCTGTCTTCTACCTCTGCCGGGTCTCCTCTCTCCACTGTCTTCTCCCTCTGTTCTTCCTCCGATGTTCTCTCAACGCTCTCTCCCGCTGTAATGCTAGGTCCGCTGTGTGCCATTACTTATATAGCCATGGGGCGTGGCCACCCGGTGCCATCATCCGGAGGTCTCGTCCCTTATGACATCACCGCCTGGGGCATGATTGGGTGGTGATGTCACAAGGGGCGGGCTTTCAAATGATATCACGGATGGCCCCGCCCCATGGCTATACAAGTAATGGCACACGGCAAACCTAGCATTACAGAGGAAGAGAGAACATCGGAGGAAGAACAGAGGGAGAGGACAGCAGAGAGAGAAGACCCGGCAGAGGGACAAGACAGCAGAGAGAGGGGAAGAGCTGGAGAGGGGAGAAAACATCAGCGGAGGAGGGAGAAAAGCCAGAGAGTGGAGAAGACATCAGCAGAGGTGGAAGAGGCTCCAGAGAGGGGAGAAGACATCAGCGGAGGGGGGAGAAGCTTCACCAGAGAGGGGAGAAGATACGTCGGAGCTGCTTTAATAAAGGACTTAAAAACCTGTGTATAGTTTTTATTTGTTTTTGATACCTTTTTAGATGAAAGGGTAGGGGAGACAATGTACTCCTTACTCATTCACATAGGGTGGGGGAGTCGGGATCTAGGGGCCCCCTTCTGAAAGGAGGCTTCCAGATTCAGATAAATTGCCCACCTGCAGACCCCGATAACCACCGTCCAGGGTTGTGGGAAAGAGGCCCTTGTCCTCATCAACATGGGGACAAGGTGCTTTGGGGTGGGGGGGCGCAGTGCCCCCCCGCCCCAAAGCACTCACCCCCCATGTTGAGGGCATGTAGCCTACTATGGCCCAGGAGGGGGGACACTCGCCCCCCTTTCTTGACCTGCCAGGCTGCATGCTTGGATGAGAGTCTGGTGTGAATTTTGGGGGGCCCCATGCCATTTTTTTGGGCGTGGGGGTTACCCTCAAAATCCATACCTGACCCAAGGGGGATCCCACGTTTATTTTTTTCATTTTGGCAAGGGGTACCCCTTCAAGTTCCTCAGCACACAAGTCGCACCACAAGTTGGATCATCATTATCCGACTTGGATGTTACTTCTATTCAAATCAATGGGTTCTCATAGGGAACTATTGATTTTTAATAGAGGCAGAAAAACGCTGCTAAAAGCTAGCGCGGCTAAACGAGCATTAATGCCAATGCAAAAAGCTACTAAAAGCACGTTTTTACAGCAGCTTTTTCCTGGCATTGGTACTGGCTCGTTTTTTCTAAAGCCCTGTAACATGAAGCCTAAGTATTTGCTTCTTTACTAACAGGGTAATCAGAAAGCTGGTGGGAGAGAGGGGTAAGTTGCCTGACCACACTACTCGGGGGGTGGGGCAGTAGTCAAAGAAATCTTTTCATATCATATTTATCTATACTTACCTAGTGAATTTTTTTGTTAGGAAAATTTTTCCATGGATTTAGTGTTTTTTCCCTTATCCGGTCTTTCCTGCTGGGGGTCTCCTTTTGCCCCTGTGTCGACCCAGAAGGTAGATTTGCCCATCTTCACACATTTGCATTGGCTTGGACATAATTTTCAGGCTCAAGTATGTAGAATAAACCAATACAAAATGCAAAAATGGTAACTGTTTGATCTTTGCAACATTATATGTGGTTATATGAACCTTAACTGAGCTCTTTTCATTGTATTTAGTGCATTGCATCCATAAAACGTGTTCAGAAAGAAAAAGAAAGGGCTTCATTCATTGGATTGTACATTATATGAGTATGCCATATACAAATTTGCTAAAAGTAATATAGGCCATTGCTGGTATTATGCATTCATTCTTCTTTCAAATTATTTTAATTATTTTCACTAAAACATCCAAAAACGTTGGTGAGCGGCGTTTTTGCGCTTTTTGAGCATTTGCATGTTTTTACAGCTGAAAAATGTCTCTCAGAACCCACTGGTCTTGGGTTTTTTTACAGCTCAAAAATGTCCCAGCCAAAAACATTTGATAACAGCCTATGTGTGCATGGACACATAGGATAACATGATGGAGAGTTTATTGACTGTAGAAAAAACGTCTGCAGCTAAAAACAGCCGTTCTAAAACAGTCCAAAAATGTCCAGTGTGCATGAGGCCTTATGTTAAAAGTAAAGCATTGCCATGTCCTTTTAAACAGAGTTGTTGCCCCATATGTACCTGTAAAGTGCAGTTATCAGGAGAATGTTTTTTCCCTTACTGCTTGGACCTTGAAGAAGGGGAGATACCCCGAAAGCTTGTCCTGAAAAATTTTATGTTAGTGCAAATAAAAAAAGTATCACGGACAGTACTCAGTTTTCCCTTATGGAATTCTAAAACACATGGATTGGATACTAACATGAGTTCATTTTAAAGTATAACTTGTAATGATACTTCTTCTTTAAATTACTTTTTATTGCCTAATTCAGTCTCTCTGTAGTTGGGCTTGACGTGCATTTTAAATGTAAGCAGATTTTGGAGCCTGTCTTGCAGATAAAACTGAGCTGCGAAAGTATAGAAGGGATGCATCATACCTACCCATGCCAGATATCCAGTGTGTATGGATACCTTGTTGCAGGTAATCTGAATTCTGCACACATCAGATCCTGACCCTACAAAATGTACAAGCTAGGCATTCTCAACTATATTCACCAAGGGTTCTTAAAAGAAACACTATGCGCTCCCCACCCTGCATCCAAACAGCCTGGGTCTCTCATGATTGTCTTTACATGAACTGCCCCAGCCTGTGGGACTCCTCCCTCCCCCCACCCCTTTTAATTTCCTCTTTTCTCATTTCTTTGCAAATTGAGATTTGAGATTGCCTTCAGTCTCGCCTTTCCATGGTATGGCCCTTTGTCTGCAGACCGAGGGCATTTTTGTGGACCTGCGGCCAATGCCGCTGAGTCATAATTTCTGCATCTACCCCACTGAGATATTAGACCGTGAATGTTCCTAGTCATCTTCTTTTTCTTACTTACTCATATAAACCCCCTGGCGGGGATATCCAGTAGAGGAACACATGTCATATCTCTAGTTGCTTACTAGTGCACCTGAACCATGGGCTCCCTTGGTAGGCCCTCGAGGCCTAGGCGACATATTTGGACCTATGGCTTATACCCCCAGGTCGCTCAGGAAATGTCTTGTATTTTTAAAATACCCAGTTGATCACATCCTTGCCCATGTTATTATGATATGTTTGATGTGCTGTACCCCTGTGTGGGTGATTGACTGTTTTGTTATTGAGCTTTTTTTTCACAATAAAAATTATTGTACCAGAAAAGAGACACTATCACCAAAATAAAAGCCTAACAGCGATCTATATTTAGATAGTATTATAGCTGTTGTAATATTATTATATTAATTATAATATAATACAGTACATTATAATATAATACAATTTTTTAATTGCATTTTAGTTTTAATAAAAATCCGTTTTATGCCATATCACTAAAGTAGCATACTGTAAGTCTTAATGTGAAAACTTTGTTTACATGTTTTACAGTGCTTGGCTTGCCACCAGAATTTCCCTTTTAAGGGTGTTGTGAAAGAGCAGTATACTATATCTAGATCATGTGGTAATAAGGTCCAAAAGGATACAACCATTAGCAAGGTTATTAACCACTTCAGCCCCGGAAGGATTTCCAGCTTTAGGACCGGAGCCCTTTTTGCGATTCGGCACTGCGTCGCTTTAACTGACAATTGCGCGGTCGTGCGACGTTGTACCCAAACAAAATTTGCGTCCTTTTTCCCCACAAATAGAGCTTTCTTTTGGTGGTATTTGATCTCCTCTGCGTCATTTCTGATCGCCGCTATAAACAAAAGAAGAGCGACAATTTTGCTAAAAAAAAAACAAATTTCTTACTTTTTGCTAAAATACAAATCCAAAAAAAAAAAATATAAAAAAACATTTTTTTCACCGTTTTTGGCCGATTTATATTCTTCTTCATATTTGCGATAAAAAAAATCGCAATCTGCGTTTATTGATTGGTTTGCGCAAAAGTGGTCGCGTTTACGGATGATGAGAATTCACTTTTGGGTTTTTTTTTTTTACTAGTAATGGCGGCGATCTGCGATTTTTAGCGGTACTGCGATATTTCAGCGGACATGTCGGACCTTTTTGACACTTTTTTGGGACCATTGGCATTTATATAGCGATCAGTGCTATAAAAATGCACTGATTACTGTGTAAATGCCATTGGCAGTGAAGGGGTTAACCTGCAGGGGGCGCTCTAAGGGTTAAGTATGTTCCCTGGGCGTGTTCTAACTGTGGGGGGACTGCCCTAACAGGGGAAGGGAAGTGGTCACAGCCTTCGTATACAGGAAGGCTGTAATCACAGCCCTTCCCCCTCACACAGAACGGAGGTCCGTGTTTACATACACGGACCTCCGTTCCTTCGCTCCGGGGGGCCATCGCGGGTAGCCGGCGGCAATCGAAGCCATGGCACCCACTCCCTGGCCCTCCCCGAACACAGTGAGCGCGCAGGCACGCCTCCGGCGGCGCGCGCGTGCTCACAGTGCGCGTTATCGCAGCCGCCGTCGTATGACGGCGATTTGCGATAACGAGCCACTTTGTCGCCGTCAACCTGAGGTTGGCGGTCGGCAAGTGGTTAAGAAAAGTTCTAGATCAGCCTTTCTCAACCTTTTCTACACTAAAGAACCCTCAAAATAACCAGTCTCAGGGAATCCTTGCTAAAAATGACTATATCTACAACTCATGATACATTAGTGTGATGGTCAGTGGGAAGAATTACATTTGTGGACACTGTGATGATATCACATGTGAGACACACACAAAGTCATGATATCACGTGTGAGATGCAACTAAGACTGCCCCACTTTTAGAAAGCAACTCCATTTTGTGATGGTCAGCCATTGCAGTTTGAACGTAGGACAAGACTCCTCATTTCCACCCCCTCCCTTTCTGGCCAGATCAACTTCAAAAGGGGGCCATCTGATCATGGTTTATGACTGGTCAGGAAGAAGCGGCCTGTTTGTTTATCTTAAACAAACATAAACCAAACTAATGTTTGGACATGCAACACCATAAATCGCCCCCAGCAATCCTGACCTTTTCAGTAACTCTGAAACAACACGAAAAGGTAGAAAAACTTACATACAGTCATAATTTCAGCTTAGAGCATGCCAGTAGTAGATACCCAAGGAGGGATAGAACTAGTATGTTCCCTTCCCAGGGTCCTAGAAGGTCTCAGAACCCTCATGTTTGGAGTCATTTGAAAGCTTTATGCATGCTGAGATTGAATTTCTTACTGGGAGATTTGTCGTGCGGCCCAATCTTGACATATGCTTTTCATACACAATGCATGAATTATGAAGCATGTATCGCAACGGCCCACCCTGGACATTGTCTAAGAAACCGCCCTCTTATCCGAATGGCCAGGGGTATATGGCTCCACCCCTTGTCATCCAGAGAAAAGGGATTGATAAGATCAATTGTCAGTTCTCAATTACCATCAATGAAGCACCATCAGTGAATCAGAAAATTATCTTCGAAACACTGGTTAGGCAAGGACATTTCAAATGCAGGAATTTTCATTTTGTTTATTTGCTGTATATTTTGTCTCAGTATTTTGCAACCTTCTTTTATTTTTCTGCAAATATTTTACTGCACCTTAAACTTGACCTTTTCATTATTACACCTTTCTTTGAAAAGTGTTAATTTTGTCCCTAAAGCTCTTAATGCAACTATCACAAATCTGTTCCTTTGAACAGAGCTACTGTTTTTAAAATAACGCATCTGGATATACCTGTCTGCGGTGACAGGTGGTTATTCTGGTTACTCTGAGTTCCTCTCGCTCGGTTCCGAACGTAGTGGTGATGGCAGTGAAAGGGTTAATTGTTTGAATTAGCCCGGTAACAATCGCTCTCAGGCGGCTGGCATTTAGACGGTGGTCCCGCAAACTGGGAAATCTTTGTGCTGAAAGCAGCTGAGAGTGGCATTGTTACATTAGTGACAAGTACAGTGTTAGATCAGGGGGTCCTCGGTCGCCTGTCAGTGAGGGCAGCGATCTGATATCCGCGTTCGTCACAGACACTGAGAAGAATTACTCCCTTACAGATAGCTAAAAAGATCAATGATGTCAGTGGGAACATATCTGAGAGGCAGATTTTGCCCATTGCTTGTGGAACCCCTAGCAACCTCTGGAGGAACCCTGGTTGAGAATCCTTGGTCTACACCAGTGGTTCTCAACTCCGGTCCTCGGGACCCCCCAACAGGCCAGGTTTGCAGGATAACTGAAATACATCACAGGTGATATCATTTGCTGCTCTTTGATTGCAGTGTTCTAGTCTGCATCTCTGCATCTCCCCAAGGTAATACTTAAAATCTGGCCTGTTGGTGGGTCCCGAGGACCGGAGTTGAGAACCACTGGTCTAGACAAAAGGAATATTTATAAAACTTCAGCAAAGTATCAACTTGCAAACTGCAATAAAAATTTATTGAAACTGTCCTTGAAAACTTTAAGGCCTCATACACACGGGCGTATCTAAAAAAATAAACAAAACGTCGGGTCCGACGTCAAGGAAAAAAAGTTGACGTTTTTCGGCGTTATGCATTGGCGTTTTTGAGCGTTAGTGAGCGTCGGCGTCAATAGGCGTTTTTTTAAAAAAAATCATCCCTCTGCTATTTTTCAACCTAAAAACGTCGGCGTCAAAAAACGCCGGAAAACGCTGGTACAATATTAGGTGGCGTTTGTTGGCGTTTTGTGGCGTCGGCGTCAAAAAACGTCAAAACGTTACAGCCTCAGAACGCGATGGCCATGGGTTCTACTATCTGCTCACTAACGCCGACGCCACCTACAGCTCAAAAACGCTGACGTTTTTATGGGGCCATTGACTAACATGGAGAGCTGCAGAAAACGCCGGCATCAAAAAACGTCCGTGTGTATGAGGCCTAAAAACCGTGTGATTCTATGATTTGTATCTAGTAACAGAGTCATTTCTCATACAAACGTTTACGATGTCTTATTTTTTTAACAACATATCTTTTTAGACTCCGTAAAGATTGTTCTGGCATTTGTTAAATCATTAATTGAAAAGCACACAGTCACCAGCAATTCAAATTTGGGGGTATTATTTTCACTGTCAAAGAGGTGTTGGTGAGGCATTCATTCAGTGTCCTTAATCTAAATGTGTTCTTATTATATTTATTTTTTATGTAGAGTATATAACTGCCATCTAGAGAACAAAGGACAATTAAATCAACTTTGTGTTAAAAAAAATAGAAAGACCCCTTCTACAATATTGCAGCCCCAACTCCCTGGCTTATAGACCATCTATATAATCCTTTATTGCTTATGGCATATTAGGGGTACCAATCTTGTAAAGCGAGCCTCGTTGTTTATTTAGACTTAACATAAGCAATTTCATTTATTGTAAGCAATTTAACATTTTATACAAATGCAGTATTGTTAAAGAAAAGGCTTTTATCAAATCTTGGCACCCTTGTCTAAACATGCAGTCTCTATGATGCTTGTTGAGAAGATACAATTCAAGCATTCTTCTAGGTTACATAGTGGGGGACCCTTCCTGCTTTCCCATCTTCCTGAGAAAGGAGGAGAATGCAAAGCCCAATCAGTTTTATAGTATCAAAATTTCAACTCCAAGCCTGAGACAGAAGAAAGTGTACCATAATCTGGAAATAAAAAGATGAATACTAAGTCCCCATACACACTATTAGATTTTCTGCAGATGTTTTCCTTCAGATTTACCAAAACCATGTAGTGTAAGAGCCTGCCTGATTGCATACAAATGAAAACTCTTACGGTTTGACCTCATATTATATGGTTTTGGTAAATCTGAAGTCAAAAATTTGCAGAAAATCGAATAGTGTGTATGGGGTCTAAGGGTGTTCTACTATGCAGAAAGGAGGAGAAGTGGAAAGTGTAGGACTTGCCAGAAAAAGCACAACACTCTTCCCCTTAATTATGTATAACCCACTGTTTTGCTTTATAATTAACAGATACCACTGTACGGAATAAGATTGCTAATGTCGATAAGTAATTTACTGTTGACACTGTTATAATTTTATTATATATGTAGATTAAGTCAAACACTTTTCTATTATTTTGCACAACACAATATATTCCAGCTGATGTACCTGTTTGTTACGTAATACATGTCCCAAATCCCGGACGTCTAGAAATTAGCAGACAAACCCCACCTAGTGGATGAATTTAGACAATCACTGAAAATGTTTTGGAGAGGTGCTGAAACGCAGTGTAAGCTGTAAGCCAAAAGCTACATAAACTCAATGATATTATATCTACATAAAGTTGTTTCTAGAACAATAGAGGGAAATATGGATGCAATTGTATCGTTGCTGGATTAAAGTGTGAAAATGTTCCAGTTACATAACAGAGGGGGAATAGAATACGTTGGGGGAGGGCGATTTATGAAAACAAAAGCAGACAGAATCTAGAGCCGTTGTGCATGGCAACCAATCAGCTTCAATCTTCAGCTTGTTCGGTTAAGCTTTGAAAATGAAAGCTAGAAGCTGATTGGCTGCCATGCACAGCTGCTCCAGATTTTTTTCTGTTGTGATAAATTCCCCTCTATGAACTTTAAATCTCAAAAAAATGTTGATAACGAAATCCTTAAAAATGCGAAGATTACCCTATCGAGGAATAAAAATATAGCCCCCCCAAATTTATATATACAGTGTGTGTATATATATATATATACTGTAAATATCATACACAATTAGTACACATGCCATGTTGTAGTGCAATGTTGTTAAAATGTTACTTTTGTTTTGTTACTTTTGTTTTCATCTCATAAAATGTAATTTCCTGCTTGTGCCGTTGACTCACTGATTTTTCTAGAAGGCTACACTAAGATAAAAGTCAGATTTTTGCACCCCCTGCAACAGAAATGTAAGTTTTGGTGAGATACTCTCCAAGGGTAAGTCACTTCTAAAGTAATGCAGGCGCTGCAGCTTTCCTCATTAGATCACAGAAAGTGCATCAACTGATTGGTAATGAACCAGTCACAGTATGCGAATCAGTCTAGTGAAACAAAAAGTTATTTCTTCACACCAACAAAATGTAGGAATCAAAAAGTTTGTAAAAGTCCTTGTACATTGATCACCCAGAGGGGTTTGCTTTTCACAACAAAAGTGGAGCTACTTTTTAAAGTATGTCGTCAGATATTTTGGGTTGTCATATCTCAAGTTTTTGTACATTTTGCTTTATTTAATTAAGAAAGCAAAACAGTAATGATACTGTGCAAACAACCATCAAAAAGTACTTTAACTCCGCTACATATGGTAAACTCTAAAAATTGCTATGGGTTCACTGCACTATTCTACCGGGAGCCATAATAATAAAAAAAACATATGGGGCATATTTCTTAAAGCATGAAGTTATCAATTTGTTTATTAAACTACATATCTGTACTTTGTTCAATAAGAATAAATAGTAGATGCTTCACCCTCTTGGCATTGTTACTTCTTTAAAACTCAACACAAAATCTAGTGAACATTAAATCAATCTGTTGAGCATTTGCTGATTACTTAACACCTTAGTTTTCCTATGCTTGATTTGCTGCATTTTTAAAATCATAAATGATCAGTTTTGCAATCATGTCCCCACCAAAAACATCTACCGCTCTCAACAAGGTAAATCATAATTTTTTTTTTATGATTCCCTATAGAGATCTCTGAAGGCAGCAAGGAAACCTAAACTGTACCAACATTCTGGAATGTCAGCACCAAAGATAACTCAGTTTTAGCAAACTACAAATCATTAGTAGATTGCTAAAATGAGTTCCAATGTATCTTTGAACACTGTTTATTAGATACATAGAGCAATGTATATAAAATCACAGTCACTCCAGGGATATTTGCATCTCTTTATATGCTTTCATTTGCCCTGATTATTTTCAGAATTTACACAGACTTTCTGGTACCTGCGGCATTACTGAATCCCACTCATACTGAATTTTCCTGATACAGGCAGTGTTCAAAAAATTTACAATTAGTACCAGTTTAAAAAACTGTAGTGAAAAGGAAAAAAAACCTAACTAGTCCTCATGGAAATTTCCCTAAACTAAACATGAAAAATGGATCAGAGGAAGAACCAAATTACTTATTTTTTTAATTACCAAACATTACATAAATTTGAATAAAAATATAGTACATAGCTATCCAAAGATATCAGTGATAATTCAAAGAGAACCGAGTGTTCGACTGGGTGAATTTCTATAGACGTTGACTATAACAGTTACACATAAACATTTAAAATCTCAGATTATGGTCATAAAACTAAATGATTGTAAAGAATCATCCATCTGGCTTGCACAAAAGGAACATGGTAAAAAGATTATCTAACACAAATTACGAGTATATGCACACAGAAACCCTAACATGACCAAGATCATGTTGAAAAAGTGGATTTGTATTCTAATATCTAACAAAACTGAAAAAAAGTGTGGGCATTTAAAAAAACGCAAGTGCTTTTGGTAGAAAAGAATGAGTTTTTTGTACTAGTGTTTAGAAGTGTTTAGTGTTTTTCTGCCATAAAAACACTCTCAAAAATGAAAAACAGAAGGGTTTTTTTCTGTTCCTATAGCTTTCTCTAAACACCTCTAGACTACCTAATGTGCATAGACACATAGGGGTTGATTTACTAAAGGTGGAGAGTGCAAAACCGATGCATGCTAGCCAATCGTCTTCTAAACTCAGCTTGTTCAATCAAGCTTTGGCAATAAGACCTTGAAGCTGATTGGTTTCTGTGTGGAGCTGCACCAAATTTTGCACTTTCAAGCTTTAGTAAATCAACCCCATAGGATAACATTAGTTGACTCTACAGGCAAAACGCTAATCTCCTCTTGTAGAGTTTTTTTTAAACTAGTGTGCATGGAGCCTGACAGTAAACAGTCTGCACATTAAAAATAAAACAAGATAGATAATATGGATCTTTAGTCTTACACAGCAGAAACTATAGATTTCTGAGATAATTTCTAAGGGTAAAGGAAACAGTCATGTTATAAATAGTAGAATACTCGTGGGTTGATTTATTAAAACTAGAGAGTGCAAAATCTGGTACAGCTGGGCATGGCAGCCAATCAGCTTCTAACTTCAGCTTGTTCAATTAAGCTTTGACAAAATTTACACTCTCCAATTTTAGTAAATCAACCACTCTGAGTCCAATGGGTTTCAATACAGGGCTTGTTATCAGTTGTTTTATAGGTAATTCTTCATTTTTGTTTTTATGGTGTAGTAGTCAATAATATTAGCTGATTATATTTTATTAGTATGTTGGATGATTTTATACATACAGGTGTTAATATATGGGGGGCTACTTGGAGGCACACACCACCACCACCACATTGAGGCTGTGAGTTTAAAAATGAGGCTGCAGTTGTTTCATTGCCCATTATACTTGTTATCATTCTAGCAACTTGGAAAATCCCTAATCAGTAGGGTATCTTCCTTTGCTCTACAAAATTTATGAGCAAACATGTTACTAATATGGCCCAAAAAGGTAGCAATACCGATACTGATAATAATTACTTCTAATACTACTAGTAATAAGAATACTAATACTACTAATATTACTACTACTAATAATATTAACCTGAATATCTACCAGTCTTGAAGGAAACCCTGTTCCGGATTTCACAACTGGCAGTTATGTGATCAGATGACATTGGTTACTTGTTTCCTCCAGCAAGGGCCCTGTGACCAAATGCCTTATCCTGTCTTCCAGACGTCTTTGCAAAGCTCACATCAGGTGAGCGAAATGCATTAACGTCACAGCATCATGTAACCCGGAACTACACTCACATCAAGCGGTGTTCTGAACACCTACCACCCCACACACACACATACAAGCACCGCAGTGCAACTACCGGCTCCATCTATCTGCCGGGCACAGGATTGATCCGAGCATTGTCTGCCGCTGCCCAGTCCCAGTCCCGAATGGATACATTGGTGAGCTGAGAGGAAGACACGGAGGATGAGCCACATTTGAGCCTGCACTACAGCACTACAGCCCAGCACAGGACCAGCTGGCGGGGGAAGGGGTGAGATTGTTCCATGGGACACTGATCCCCTTCATCAATTATCATTTACTAGCGTGTGCATTTCCTGTGTCTAGTGCTGTGACTGGTTTACTCTTTTGCTTTGGTTCTTGCAGGTTTGCTGCTATTCTCACGGTGAAGGGTGAGACTGTTCTATGAGACACTGATCCCCTTCATGTACCTACACATACCAGTCTGTGCATCTCCTGTGAGCAATGCTTACAACATCCAGATACAGCGTTACATATGGTGCTGCACATGAGGTCCTGATTGAATTTATCAGCAACATTGTGGACTGAACTTTCACAGCCAAACAGCCCCTCAGTGGCCAAATATTATATACGCTCCACTTCAGCTGAACTAACCCCATGTTACCCTGGTCCTTCACCTGGAATATTGCACCTGGCTGCAATCACCCTGACATGTTGGCACTAAGTTCCCTTCCAGCAATTCCAGGAGAATTCCATGGAATTCCTGCTGCTCCCCCCTCCCAGCAGTGACTGGTTCCAAGTCCATCTGTATATGTGTGCATGGGTTATGCGAGTTTACCCTGGTTGTCTGTTTGTTGTATGGCAACGTTGTCTTGAACATTTTAAGTGTGTGGCATTATCCTTGCCTTGGTATTTTGTAAATTGCTTTCTTTTGCACAATAAATTTTTGCATGTTGGTATACTGCAGTGTGTTCCTTTTGAAGCCGGTTCTATTCTGGTAAAGACTCTGCATCCCCAGGTTTTCCCTTTTCCCAGTCTCCCCCCTTGGTATATGGTCCATTTGGCTTCTGGAACCCCATCCCCTGATGCTGGGACGAGTCAGCCCATTCTATGCAACTAACATAGTTATCCTTGATTTTTCCTTCTTTTAGCTTTTGATTAGGTTAATATATAGGGGGCTACTTGGAGGTACACACCACCACCATATTGAGGCTGTGAGTTTAAAAATGAGGCTGCAGATGTTCCATTGCCCATTATACTTGTCCATTGCCCATGTAGAAGTACCACTGTACTTCTAGCAACCTGGAAAATCCCTAATCAGTAGGGTATCTTCCTTTGCGCTACAAAATTTATGAGCAAACGTGTTACTAATATGGCCCAAAAAGGTAACAATACCCCTACTAACAATAATTACTTCTAATACTACTAGTAATAATAATACTAATACTACTAGTATTACTACTAATAATAATATTAACCTGAATATCTACCAGTCTTGAAGGAAACCCTGTTCCAGATTTTACAACTGGCAGTTGTATGATTGGATGACATTGGTTACTTGTTTCATTCAGCAAGGGCCCTATGACCAAATGCCTTATCCTGTCTTCCAGGTTAGGTTGGGAAGCTGGGGAAGTAGGGTAATAGGTAAGTCCCCTACATACAAACCTTCGAGTTGCAAACTGTCAAAGGGTGTTTTCACAGTTTTTTTTGCTCAACCTAGCGGGCTGAATGAAAAAGAAACTGACAGATCGCCGTACGAACACAAGTAATGTTAGTACAGTGATCTCCTCAGCTGTGCTATTGTGTTCTGACAGGGGGACTCCCCCCGCCAGAACACACTGATCAGCGCTTGCAGCCTTTGTCTGCAAGCACTGATCTTTGTTGGACTTATGAATGAGCTCCCGGAACTCGTTCGTAAGTAGGGGACTTACTGTAAATCACAGCCTTAATGTTGCAGGGCATGTTCATTTTTGACATTGCATAGTGCAGTGTTTCTCAACTCCAGTCCTCAAGGCGCCCCAACAGGCCATGTTTTCAGGCTCTCCATGATTTTGCACAGGCGATTTGATCAGTTTCACTGCCTTAGTAATTACCACAGCTGTTTCATCTGAGGGAAATCCTGAAAACATGACCTGTTGGGGCACCTTGAGGATTGGAATTGAGTAACACTGGCATAGTGTATAATGAATTTAATGTTTCATTTTACTGTTTATTAAGCTATTCAACTAGCCATATCATTTCAAAACACTGTGCTTGGGAAGCAATTGGTGAGCACAAAGAACTGTCCCCTATTTAAGTCCATTTGGTAAAGGCCTTAGAATGGCGAACAAGGGGGCCTAGTTTGATTGTTTTAACTTAAATACAATCCATTTTCTTTACCTAAAGAGGTTTTACTAATGGTGTGAAGGAAAATACCGAAGGAAAAAGTGTGGCTGCCGAGCTGCTTGTTGATGTTGGCATGCAAAGAAGAATAAAGAAGACAAATAATTGTGTGCTTTGGCTACACAATGACCCTCATAACAAACTGCCTTTACAGTAGGCCTCTTTAACAGCAGTTTCACAAAAACTGACAGCTTGAAAATGTTAACTGCATTTCCTACAGGGATATTTTTGAACAGAGAGTTGTTGCTATATGCCAAGTGAAAGCTCTGCTGGTCTCCACTGTTACAGTCTGGGAGTGTTTACTTTCTGGGCTTTCAGAATGTTATTACATCTGTAATTGACTTGCTAATTGAATCTGCATAAGACTTGCATATTGAGATCTTCAGCTCACCTACAGCGCGTCCTGAAATAAGCCGCCAGTCAGTTTTATGCTCAATTAATTAGAGCAGACTAGCAGTACATAAATCACAAGTCAACAGAACTTCAAAGCATTTAACACACTGTACCAGTTTAATTGCAATCACATATTGGGTTATTTTTATATTTTTACTTTCTGTTAAAACTGTCATATACCTCTTTTGTCACATAAATGCCAAGTATTTACAGCACTGATTTCCATACCCAGGAGATCCTGGCTTTATAGTGAGAGAAATCTCCCAAACTAGAACTCAAATAGTATTTTAACAGATTCTAACCTTTTCCCACTGTTAAAAAAAAAAGTTAATTCATGTTAGGATTGCACAGATACCAGTATCGGTATTGGTGCCGATACTATGCATTTGCACAGGTATCGGTACTCGTGCAAATGCAACGATACCCAAAACCAATACCTTCTGGCTTGGTTCTTTCAACTGTCAGCGGGATTTCCCCACTAACATCTGAAATGTAATGCAAAGAATGCCGGCAATTATTGGTTGATAAGGAGTGGGGCTGCCGCATCCTTAACAACCAATGACATTTCATCTGTCCGCAGGATCCCCCTCCCCTCCCACCAGCTATCACCCTCCTGTCCTGAAGGACAGAGAGAGCAGAACCGTCTAAGCGCAGTATGACGGCAATTAAATGTGTAAAAGGTAAGAAATACAGTTACACAGTTAAAACAATTCCAGAATAAATGATGAATGTGATGTTCATCTGCTCTACTCTCGGGTGGTAGCCGCTGGTCGGTTGGTGGCCAGAGGTCTGGGGGTGCTGGTGGCTCCTAGCACTTCCTGGTAAACTCAGAGACACGCAGGTGCACTAATGATGTCACGTCCGAGTACGTCATCAGTGCCCCCGATTGTCTCCGAGTTTACCAGGAAGTGCTGGGAGCCATCAGCATCCCCAGACCTCTGGCTACCAACAGACCAGCGGCTACCACCCGAGAGTAGAGCAGATGAACACCACATTTATGCATCATTTATGCTGGAATTGTTTTAACCTTGTGAGTGTAATTCTTATCTTTTGTACATTAAATTGCAGTCTTACTGCACTTAGATGGTGCTGCTCTCTGTCCTTTGTGTTCACAGAGTCCCTTCTAACCCCCCCACCCAGCCATCTTTTCACCCTCTTACTACCCCCCCACCTTGCCCTCCCTTCACCCTCCTACTACCCCCCCACCCTGCCCTCCCTTCACCCTCCTACTCCCCCCCACCTTATCCTCACTTACCCCTCTACTCACCTCTCACCCGCCCTGCCCTCAACCCAGCATTATCCAACTCCCTATTAACCCCCTACTCCCAAACCACCCCTCTACCTCCTCAACCACCCCTCTACCTACTCTTCCATAGGTATCGGTAATTGGTATCAGTGAGTACTTAAAAAAAAGTATTGGTACTCTGTGTTAAAAAAAATGGCATCGGCGCATCCCTAATGCATGTATGTTTCTTCATTGGAGCCATCAACTATCTTAGTGATGATTATCAGTACAATTGGAATAGAGTTTAATACTTCCTATTTGCAGCACATGCAGCAGCCTCAGGAAGGAGCCTGCAGTGTAAATCCCCCAGCTTGCAATGGGGCAGGCAGAGAAGAGGAGGAGCCGACAGCGCCAGCAGGTAGAGCAGGTAAGTGTAACTTGTTTGTTTTGCGACACTGTACGCAAATAGAATGTATGTCCTTTTTTTCCCCACAAATAGTGCTTTCTTTTGGTGGTATTTGATCACCTCTGCAGGTTTTATTTTTTGTGCTATAAACAAAAAAAGATGACAATTTTAAAAAAACAAAACAATATATTTTACTTTCTGCTATAAAACATATCCAATAAAAAAATATAAAAACTTGAATTTCTTCATCAATTTAGACCAATATGTATTCTGCTGTATTTTTGGTAAAACAAAATCGGACACTCACTGACACTTTTTTGGAAACAGTGACACTAACACAGTGATAAGTGATAAAAATATGCACTGTACTAATGACACTGGCTGGGAAGGGGTTAACATTAGGGGCAATCAAAAGTTTAACTGTGTGCCTAGCCAGTTTTTTTATACAGAATAGGAGGTGCTTTTACTAGAGGAAGACATGGATCCTTGTCCCTGCAGGAACACAGGATCCATGCCCTCCCTACTGACAGAACAGCGATCTACCTCATCTACATAGGCAGACTTCCATTCTGCCTCTGTACCGAATAATCGGCAGGTGCTGGCAGACATCGAGCAGCCGGCGGAGCGCATTCGCGCCCGCTACCTGGAAGTGCAGGATCACATATATAAATATTTATATACGTGATCCTGCGCACAACACATATCTGCTATAGGGCAGTTGGCAAGTGGTTAAAAAAATAACAAGGAAGAGAGGCGCATAGAGAGCACAAGGCATATGGTTACAAGGCAGGAAGCTTTAGCAACACTTTAAAGAGATTAGTAGGCATGTAAAATATTCCACAAAAGAATATATTAATTAAATATAATTTAAATTAGGTATTGAGCTAAACTCTCCTACTAAGGACTTTTGGCTGAAAGGCTTGCATATATTGTAAGAACAGAGTTAGGCAACTACCATTGTTTATAGTGCAAATCCCCAAAATGGCTGTTCAAAGAGGAGAACCATCACCACATAAAATTTTGATTGTACAGACTGCCAAATCCTGCAACTGATTAACAGCCTTTCATTAAACTGTATGTACAGTATACTCCAGCTTTTATCAGTTCATTCCCAGAAAACTACTGCTATTTCTATTGTGCCTATACAAATGACCGCTTAATTGTGGACCATAGTTTCTACAAAAATAAATTCCGATCACGCCTTTAGAAATAGGGAGGGGGTGATTGAATTTCCCAAGCATTAAATATAGTGGTCATTTCTATTTTATACAACCTAAATTATCCAATTTTAAAGTGATCTTAACCTTTCAATATTTGAATTGGCATACCCTCTGCAGAGTGCGCATTGCCCAGTCCTAATTATCAGCATGTGGTTAAAATTTCAAGAACCTGGCAGAGCACTTTAGTGCTCTTGTAGAATGAGAGAAAGGTTTATTCTCTTTTAATAAAGAATGGAAGGCTGAAGGTTTATTTTTTTTTTCTAAAATTGGGAGGCAAAAAAGGGAAAACAATATTCTGAAGAAGCGAACACCTTCAAGCAGCCCAGCATGGACACAGCAGTCACTGTGAAAAACTGGATAGACAAGGACTGGTAATCTTACTAAAAACAGCCAAACTTATTTTAGTATAATAATCTAATAGTATGCCAAAAATAAATAGCAGTTCCATTACAGGACAACCAGAGGCTATAAACCTTCCATACGTAGGGTATTTGTATGCTTTTACAGTCATGGTAAGATGGGATGCCCCTTAGCCATACTTGTTCATGTAACTTACACTTAGAGGTTAGGCACATATAAATATTTGATGAAAAATACTAGTGGAAGGATGCCTATGAAGAATCATCATACTTTTGCCTTGGATACTACAGTCTAACACAAGCACAAAACGATTGGCAGACCAATTATCTTTTTTGATGGTGTAGATGCAGCCAATAATCTTTTTTTGAGCCTACTTGAAAAACGTTCAGAAAAAAAAACAATGTTGCACCTATGTACCTTTTTTCTGTTTAAAGCTTCTATACACTCTAGTGATATCAAATTAGCAGACCTTCCAAAACTAACAAGGCTTGGTGTACTATTCAAAACCAAGCCACTATGTAGTCATGGTACATATCCACTTAAAGTGGAGCTCCAGTTTTTTTTTTCTTTTTTTTGTAAATCCCTTTAATTGTCACAGTTTATCTAATCTTATCTAGCATATGCTGTACATGTAATCTTTGTTGTTATTTAGTTGTTAAATGTACTCACTGTAGCCTCTGTGACACGCAAGCTCCCATCTTCATTGTGGGCATCTGAAGCCCACTAGGAGTTTCTTCCGGGATACCGTGCTGCTGGCTACCCATCGTGCACCTCCCAATCTAGCACCTGCACACTGTGTACAAAGCGCGGCTCACTCGGTGCATTGCAGATTCCCATTGCAATGGCAGTGTCGTAGGAAGTGCCTGCCCCTTTGTTATGGCAACCTGTCAATCAATATAGAAACCCGGGGGAAAGCTAGCATACCATTGACACGTATGATGACACGTATATTCCAGGAGCCAACGGGGGGCAGGATAGGCTATACTGTACTGTGCTGCTGTGAGGTACAATGGAAATGGAGATTTATATTTATCCTATAGGTAATATGCTTGGGAAAAAAAACAACATTGCAAACATTCATTGTAATGCGATCAGCAATGCCTGGGGCCAAGGATCGAAAATAGGGTGGAACTCCACTTTAAATACATGTCAGATGATGTCCCAGTGGTCAGAGAAGCGCAGTTACATTTTGCAGTATTAGTACTGGATCTACTTGTAGTAAAACCAGATTGAATAGGCTAGAGTAGGTAACGTTTAAAGCAGTTATAAAGGCTGTTTTTATTATTATTATTATTTTTTTTTTTACATACATGTTATACTTATTCTGTGCAATGGTTTTTTGCAGGGTAGCTGCCCCGAACTATCTCTTCTGGGTCCCCCGCCAATGCTCTTGGCTCCTCCTCTTCTGCATGTATCCCCATTGCAAGCTGCATGCTTTGGGAGCACAAGTACGGGCTCGCTCCTGTGCCGGGCTGTGTGCATCAATAGACACACACAATGCAGCTTGGTCCTGCCCCCAGCTCCTTTCTCTTTGTGATTTGACTGACAGCTGCAGGAGTCAACGGCTCAATTCAGTTTGTTGCAGACTGCCAGGTAACTGAGCTGAGAATTTTTGTTTGTTTTTTGACATGCGACACCTTTCCATGTGCTCCTTGCTGCAAAGGTTAGTTACAGGTTGGGGTGGTTGGCATTTGTACGTACTGTTGGTGAATTGGTCAGGGGGCGCATTGGATACCTTCGCTGCCACTGTGCTATTGCTGGGTGTGGGGCAGGCTCCCTCCAGGCATACCTGCCCTTAATCTATCCTGTATTATATATGTGCTCCAACTTGGGGGACTCTCAAAATTATAGAGTTAGGACTGCAATACACCGGGGTGCGTTGACATGGTTGCCAACTTCCCAGTTATAATTATACTCTATTTCTGAACCTTTTCAAGTCTGGCAATACTCCAGTCTAATTTTGACTAGTATATTAAAGCCCAACTCCAGCAAAATAAAACAAAATCCACCCTAACAGTACCCCCCTCTCCCCTCAAAAAATGTAAGGATTAATTGTTGATGAATTACCCTCAACCACTGCTCCTTCCCTACTAAATGGTTTAGGTTTTAATTTTTGTCTGCATCATTACGAAGGAGAGAATACTCATCTCATGTCCCAGTGACCATTTCCATCAAGATAGGAAATGGGTGCTCAGACAGCAATACAGTACATACCTAACAGTAGGTCTAAACTTTGTTCTCTTTGCCTAAAATTAATTAAAAAAAAAACAGTTTTGGCTGGGATTTTACATTACACACATAAAAAATTGGTATTTACCTATGTGAGTGCACACTATATACTGACATTTCTTCTTGTTAAAGCCAAGTTTCGCCCAAAAGTAGAAGCTCCACTTATCTGCTTTCTCCCCCCTTTCGGTGCCAAATTTGGCACCTTTTGGTGGGGGGAGCGGATACCTTCAAAAACAGGTACCCACTCCCACTTCTGTGTAAGGGTGCCGCGGCGACCGACGCCATTTGTGGCCACTCCTTCTGCCCCCTGCTGACACTGCAGGTCACAAAAGATAGCGGGACCATTCAGAAAGCGCAGTGCAACTCACGCATGCGCAGTAGGAATCAGGCAGTGAAGCCGCAACGCTTCACTGCCTGTTTCCCTTAACCCGTTGCTGACCGCCCGCCATGGCTTGACGGCGGCAACTTGGTTCGATATCGTAAATCGCCATGACGGCGGCTGCGAGATCACGCACTATGAGCACGCACTATGAGCACGCGCTGCCGGAAGCGCGCTCGCATGCTCACTGTGTTCCGGGGGGGCTAGGGAGTGGGTAGGGCGGACTCGATGTCTGCCGGCTACCCGTGATTGTCCCCCCAGACTGACAGAATGGGCGTCCGTGTATGTAAACTTGGATCTCCATTCTGACAGAAGGGAAAGGGATGTGATCGCAGGCTTCCTGTGTATGGGAGCCACGATCACTCCCCTCCCCCATCCAGCCCAGCCCCCACACAGTTAGGACACACACAGGGAACACAGTTAACCCTTTGACTGCCCCCTGCAGGTTAACCTCTTCACTGCCAATGGCATTTACACAGTAATTAGTGCATTTTCATAGCAATAATCACTGTATAAAATGGTCCCAAAAAAGATTCAAAATGTTCCGACATGTCCACTGCAATATCGCAGTCTCGCTAAAAATCGCAGATCGCCGCCATTACTAGTGAAAAATAAAAAAGTGATATAACCCCCATAAATTAATTTCTCATCATTCGTGGCAACTTTTGCGCAAACCAATCAATAAACGCCGATTGCAAATTTTTTTACCAAGAATATGAGGAAGAATATAAATTGTCCAGAACCGATGAAAAAAATAGTTTTTTAATTTTTTTTTTGGATATGTATTATAGCAAAAAGAAACATTGTTTTTTTTTTTTTGCAAAATTGTCATTCTTCTTTTGTTTATAGCGGCAATCAGAAATGACGCAGAGGTGATCTATTTGTGGGGGAAAAAGGACGCAAATATTGTTTGGGTACAACGTCGCACGGCTGCGCAATTGTCAGTTAAAGCGACGCAGTGCCGAATCGCAAAAAGTGCTCTGGTCCTAAAGTGGGAAATCCTTCCAGGGCTGAAGAGGTTAATAAGCATGCCAGTGCCTGCACCCAGAGCTGGTGGACGGGTCAGCTTTGTGTCCTTATAGTAAAAGTCAGCAGCAGCAGTATTTTTAGCTGCTGACTTATTTTATTTTTATTTTTTTATACAGGCTGGAACTCTTTAACTCAGGTAATAGATTTATTTGTTAAACAAGTATGAACTAAACCTGACACAACATCGAAGCAGAACAAATCTGGTTCCAGGAAAACACAGATTAAATTAATTCTATTACAGCCCAAGTTTTGTTAGGAATGTTGGGAGGCATGTTTATATCATCATGATGCTACGTATTGTTATGTTGGGAGTACTGCACTATCATTCATGTTCATGGCAGTTTACAAAAAGTACGCTCCTACCTGTTCACCATAAATTTATTGACAATTTATTGTACAATTCAGTCCACCATAAATCTATTGACTCCTATTCAGAAATAAGAAAACCTGGAGAACAACCCAAGCTATGAAAAATTCAATTGCTTACTACAAGGTCTTTGTATAAACACAAAAATACTGCAGGGGTGATTCTTTCCTTACTGGAGGAGACTTTACCATACAGGCAGACCAGGCTGCCCAAGATATTTTTGCAATGGATTGTCCAAACTGTGATAGCATAGGCCAGTGGTCTTCAAACTGTAGCCCTTTCCCTGCCCTAATCTGGCCCTTGGGGCAGAATTCATCCTAATGATATGAGGCACTATTGCTCCCACTGACACCAACAGTGGGGCACAAACCCTGCCAGTGACACTAATGATGGGGCACTATTCCTTCCACTGACACCAACAGTGGGGCACAAATCCTGCCAGTGACACTAATGGTGAGGCGTTATACCTCACGCTAATATCAATAATGGGGCACTATTCCTCCCACTGACACCAACAATGGGGCACTATTCCTGCCACTGATACCAATGATGGAGTACTATTCCTTCCACTGATACAAATGATGGGATACTATTGCTACCACTGATACCAATGATGGGATACTATTCCCTCCACTGATACCAATGATAGGGCACTGCTCCTCCTCCTACTGACCACCAAGCCTGAGGCCATGTTTATTCTCATAGATGCTGGGCCCGGGACATTTTCTACCCCACCGGCCACAATTCAGCCCCCCTAAAGTCTGAAGGACAGAAAACTGGCCCTTTGTTTAAATAATGTTGAGACCCCTGGCATAGACAATTCATGGAATGGCAAAATCTAACAGAATGCCAATGAACGTACAACGCCCACAGACATGCAATGATGTCACCATTGAATAACTGCATCTACCATTCTAGTTGCTTGCTATTTAGGCAGTTAGTAAGTGGGTTTAGTAAGTTAAAGCTCAACTCTGATGTGCTCACACTGCAAAGGTTAACTGTTCATTTAGGTATATGGAACATAGAAAAGAAGATTTACTTATCCGATAAAGCTTACCACCATGCTGCTAAACTGGCTCCCAAGGTGTCTTCTCCCCCATACTTCAAGGTCATGGCATCATCAAGACTGATGCAGGGATCACAGCCCTGCTTGGCAGCACAGACCAGACCACTAATACTGCCGCTGCCTCCCCCTCTCAAGCTGTCAGGGAGTTGGAGCAGCGGTGGGAGATCAGAGTAGAGGAGAGGAAAAGGACACTACTGCTGTTGCGGGGTTGTGTGTGTAGCTCAGGAAGCCCCACCCACCACCCAGGGAAAGCAGAGGAAGAGGAAACTAAACTGCTGTGCATCCTGGGAAGGACAGAGCCTGCTGAGAGGGGCTATGACATGTGGTTATGAAGTTACCAGGCAGACTGAGCCTGTGCTGCTGATTGACTCTGGAAATACAGATTCCAGCAGTACCAGAGCTCTGCAGAGGAGAAAAGGGAAGGACTGTCCCTGAGAGGGAGGCAGTCATTGGGAGGACATTGTAGAGCACACACAATGCAGCCGGATGCTGAAAGGATGATTTGTTGCAGCATGGGGGACACAGAGAGGCAGTTCCATGACATCTCCTGGTCTGTGGGAATGCCACTGTCAAGTCTGGTGTCACCACCTGGTCGTGGAAAGGATGTAACTGTAGCTGAGCCGCAGGATGAGATAAGTCATCAACATAGGAGTCAGTGAGAGGCCCTTGGCCTTACCCTACTGCACTCTACTTAACCTCATAATGACACAGTGACACATATATGCGGCATCCAGGCAGTGGCGTTGCTGCAGGGGTGCAGACCACACTCGGATGATACCCACCAGAGGGGAGAAACCAGGGGCTGACTGTTTGGTGACAGGGGAGTGAAGCAGATGTGGCAGCCTCTGATCCCGGGAGTAGCTCACTTGGTGGAGTCTCAGGCTGTGATTGTGCCTTGGCAGCCTCTTTACACACAGCTGATAAAAAGGAGCCAGTGGGCTGCGGGAAGGTGAGAGTCCAGTGTAGTTTTTTTTTTTTAGTGAAGCTAGTGGAGGTGGGAGGAGCACTGTGGAAGGCTAGCAGTGGGGGGGAGCACTGTGGCAGGCTAGCGGGGGGTGACACCATGTTTTACCACACCAGGTGACACCAACCCTAGTGACACCACTGCATCCAGGAGGTAGGTGTTAAACTTGGGCACTGCATATGTGTGTTCTTGCATTTGTGCTGGAGCACGCCACACAGTGCGCTCCCAGCACAGAGACCGGAACCAGATAACTCCTGGTTCCTGGTCATCTGATTGCTGTGATAGCCTCTGATCACTCACTGTGCAGCCCGCCCATGTGTTTTCTTTCTCTTCTGAATGGAGAGAAAGATACATTGTATCTTCCTTTCTTAGCAGAAGAGAAAGGTGTAAGCAAACAAAAGTGTGTAAAAAAAATTATAAACGGTTTGATCTAGGTCATTGTCAGGGTTAGTGTTAGGGTCAAAAGTCAAGGCTGGAACAAAAGGTAGGATTTAAAAAAAAACTGCATTTTTAAAATTAGTATAAATGTCAGTGTGTTTTAGGTAGGATAAAAAATAGCAAAGAGCATACTATTGTTTCTGGGCCATACTACGGGTACAACTAAGGCCGTCTCAATGAGCGGGAACCCCTGGGCACTGCATGGGGGCCTCTGCACTTGGAGTCCTCAGCCATTCATTCATGCCAATTCTAGGCTCCCTGACATCTTCACTGTCCGCTCCACTCAGCGGTATGAGAAGACACCGATCCAATCCTCCTCAGGTTCAGAAACTATCTAATTTTTTCCCTATCATGAAAAAGAGGACTCCAACAAAATGGGGGCAGGAGACACTCCACCGCGCCGATCCCCGGACCTCTAGTGTCTGCATCTTCAGCTCAGTTAGACACAGAATACACTGATACCAGCACAACTGCAGATTCTCCTTTCTTGGATGATTTGGATTCTGGACCCTCATCTCCTGAGGGTGTTAGTGGGGGATCTGTGTTAGTGAGGGATCTGTGATGAGGCGGTCCGCATTAGTGGGGAGGGGTCTATGATGAGGGGG
>BLSH010121711.1:146331-160612 GCA_018402905.1 Glandirana rugosa | reverse complement strand
TGAAGACGACTTGGATATTTAGAAACAAGGAGGGTACTTGATGGATTAAATTCGGTACAGAGACGTGAAAGACAAACGGTCTAATAACATGAGAGAAGTCCGTCATAAAGTGAGAACAAACGGGACACAATTTCGCTAAAAATGGATTAGGTGAGTATGCGAATGACTATTTATTTTATTCACTAAATATGGAAAACACCTATGATCTTCGTTGGTCACGACAACGTCAATAATGTTTATTTTAGTTATTAGTTACTGTTGAAACGATTTCTTTTTATTTCTAGATTAAATAAAAATGTCTTTTCTTCGATCAGTGATTAATTTGTATGTAATAACTGCAACAGCACTGGTTGCTTCTAGTATCCACAAAAGGTATAAATCACTTATTTTATTTATCAGTAAGCGTATGAGTGGATTAGGTAAAAATCGCTTTAACACAGGGCAAACAAGAGTGAAATACTGCCTGAAGAGAGTACAATAATCTGGCAAACAGAAAGTGCAGAGACATGGCTTAAATTAGGTAGTTCATGGGAGGAACAAAGATTTATAGGTTCAGCAGAAGTCAAGGAGCAAGGTAGGGTTGTCCAATGGATCAGGCAGGGTGCTGTCCAGCATCTCAGGTAGGTCAGTGAGAAGAGTCATTGCCAGACACAACAGAGGCCACAGGTTCAAGTCCAGGCCCTGACAGGGTGAATCAAGCAAATTTGCAGGAAAGAAACTTGCTCTGTTTATGGCAGGCCTTACTGTCGAAATCTAACTTGCTATTAGCCTCTTATACCCTGTATGGTAAAATTCAGACTAGGAGAGGGAGAAGCGGCACAAAGAGCCAAGCAATAGTGCTGCATTGCTCATGTGCTAACAATGAACATGCTGATAGATGGAGAGATGAGCTTATCAGTTTGCTGCTTCTCCTTCACTGTGCAGTCACAGGCTAGGGGAGGGACCGACCTGTAAAAGGGATTAGGTCTGGAGACATGCTTGGCCAGTCCATCACCTTTACCCTCAGCATCTTTAGCAAGGCCGTGGTTGTCTTGGAAGTGTGTTTGGGGTTGTTATGTTGGAATACTGCCCTGCGGCCCAGTCTCCGAAGGGAGGGGATCATGCTCTGCTTCAGTATGTCACAGTACATGTTGCCATTCATGGTTCCCTCAATGAACTGTAGCTCCCCAGTGCCAGCAGCACTCATGTAGTCCCAAACCATGACACTCCCACCACCATGCTTGACTGTAGGCAAGACACATTTGTCACATTACTGCTCACCTGGCTGCCTCCACACACGCTTGACACCATCTGAACCAAAAAAGTTTATCTTGGTCTCATCAGACCACATGACATGGTCCCAGTAATCCATGTCCTTAGTCTGCTTGTCTGCAGCAAACTGTTTGCGGGCTTTCTTGTGCATCATCTTTAGAAGAGGCTTCCTTCTGGAACGACAGCCATGGGGACCAATTTGATGCAGTGTGCGGCGTGTGATCTGAGCACTGACAGGCTGACCCCCCCACCCCTTCAATCTCTGCAGCAATGCTGGCAGCATGCATACGTCTATTTCCCAACGACAACCTCTGGATATGACGCTGAGCATGTGCACTCAACTTCTTTAGTTGACATGGCGAGGCCTGTTCTGAGGTGGACCTTTCCTGTTAAACTGCTGTATGGTCTTAGCCACTGTGCTGCAGCTCAGTGTCAGGGTCATGGCAATCTTCTTATAGCCTAGGACATCTTTATGTAGAGCATCAATTCTTTTTTTCAGATCATCAGAGAGTTCTTTGCCATGAGGTGCCATGTTGAACTTACAGTGACCAGTATGAGAGAGTAAGAGCGATAACACCAAATTTAACACACCTGCTCCCCATTCACACCTGAGACCTTGTAACACTAATAAGTCACATGACTCTGGGGAGGGACAATGGCTAATTGGGTCCAATTTGGATATTTTCACTTAGGGGTGTACTCACTTTTGTTGCCAGTGGTTTAGACATTAATGGCTGTGTGTTGAGTTGTTTTGAGGGGACAGCAAATTTACACTGTTATACAAGCTGTACACTCACTACTTTACATTGTAGCAAAGTGCCATTTCTTTAGTGTTGTCACATAAAAATATGTAATAAAATATTTACAAAAATGTGAGGGGTGTACTCACTTTTGTGAGATACTGTATATCTTCTTTCAAGTATAAAAGTATTCCTATCAATTAGTTGATACCAATTTTTTACACACCAACTTAAAGTACACCTGTTATTTCCTAAAAATGTAACTAAGTATGCTATCATGAAACAAATGCAAAAACCTCTTCAGTAGCCCCATGGGAGTATTGAAACTCCAGAGCACTTCTGAGCCAATTAAAAATTGTTTCTGTTTATAAAGACAAGCACCAGGCTTTCCCTTCCTGCATCTCACTATTGTTCCGGTGTGGCTCCACTGACCCATAGTTTGGTGTTTGAGCCGGTGGACCAAAGCTTGATTTTACCTGCATTTTTTAGAATTTCCATAACAGACATTCCCTCGTTTTGGGGCTCCCAAAACACTTGTTAAGGTATTTAAAGCTCATTTTTAGAGATCGGTATCTATTTTGCTGAGGACTAAAAATTGAAAAACACACAATGCCTAAAGTCACCTGATTTCTACGCATTATAGCAGTTATAGGAGAAGAACTTGGATGCAAGAGGAAGGCGCTTGCACTCCGCCAAGGTTATTCTCATACGTGTGTTGAAACTATAGTGGAAGCATAGTGTGGTTGCTTAATGGTGTAGTAGTAGGGTGTCCTGAAAAATTCTAAGGTCTAATTAGGCTTAATTATGCTACTTGTTTGGTTATTCTTTATAGAGGAAGCAATTGCTGTCACATATTGTTTCTTAATCCTTGAGGAAGAAACAGGTTGTGTTGGCCTGCCCAGAGCAACCTTATGATGGTAGCCCTGAAAGTAAAGCATCTATTCTTTTGTAGAGCTGGACACAATACTCATTTTCCTGTACAAGTGGGATTCAAACTGAGTAGAAAGTGTTCAATAGGATTCGGGATAGAAATTCTGCCTATTTTTATTTGACAATAGAAATGCAATGAGGCTAGTTAAGGACAGTTTGAAAAGTGAATTGGAAACTTTTGCTACTTCTACAAAAGCCCACCACTGAGGCCATCTACACCAGGACAAAGCAAAAGCAAGAATGCTATTAATATACAGTGTAAAACATTTCATAAGAAGACAAGATTACTTTAATGATATGTACTTGGCTGCCTTTACAAACAAAATAGCCATCGTATTTATGGCATAAGATGGGATAAAAGCAAGATGTAAAGTGTTCTTGGCAGCCAAACAAAATGCTAAATAGACGACAGTTGCATCTTAACAGCAAAAGGAACAAAGCTGTCACAAAAAGCAGACTCATCCAACAAACTGTTCTAGGCTGTACTGATAGATCACATGGTTTAATGAACAAAACTGTACAATCTGCATAGAGCAGGAAACAAGAATCTACCCATTCACACATTACTAGATTATTCTTGTCATTATACAGCATCTCTTTGTCTAGATTTGGCTATATAAAACATATCCAACTAATACCTTTTGGTGAAATTTCAATGTAAAGTGAGCAAGAAAGCAGTTCAATAGCTTCTTTTATTATTCATATATGCTAGTGATGACACTACAAGAAGTGATAGTAAATCTAATTAGAATGACAGGAATATACTGTTTTAGATAACTGCCAGACAGAATATTTTAGAATTCCCATCACTTTCTGCCTTGATTATAATGGTCACCAGAACAAACAGGGTGAATTTCCCCAACTTGGACAAAGAAAACACAAAAAAGCTAACAGGGATTCTAACCCTTCCCTACTCTACAACAGGAAGGTATGGCTACAAATACACTTTAAGAACATGTACTTAAGAGTAATATAAAAATATTATCATGACTACAACAAACTTTTTGGTTACGGTAGGACTACAATGGCAGTAAAAAGAGGCATTAAAGGAACTGTGACTATTAGATTCCTTAAGCTCAGAGAACCCAACACACTCTGTTTACATAAGAAATTGTCCATGTAGAAAGGTTTGGAAAGAATTTTGAGGTACAATGAATGAACATACAGCTCAGACACATAGGTCTCAGAAGTGAGACTCCCATTAAAATGGAACTCCATTAAAATGTTTTGCTTTAGCTTTGGATAGGCTGGGAACATCTTGACATCTCAAATGCGTATTGCTCTGTCCCTGTTGGGAACATTTCCCTGATTACTTCTTAGGCTGCTTTCACACTGGAGCGTTTTACAGACGCTATTTAGCTAAAAATAGAGCCTGTAAAGCGCCTCAAAAGTCCCCCCCAATCCACCCCAATGTGAAAGCCCTGAGTGCTTTCACACTGGGGCAGTGCGCTTGAGGGACGTTACAAAAAGTCCTGCAAGCAGCATCTTTGGGGCGGTGAGGGGAGCGGTAATATAATGCAATGGCAAGCGCTGCCGAAGCGGCTGCACACCGCCTCGGTAGCGCTGAGCGCCGGCACTTTTAACCCCTTTTTAACCCCTTGTGGGGGGTTAAAAGCGCGGCGCTCCCACCCACATAGCGGAGCCCTATCGCTGGTAAAACTCTGCTAAAACTAGTGCTCTCCAGTGTGAAAGTAGCCTTAATGTGGTACAGGAAATGAAGAGAACCCCACCCAATAGGGCCAAAAATAGCCTGTCAAAGGTTCTACCCCTTCCACATCCAATACAAAACTAGATAGAAAATGTTTTTATGCAATGGTTTCCGAGGATCTAGGAGACCCTGTCATTATTTTTCTTGGGGTCCTAATAACACATAAATATGTCTTTGCTATTCCCAGCTCCAACCTCACCCTTCCAACTGAAAGGAAATGTATGATGCAGAAACATTGAAGTGAATGTATAATGGTCATTTCATATGGGGTACACTGGCATGAAAAGATCAGAGCTTTATACAAGAAAGCCCAAAACTGACTGCACGCATGAGGACAATAAGATTTAACTAATAGTAAATAGAATGTAAAGTTGTTTAATGGAATCTTTTACATCATACTGTATTCATCATTTGCAGCTCACAGGTGGCAAGTCAATCTATTTATATATAAAATTGATCAAAAAAAGGAATTTTATCATTAACCCTGCCAGACGCAAGGAGTTGGGGTATGTTTGTCTTCATTATCCAGTGTGTGCAATCTGACTTCCCTGCTAATCAAGTCTGTATCGTAATAGAAGCTGTAATCTAACCCTTCAGAATGTCGGTGATCTTCCTTACAGCTTGCCATCTGTTGGCAATGGTGAACAAGAAATATGCATATCCAATACTTGGTGGATTCAAAACACATTCTTTTAGTCCTGAACAAAGTAAATAAAATAAATATTTATAGAAAAACTATACATTTCATTTACTTGTGCAGGTTTATAAGGCTGCTGCTTTTATTGCTTCAATTAAAGTGTAGAAATAAAGGAAAATGACAGAAGATGTAGCAAGAATGATAAGTGGGGCTAAAATATATACAGTGGATATTCTGCTAGCAATATTCCAGTAAATACCCAAAAACCTTCATGTACATGAGGATGCATAGAAAATAACCAAATCCTGTACCATATGTTTTATCAAGAGGCCAAGGCTGGACAAATCCTTCAGGTCAATATGAAACCTAGAAAATGTCCCCTGGTCACTCTCCATAAACTATTCCATATGGGCAACCTGCCACACTAAGCGCACTGCCAGGAAGCAAGAAGAGTAAAGCAATAAAAAGCATTTTTTAAATGTTTGTGAATTTATCTGCTTATAATAAAAAAATACAAGGTGCATATAATTTTAGTACACAAAAAAACTGGCAAACGCTAAAGCTACAAGTTCTGGTCAAATTGCCCCCTGGTCATACAAATACAAAATAAAAGCACTTACAGGGTGCTCATTGAGTAAGGGGTAATTAGCATTAGCCCTCTGAGGAGCGCTGTTATTTTCTGCCCCCCAACTGCAAATGCAAATGAGCCTTAGGCTTCAAGCACATAGGACTTAAAAAAAACAGCCAAAAAACGTCAGTAGCTTATCAGGGATGTTTTCAGCTTTTATCATCGTTATATTACCGACGTTTTTCGTGGTTTTTAGCGTTTTTATAGGGCCATGGTTTTTTTTTTTTTAATTGATCTAAAACGTCCAAAAACATTGGGGATTGATGTTTTTGGGCGTATGAACGTTTTTACAGCTGAAAAACGTCCAAAAAAACCCCTCTGGTCTTGTTTTATTTTTACAGCTCAAAAACGTCACTGCTAAAAACAGTTGATAACAGCCTGCGTGTGCATGAACACATAGGATAACATGATGGAGGGTTTATTGACTGTAGAAAAAAAAAACATCTACAGCTGAAAACAGCTGCTGTAAAACAGTCAAAAAACGTCCTGTGTGCATGAGGCCTTATAAGTGAAACTTTTATTGTTAGAGTCATTTTAGCCTTCATGCACACAGGACTTTAAAAAAACAGCCAAAAAACGTCAGTAGCTTATCAGGGATGTTTTCAGCTTTTACCAGTGTTATATTACCGCCGTTTTTTCGTGGTTTTTCCCATTTTTAAAGGGCCAGCGTTTTTTTTTTCCAATTGGTCTAAAATGTCCAAAAACGTTGGGGATTGACGTTTCTACAGCATTTTTGAGCGTTTTTGGACGTTTTTAAGTGTTTGAACGTTTTTACAGCTGAAAACAGTCCAAAAAAACCCTCAGCTCTTGGGGTTTTTTTACAGCTCAAAAACGTCACTGCTAAAAACAGTTGATAACAGCCTATGTGTGCATGAACACATAGGATAACATGATGGAGAGTTTATTGACTGTAGAAAAAAATGTCTGCAGCTGAAAACAGCTGCTGAAAAACAGTCAAATAACGTCCTGTGTGCATGAGGCCTTAAGCACCAGAATGGCCCTTCTTATCTATGACTATCAAAACACCAAACACCCATTATTTACTTCTAGATGTCAGATTGTTAATTTTTACAGGCTGCAACCACAATAGGATTAAATTGTATGCATAGCTAAACTTTTCTTTCAAGTTTAGGTATGATAGGTAAGGGATAGAAACCTTGTCAAGTTTTT
Organism: Glandirana rugosa; assembly: GCA_018402905.1. Classification (NCBI taxonomy): domain Eukaryota; kingdom Metazoa; phylum Chordata; class Amphibia; order Anura; family Ranidae; genus Glandirana; species Glandirana rugosa. The sequence goes on along the minus strand of BLSH010121711.1, from coordinate 153,548 downwards.
ATTGCTATCTGTTGTCCTTGTGACAATTACCAGTGAGAGAAAAAATGATGATAAATCCAAAATTGTGCTGTTCCCACCAGAACCAAAGGAGGGGAGAAAACCCGGAGACAACTACTGTGACAGCCAATGACCTACTAGAGTGTTCATTGCTGGCCTTATGATTTTTTGGTTGCTCTTTCGCCTTTCCCAGCATAATCCAATGTGTACAGTAGGTTTAACTTTGTTCTCTTTTCTCCAAGTTTTCCTGCTTGTCAAATCTAGGCCCATGATGAATGTCTTTTTTTTTTTTTTTTTTCCAAAAGATTTTATTGAAGCAAAAATTTGTGTACATTTAACACATTTGAAAGACATAGAAAATCTGCGTTACAAGAGTATAGGGTTTACAGATATCGTTTTAAAGTTGTAAAGGTATAACAATACAGTTAACATGTCCTCAAGATGTCATTATCCCTTGTAGTAGCGAGGGAGGTATTAGATCAGGTCTAGTAGAATAGAGGTAAAGTTGGTATTCAATAGGCATGTGTATTGATAATGAGTATATACATCACGACAACCTAATCCTGGGGGGGATTATGTGTGTAAGTGTTGGATAATTAAATTGGAAACATTTTGTCACAGGAATATGTAGTATAAGGTTGATATGGAATGTTTCAGATTATGAGGGTCGAAGTAGTCTTGAGGATCTTAATATGGTGGGAGGTGTAGGTTTAGTATTTTAATGTAATTATTATCTCCTGCGTCCAGCGCGCGGAGGGATTCCAGAGTGTGGGAGGGAAAGGGAGGGGGGACAGTGGGGAGGGATGTACCAGGAGGGGGGGGGTGTAAGGGGGATGGGGGTAGGTGCTTATTAGACGTGAGGCCTCAAACTTGGCTTGAAAGCAGTGTTGAGTATCTGTTGGAAGGCTGATAGGTATTCGATTATTAGGCTCAGGTTCGGTGTTAAATTCGATCGTGGATATAACGCGTGGATGATTAGGGACTGGATGGCAGGTCATACAGAAGCCATTTTGACCATGTCTTCGTATATTTAGCAGGGCAGTCTTGCGAGATTGCTATAAGTTCTTCCATTTGTGCAATGTGGTTCTTTGGGTGCCCCAATGTCTAGGTATACAGAGTTTCGCTGCATTGATCAGGTGCATTGTGAGTGATTTCCGGTATTGGTTGTATGGAAGATGCTGAATGTGTAAGAGGAAGAGTTCTGGTTTGTTGGGCAGAGATTGCTTTGTGATGGAGTTGATTTGACTCCTTACTGCTTCCCAGAAGGGGGTTATGTATGTGCATTCCCACCAAATATGTAGTAAACTTCCCTTTTCCCTCTGGCATCTCCAGCATTTATCACTTATATTGGGGTTATAATGATTGAGAATGGCCGGGGTCCGATACCATCGCGTTAAGAGTTTGAAGTTATTTTCTTGAGTAGAAATGTTTATAGAGCCTTTATGTACTAAGTCATAAATTTGGGCCCATTTTTTTTCTGGTATGTCTAACTGGAGGTCTCTACTCCATGCCAAGCAAAACTTGTTGTTGTTGTTTACTGTGTTTTCCCAGAGGAGTTTGTATGTAGTGGAGATTGTATGTTGAATAGGTTTTCCAGTAATGCAAATATTGTCAAAGGTGGTGAGAGGTTGTTCCAAAGTACCCGATTTGCGAATGGAGTTGTAGAAGTTTCTGATTTGGAAATATATCCAAAAATTGAGGGGACAGTTTGGCCATTTAGTTTTAAGTTCCTGAAGTGAGAGTAGGTTGCCCTTGGGTGCAATATGGTGTATGCGTAGCGTTGTTGGAATGTCGGGGCCTTCAAGAAAAGTGGTATCTAACCCAGGCTGGAATTGTGGGTTAAAGAGGATTGGGGTCATTGGGCCTGAGATTAGAGAGATTTGTTTAGATTTGACGGCCTTTCTAAAAATATCTAATGTCGTACCAATGAAGGGGTGTCTCTTAAGATTGAGTGGTAGGGAGGAAGTTGGGATCCAAGGGGAGATATTAAGTGGGATATCAAATAGGCTTTTTTCTATTATTACCCAGTCTTTAGTCTGATGGTGAACACTCCAATCGATGATTCTTTGAAGTTGCCACGCCCAATAATAAAGTTTGAAATCAGGAACCCCTAGACCACCCGATGATTTGGGGGTGGTAAGTTGGATGTAGTTGATTCTGGGTGTTTTTTTGTTCCAGAGGAATTGGGAGCAGAGTTGTCTGAGATTGTTAAAGAAAGAATGTGGTAAGGCGATGGGGATGGTTTGGAAAAGGTATAGAAGGCGAGGGAGGATGTTCATTTTTATGATGGCTGCACGGCCGAACCAGGAGAAAAGTGGTTTATGCCATTTAGAAATATCATCTTTGATGCTCTGTAGCAGGGGAAGGTAGTTTTTATTGAAGAGGTCGGAAGTAGACGGGGTGAGAAATATACCCAAGTATTTGATTGCATCCTTTTTCCATGAGAATGGGAAATTAGTTTTGCATAGTTCCACAATATTTAGTGGGAGGGAAATATTCAGAGCTTCTGATTTAGATAGGTTTATTTTAAAGTGCGACATATATCGGAATTCATCAAAATCTTTTAGGACATTGGGTAAAGATGTGAGGGGTTCTGATAGATAGAGTAGTATGTCATCAGCGAAGGCTGCAATTTTGTAGCGACGATTTGCCATTTGGATACCTTTAATATCTTTATTTTCCCTAAGCTTTTGAAGAAATGGTTCTAAGGTGAGGATAAATAATATAGGGGAAAGGGGGCAGCCCTGTCTGGTACCGTTTCGGATGGAGAAGGCGTTTGATAGGTGGCCATTAGCTTTCACTCTGGCAGAGGGGTTCAGGTACAGGGCCATAATGTAGGAAATTAATCTTGGGCCGATTCCCAGAGTTGATAGGGTAGCTTCTAGGTAATCCCAGGCCAACCTATCAAACGCCTTCTCAGCATCTAAGGAAAGGATAAAGCCAGGTGTTTTATTTTTGGAGAGCCAGTGTTGGATATTGATAGTTTTAATGGTGTTATCTCTTGCCTCGCGGCCTGGGACGAATCCCACCTGGTCTTCATGGATTAAACCTGGAATTAGTGGGATGATCCTGTTGGCCAGGATTTTGGCGTAGATTTTAAGATCGGTATTAAGGAGTGATATTGGGCGATAACTGGCAGTTTGTGCTGGGTCTTTGTCTGGTTTGTGGATAATGGAGATGTGTGCTTCTAGAAGATTATGGGGGGGGACATTTGTATCAGACATCGTGTTGAAGGCTTTGATGAATGGTTTAACAAGTAGTTCTGGGAATGTTTTGTAATATGCTGCTGAGAATCCATCAGGGCCTGGGCTTTTGCCTGGTTTCATCTGTTTAAGGGCTGTTTTAAATTCTGATTCTGTTAATGGGCCATCAATTTCATTTGCCTTGTCTTTTGAGATGATGTGGTGTGTGTATTGCTGGAGGAAATCGTTAATGATAGTTTTTCTTGGGCCAATTAAGCTCTTCGGTTTAGCTTCTGGTGATAGGTTGTACAGGTTGGCATAATAGTTAGCGAATTGTTTGGTGATTTCATCATTAGTTGAGGTAAGTGAGCCATCTTGCGTGCGGATCTGCCTAACTATGGTTTTTGCTTTCTTGTCTTGTAGAGCTTTGGCTAGGTACTTGCCACTTTTATTATTATGCTCATAAAATAATTTTTGTGTCAGAATGAATTTCTTTTTGGTTCTGAGTCCCAATTCCTCTGAGAGTGTTGTTCTCGCCTCGAGGAGTTCCGATAAAGTGCTATTGGCTAATGTTTTTTTGTGTATGTGTTCCAGATGTTTTATTTTGAGTAGAAGGGTATTGATTTTGGCCTGTTTGGTTTTTTTCCGGATCGCTGATTTGGATATAAGGAGACCCCTTATCACGCATTTATGGGCTTCCCATTGTGTGATCGGGTGTACATCAGGGGTGTCATTATTTGCAAAGAACTCATTAATGTTGTTGTGGATTGCAGAGTTGTGGGATGGGTCAGTGATAATGGAGGTATCCAGTCTCCAGAATTTTGAGGGGGGATGAGTGTTTGGGAATGATAGTGTAAGGGTGATCGGATGATGATCTGATAGACATGAGGGTTCAATAGTGGTTTTGGATATGAGATGCAGGTCTTTTTGAGAGAGCCAGAGATAATCAATTCTTGAGTACCTGTTATGGGGTATGGAGTAGAATGTGAAGTCTTTTGTTGATGGATGTTGGATGCGCCAAGTGTCGTGGAGTAAGGCGTTGTGTATTTGTTTCTTAATTTGCTTGAGGGCTTTGTAAGGAAGAGAAGAAGTGCCAGTGGAAGTATCTTCTAGGGGGTTTAGTGCTACATTGAAGTCACCGCCTACGATTACAATGCCTTTTTGGAATGTTACTAGTTCTGTCATGGTATTTCTGTAGAATGTTACTTGAGCATGATTTGGACTGTAGATGTTGGCTATTGTGACTGGTTTATTCCATAAAGTACCTTTAAGGAAAATGTAGCGTCCCTCCTCATCACATTTTGTATCAGATATCTCAAATGGTATATTTTTAGAGAGCAAGGTCGCTACTCCCTTGGTTTTGGCTAGCTTGTTTGTCGCATGAAAGATTGTAGGGAAGTCCCTATTCGTGAGTTTGGGGATAGAGTCGGACCTGAAATGGGTTTCCTGTAGGAGGATTATATCTGCTTTGAGGTGTTTCATTTGTAATAGGAGTTTACTTCTTTTTTCAGGAATGTTGAGTCCTTTAATGTTTAGTGAGATTATTTTAAGAGATCTCATGCTATGGAGTTTTGCTTGGTGAGGTGGGGGAAGAGACGGGGTGGGTGTGGCCATTGTTAAATGCTAACGATATGAATGTGCTGGAGTGAATGTGAAGTGTGTTGCTGGTTGAAGATGGTTCGCTAAGGGATGTGGATAGGGAGGGGGGGGGGGTGTGGAGAGGAGGGAAGGGGATGGGAGGAAACGGATAGGAGTTACCGACAATTAGGAAAGACCAGCTTGCCTAAAGGTATGGTTGGGTGCCGGTTGGAGGATTCTGAGAAGGATCTCAGAATGGATTGGGGGGTGGTTGGAGTGCGAGTTACAGCTGAGTGTAAGATGTTCTCTTCTAGGAGAAGAGAAAAGAGGGATAGCGGCTAGCTATGGGTAATCTGGTGTCCCGCCGCATCTGTGTCCCCAGTACATACTTAGGTAGACTAGGGATGTAGGAATGCGAGTGTCTCGTGTATTATTGGGCGTTTAGTATCCCGGTGGAAGGGTTGGGGCTTGAAGTATGTATGGCCTGTGTAATATCCTAAGAGTTGCTGCTGGGCTATGGATGTTTAGGTGGGTTAGGTAGAACAGTTTGAATGTGTATTTTTTAGGAGTGGGATTAGACCAAGTAACCTCTTATCTAAATGTTTAGCGTGTAGAGGATGCAATTTTATGAACGAGTACATTAATATATCATTCACAGTATGAATATGTCTGATATATCGACCTCGGGTGGGGTTAGACGCCAAGCCAGTCTTCACTGAGTGTTTGTGATAATGCTTAAGGATTCAGTGGGGGATTTTGGTGTCAAAGTGCATATGGTTAGGTTGCAGCTATATTATAATCTATTATGTTTTCTAATCTATAATTAGTCAGAGCCTTTTCAAATAAGGCTTTTCACGAGGTTGGTAGAAGCTGGCTTGTGGATCCCACCCAAACCGATTTGTACAGTCATTTTAAATAATATAACGTATTGCTATAAAAAGGAGGGGTTGACCTGTTCTATGCGGGTGGAATCCTTTACATATGTGGTACTTAAAATTAGTCTTATGAGGCTGTAATTTCTTACCTTGTTTTGGAAGGTATGCGGTTTTGATTGGAGTGTATGGGTGTTTTTGATGAGGGGTCAGAAACCTCTGTAAGGAGTGCACCCGCAAGAAAGGTATTCAGGACGGACAATAAGCAAAACATATAAGAAAAACACAATAACAAAACTGCGTTAAGTGCAACATTGGAGAAACTAAATAAACAGCCCAGTAGGGCAAATACCGAGATGCGATAGTGACAATAGGGTCTTTAGGTAATGTACTGGTGTAGGCGTTATAGAGGAACATAACTTTCTTATCTTAAAAGTGATATTGAAGTAGGGTATCAATATTTGTTGTACCTCGCTATTAAATGTTAGGTGATCTTACGCTGTCACAAAGCTGTAGGTAGTCTTATTTAGTTGGTATCGGTTGTACAAGCAAGTTCAATGCCAACAATGGTGTAGTGTTCTAAGATAGGGACTGGACATTCGGGTGTGTAGACAAGGTTCAAATCTACGTTTGTATTACACTGGTCATGTACAGTCTAGGATGATCTTGTACTATACTCAGTACTCAGCTGTGGTTATGCAAAGAATGTTTCTATTGTCCGGGCTGTTAAAGGCAAGACGCCATAGGTGGGCAAACAAGAAGGTTGGTTTGAAAAAATCCAGGAAAACTCCCCAAGTCCAATTTAGAGTTCGGTTTCATCTGACCTGAGGGTAAACTGAGATCATTGATCGAGTGGAAAAGGTGATCACGCATAGGAGTGAGTATGGTGTTTAGATTAGATGTGATTGTTAGTGACGTGTCTAATCTTTTCTTGGCTTACGGTGAGCTGGGGAAGAGGTGAGACTTCCTTCTCTAGAGGAGCGTCTATTTCCAGGTGGTGGGGAAAATCTAGCTGAAAGTCGACGCCTTCTGTGTGAGTGCGCTTCATCGTTTAGTGGCAGCTCCATGGGCTCTTCCCTGGCGCAGTCCTGATAGGTGGGACGTAGGTCTGAGTACCAGTTGGGTAGGTCAATATAGGGAATGTTGAGTTTGTCGCAAAAGTTAGGAAGGTCTTCAGGGATTTTCAGGAGTGCTGGTCGATTTGGTGGGCCTGCGGATAAGCAAAAAGGAAACTTCCATCTGTAGGCAATATTTCTGTCCCTTAAGTTACTGGAGAACCCATCTGGAGAACTTTGTGGACACCTTTACCTTTCCATGGTGTCTCGAGAATTTGGATCTCCGTCTCTGTTACTCGGCGGGTCTCTGTATTATACGTTGTATCAGTTAAAGGTTGAGTTTCTTCTTTAGGACGCGTTACGGTCCGATTCTTTGGCGTAATATATGGTCCCTGTGCTTTATTTTGAGAAGGTTCTAAATAGAGTCTAGTGAAATGTCGTTGCGTCTCTGTATGCGGGAGAAGACCTATAGAATTCCCTGTCTTTATAACGGATGTCTACCTTCAAAGGAAAAACGAATAGGCGTCCGGGTG
>BLSH010121711.1:123094-145597 GCA_018402905.1 Glandirana rugosa | reverse complement strand
TACTTGAGCCACAATACGGAATATTAGGGGTTCGTACGAATAAAGTCAGTTTTAATAAAAGTCGACGTAGTGAATGGTATCGGAGTGACCGATGTGGAGATAGGGGGTCAGTGTCGACAGTTTTTTCGGGATCTTGCAGGGTGCGTCCACGGTATTTAACCCACATATTGTTGTTTTGCACTTGTTAACGTAACAAGAACGGTACTGTAAAGAGTATTTAGATGTTCACATCGAGTAGTATCCTAAATAGATGATGTAATGATACAAATAGAAGATACTCAACCCTTGTTATAAGAATGAGATTATCCGTAAAACTACCTTCCTCGAACATGATATCTGTAAGTAGCCCCCGCACCGGACCGCACGCTCCTCTTGCCTGCAGACTCTCGCCACGAGGCTGACTTTCTGAGAATAGGTGACGTTAGGAGCCGGATCTTCTCGTAGATTCTCCATTTTTTGTTCCCAACTCATAGAAGATAAACATAGTAATGTAGTAGATAAATCCTATGATGAGCTACACTTGTAGATTTATGAGAAATGTCATGGCAAGAACAATGCAATTGTTCACGTTTTGTTGTTATACACCCAATTTATGGCACCTGCGTGGGACGTTCTAGGGCTTTTTTGACAGCTGTGACTGGGGGATAGAGGTGTAGCCAGTGAGGCTATGGTAAGTGATGCAGCTGAAAATAATTTTGACTGAAATAAGCATGCTTGGGGATTATAAGGCATAACACCGAGTTCATGTAAATAGAAGTCCTTCCTTCTATATATCTGTAGAACTATTTAAAGCATTCTTCTGCCAACTAAGTCTGCAGTGAAGTCACAGCATTATAGATCAGTGACTCAGTGATACAGGTGCTACTACTGTGTAGCCTTATTTCCTAGGAGAGGTCAACATGCCCTGACAGCTCTGTTAAACCAGTTGATACCAGCATGAAACATTTATACTGTATGAAGCGTCACAATGGTGGACCTTCTTCTGCACACCAGCATTTGTGCTGGTGGGCTCCACACTCCACAATGCTCTCCTAGCATGAGATCGAACTGTTCTGGTCTCATACTTATGATCGGGAGCCAGGGGGATTGGCTATCACGGTGATCTCTCAGTAAAACCTGCTTCTGTATTTTCTTTCTCCTTCTGAATGGATAAAATTCAGTGGAATTTATCAAAACTGGAGCAGATACAATCTAAAGCAGCTGTACCTGGCAAGCAATCAGAGTCTATCTTTCCTTTTCAAAGCCTAACTTAACAACAAGCTATAGACCGAATAATTTAGGTCAGTGCTTGATCTAGTGATAGTGTCAATGTCAAAGTTAATGGTCAGGGTATCAGCTCATGTCAAAGTCAATGGCACCCTTTTCTTAAACGTCAACATAATAAATGGCACATGACAAGGCTGTCCCCTGTACCCCCTTATTCTTATCCTCACCCTGGAACCCTTACTTAAGATTAGAGCAAATCCAAATATCACTGGCACAAGCCTTGGCACATCCATGGCACAAAAAGTGGTAACCTATGCAGATTACCTGCTATTTGTTACCACAAATCAGAATATTTCCCTTCCCAATCTGCTAGCAGAATTCTCTCTCTTCATGCCCCTCTTGAATTTCCAAATTAACTACCAAAAATCTGAGGTCTCAGTTACTGTATATCCCTTCCTGCCAGGACAATTCAGCATCTATGAGAACATTTTACCTTTAAGTGACCCTTCCACTGCCTCCTATCCTGTGCCAAATTAAAAAAGGCCTCCTTCAGTGGCATAGAAGCCACTTTTCCTGGTTTGGTTAGTGTAGTATTTTAAAAATGAAGTATTCTAATGCACATACTGTATCTGCTACAAACTTTGAAAGAACACATCGTTACTTCATTTTTGAAGGTATTAAACCATACATTTAATTTGTTTTTATGGGCACATAAACCATCAGCACTAAAATGGTCCATTCTCAGACTTTGTAAAAATCAAGGGAGGAATTGCTTTATCAGATATTTTGATGTATCAGTCAGTCTGTCATCTAACTGGAGCAATATACTGGTGCTGCCACAGCCAGATAAAGCTATGGGTGGTAGTAAAATAGGCCTTTAACAATATCCAGTTGAAGCAACTCCCATGGTGCCAGGATTGTATCCCTATTTTGGTCAACTCCCATCCTAACATAGTCACTATGTGGGTCACAAAAAAATTTCTAGAGGAGACATTTCCCCACTACCTTCTACAGTATCTCACAAAAGTGAATACACCCCTCACCAGTGTTACCAACCTACCAGATTTAAATTTACTGTCACAACGGCAAAAATTTACTGGCACAGCCAAGTTTTTACTGGCATTTCCAAAAGTTACAAAATTACAGTTTTAAGTGCAAATTTAAGTATTTCGGCTACAAAAGAGTTCAATATGCAATTAGCAATATGATTTAAGGTAGATAGTAAGGCAAAAAACATATTTCTTATTTTATTTTTGATTTAGTAAGTAAGTAGCTCAGGGACAGGACTTAGGAAGGCAAGAAACAACAGTGTGCAGCAGCACAAATGATGATGAGACCTGAATGACACAACATGTCCCCTCCTGGGTCACAGTACCAGTCTCTCTCCAAACCAGGTGGTCCCTCCAGTCCACTCCAGTCTAAACAGCACTGACAGTCCCACTCCCAGCCTGCCTTGCCCCCATACCGCAGACACGCACACGAGGCTCTGGCTGCTCTGCTTGGCTCCCTTGCATCATGACATCACATGACATGCTCAGGCACCGCCTCCGCCAGAGCCACCCAAACACACTGTAGCAGGCAGTCAGATGGTCTGGGCCGACTCCAGACTGAGCCTAGCATCACAGCCATATTTTTTATTGGCAACCTTTTCCTTTTACTGGCATTTACTGGTGGGGAAATTGCCTGTTTTTTACTGGCTGCCAGTAAAAATACTGGCTGTTGGTAACACTGCTCCTCAAATTTTTGTAAATATTTTATTATCTCTTTTCATGTGACAACACTGAAGAAATGACACTTTGCTACAATGTACAGTAGTGAGTGTACAGCTTACATGTCTAAACCGCTGGCAACAAAAGTGAGTACACCCCTAAGTGAAAATGTCCAAAATGGGCCTAATTAGCCATTTTCCCTCCGCGGTGTCATGTGACTCGTTAGTGTTACAAGGTCACAGGTGTGAATGGGGAGCAGCTGTGTTGAATTTGGTGTAATCGCTCTCACTCTCTCATACTGGTCACTGGAAGTTCAACATGGCACCTCATGGCAAATAACTATTTGAGGATCTGAAAAACAGAATTGTTGCTCTACATAAAGATAGCCTAGGTTATAAGAAGATTGCCAAGACCCTGAAACTGAGCTGCAGCACGGTGGCCAAGACCATACAGTGATTTAACAGGACAGGTTCCACTCAGAACAGGCCTCGCCATGGTCGACCAAAGAAGTTGAATGCACATGCTCAGCGTCATATCCAGAGGTTGTCTTTGGGAAATAGATGTATGAGTGCTGCCAGCATTGCTGCAGAGGTTGAAGGGGTGGGGGGTTCAGCCTGTCAGTGCTCAGACCATACGCTGGACACTGCATCAAATTTGTCTGCATGGCTGTTGTCCCAGAAAGAAGCCTCTTCTAAAGATGATGCACAAGAAAGCCCACAAATTGTTTGCTAAAGACAAGCAGACATGGATTACTGAAACCATGTCCTTTGGTCTGATGAGACCAAGATAAGCTTATTTGGTTCAGATGGTGTCAAGCGTGTGTGGCGGCAACCAGGTGAGGAGTACAAAGAGGAGTGTGTCTTGCCTACAGTCAAGCATGGTAGTGGGAGTGTCATGGTCTGGGGCTGCATGAGTGCTGCTGGCACTGGGGACCTACAGTTCATTGAGGAAATCATGAATGTCAACATGTAGACCCCTTTTACACCAGGGCCGCCCGAGCATTAGCGGTAAAACACAGCTAATTTGTGGCTCTTTACCGCTGTTTATATCCGCTATTCGGTCAGCAGCAGTGCACTTTTAACCCCCCCACAAGGGGTTAAAAGTGCCGGTTATCAGGCCTTCCGAATCGGTGTTCAGGTGCTTCGGGAGCGCTGCCACACCGCCCCAAAGATGCGGCTTGCAGGACTTTTTTTTACCGTCCCCCACTCTGGCTTTCACACTGGGGTGGATGGGGGGGGGGGTTCAGGCGCTCTAAGGCGCTATTTCTAGCACTAAAATGCCTGAAAAACACCTTGGTGTGAAATGGGTTGTACTGTGACATACCGAAGCAGAGCATGATCCCCTCCCTTCGGAGACTGAGCCGCAGGGCAGTATTCCAACATGATAATGACCCCAAACACACCTCCACGACAACCACTGCCTTGCTAAAGAAGCTGGGGGTAAAGGTGATGGTCTGGCCAAGCATGTCTCCAGACCTAATCCCTTTTGAGCATCTGTGGGGCATCCTCAAATGGAAGTTGGAGGAGCGCAAGGTCTCTAATATCCAAAAGCTCCATGTTGTCATCATGGAGGAGTGGAAGAGGACTCTAATGGCAACCTGTGAAGCTCTGGTGAACTCCATGCCCAAGAGGGTTAAGGCAGTGCTGGAAAATAATGGTGGCCACACAAAATATTGACACTTTGGGCCCAATTTGGACATTTTCACTTAGGAGTCTACTCCCTTTTGTTGCCAGCAGTTTAGACATTGAAGGCTGTGTGTTGAGTTATTTTGAGGGGACGGCAAATTCGGACCAGATGGTCCCCAGTCATCTCTACGTGCCTCAGAGGTCCAGGGCATGACGTATGACGTCACGTCCAGCCGCCCAGATGTAAAGAATGCTCGGGGACTCGGCTGGAAAGACTGAGACAGATCGCTTTTTTTTCTGATCTCAGTCTTTCCAGTCTAGAGGAGAGATGTGAGGTCTTTTTGACCCCATGGGGTTGATTTACTAAAGCTTGAAAGTGCAAAATTTGGTGCAGCTCCACACAGAAACCAATCAGCTTCAAGGTTATATTGTCAAAGCTTGATTGAACAAGCTGAGGTTAGAAGCTGATTGGCTAGCATACACAGCTGCATTGGTTTTTGCACTATTCATATTACAAGGGATGTTTAAATTTTTTTGCAATAGGAATAAAAGTGATCAAAAAAAAAAATTTAAGAGACAGTGTAAAAATAAAAAATAAAGTTAAAATAAACAATAAAAAAAAATAAACATTTAAAGTGACCCCGTCACCGGAAGCTCACGCACAGAAGCGAACGCATACGCAAGTTGCGCTCGCATATGTAGACGGCGTTCAAACCACACATGTGAGGTATCGCTGCGAACGTTAGAGCGAGAGCAATAATTCTAGCACTAGACCTCCTCTGTAACTCTAAACATGTAACCTGTAAAAATTTTTAAAGCGTCGCCTATGGGGATTTTTAAGTACCGAAGGTTTTATCCCATTCATGACCAGTGCATTTTTGCTATTCCTCACTGTGCTACTGTAACTGGCAGTTGCACAGTCATGCAAAACTGTACGCATATTAAATTTATATAATTTTTCACACAAATAGAGTTTTCTTCTGGTGGTTATTAATCACCACAGGTTTTTTTTTTGTTTTGCGATATAAACAAAAAAAATGCATATTTTGAAAAAAAAAAAAGTTTCTGTTCTTTTTATAACATTTTGCAGATTTTTGTTACGATTTCTTAATGCGTACTTTCACCAGTGTAGTACAGCATTATCATAGGACTGGTAATCGAATGATAATAAAGCAATAATACAATAATAGAGAGTGTCAATATAATAGCAAAATAAAATATCTGGCTCAATGGCCAAAAGTGATAGTCCAGACGCAATGAGTGCGTTTAAATATATATCCTTGTGCCAAAGTGCAGTGTGCTAGTGAATATAAGTCAATAGTTCCAATTGTGTGAGCGATCCCACTCTAGCTTGTTTCAGTATTATTGTGTCTAATACTTTGTATTGCAGCAGCTGACCCTTTCAGATATTTGCGTTTTAGTAGTAACGCGAGGGCTCTTTTACTTCATTGCATCTATCACGTTACACACACGTCCCTTGCAGCCACTATGGATATTTTCTCCTTTCTAGACCAGCGACAGGTCAATCTAGAAGAGGTGTTTAATACACAACCTAACACAGTCACTAATAGTATGGAGAATATGATACGCAAGTTAGGTCACAATATGGAAAAAAAAGTTAATCCATGGTAGGACATACATACGTTTGAACAATACGTTAAAGACAACATAGTCCCGAGGAGACTGTGATGGGAATTACCACCTAATGATGGCCTCTCAGACAGAAACTCATTACAAGAGTGGTTTGAGTTCTTTAATAGCAAGAGCCTGGAAGGCCTTAAGTTTCTCCTAAAAAGGAAGCAAAGGAAAATGAGAATAATAGATCAACAAATCACAGAACTCAAGACGGAGTTAGACCCCTACGTAGACTCAACAGAATTGAAAAAACTCTCTACTCAACTGAATAAGGACCTGATTGCAAAGGACCTGGAAGTACAACAAAGGAAAGCCAAGAAATACCAAAGGGATATAGCAGACTATAAAGCGAATCAAGTCTTTAAATGGCAAAGTAAAATAGACGAATTACAATCTGTATCTACACACTCAACACCGGTGAGAGAGGTAAAGATTCAACAGGCTGGACCTAAGACTCCGCAGTATCAAGCACCCCCAAGAAGAGACAGAAGAGATGAATATGACAACACCCCAAGACATAATGAAGAAAGAGGACGCCCCCCGTATACACCCCATGGATATCGCTCACAACATCATTGGCAGCATACACCTAGGAACTATCCCAGAAAACCCTGGCAGAGACAACAAAGGAGACCACACAACAACTGGAATAGAAATGGAAGACAAGGAGGAGACTGTTGGCACCAGTCACAATACCGTGAACAATATGGATATCGCGAAAGAAGCCCTATACCCACCTATAATAGGTATGACCCGATTAGTAACTATGAAGAATCATCCTACTTCCAATCATCACAAGCAGACCAGTATAGGAAGCCTTTTTTAGACCGAGGCAGGAAGGATTACTCCCCCAGGAGGAGAGGTCAAGAACGATACCAATCCCCATCAAGGAGACTACCGGAAACACCATACTCACCAAGAAGGAGACCCCAAGAGGATCGGGAGGGAAACGAGGGTGTAAGAGAGGATGCAGAGCAGGGAAGAGATCTCAAGCGAAAAAGAGACCACTAGGTGAAGGTATCTTTAACCTAAGTGGACAGACTCTCACCCCAGAAGAGGTTGCAGTACTGGACAAGGGATTGAAATATTTACCTATTAAAAATTTGAACAAATTTGACACCTACATTGGTATTCAGAAATATGTGCAGAAAATCAACAATAATAAATATCTACTGAGCAACCCACGTAGTCATGGGGTAACAACAGGAGTAGAAAAAGACATCACTGGAACTGTGATTAGCAATCTAAGAAACCAATCGTTATTCAATCCACAAATATATGACAACTCACATATTGAAGTTTTCAAAAAACTAGTGCTTCAGGACCTGGATAACTTGAAGGTAAAGAGAGCAACTGACCCCATACACACCAAGAAAGGGATACAATCTCTAACCAAGAGAAAAGACTTGATCATCAGGCCGGCGGATAAAGGAGGGGGAGTGGTACTACAATCCAAAGAGCAATATCTCATGGAAATTAACAGACAGCTGGAAGACCCTAATACTTATACCAAATTAAGGGGTAACCCTATCCATCAATATAAAAAAGAATTAGAGAAATTAATACATTTGGGTAAAAAAAAGGATGTACTCAATAAAAAAGAAGCAAAGTACTTAATCCCAGAAGCATGTAGAACACCAGTCATCTACACAGTGTCTAAAATACATAAAAACATGGATCACCCACCAGGAAGACCCATTGTTAATGGGATTGATTCCCTCACAGCACGAATGGGACACTATATAGACTCTTACCTACAACCAGTGGTACAAGCAACCAGAGCATTTCTAAAGGACACCAAACACATATTACAGGTCATCAAGGACATACCGGTACTGGAAGGAAGAAGTTTGCTGGTGACAGCGGATGTCTCATCGCTGTACACCATCATTAAACACCACCAGGCCCGTGAGGCAACCAAATGGGTGTTAAAACACTACACCCCGCTGCAATGTTTCCAACGTAAATATTTAGTTAACCGCTTGCCGACGGCTGATCAGCAATTGACGGCGACAGAGTGGCTCTGTAACGCGAATCGCCGTCATACGACGGCGGCCGCGATACAGAGCCACTGTGAGCACGCGCGCGCCGTGTGCGCGCTCACTGTGTTCGGGGGGGGGCCAGGGAGCGGGTGCGGCGGCTTCGATTGCCGCCGGCCACCCGCGATGCCCCCCCCGGAGTGAAGGAGCGGAGGTCCGTGTAAGTAAACATGGACCTCCGCTCTGTGTGAGGGGGAAGGGCTGTGATCACAGCCTTCCTGTACATGAAGGCTGTGACCACTTCCCTTCCCCAGCTAGGCAAGCCCCCCCACAGTAAGAACACGCTCAGGGAACATAGTTAACCCTTAGCGCGCCCCCTGCAGGTTAACCCCTTCACTGCCAATGGCATTTACACAGTAATCAGTGCATTTTTATAGCACTGATCGCTGTATAAATGCCAATGGTCCCAAAAAAGTGTGAAAACGTTCCAACATGTCCGCCCCAATATCGCAGTACCGCAAAAAATCGCAGATTGCCGCCATTTTTAGTAATAAATTAAAAAAAAATGAAAAACCCCAAAAATGAATTCTCATCATCCGTAAACGCGACCACTTTTGCGCAAACCAATCAATAAACGCCGATTGCAATTTTTTTATCGCAAATATGAGGAAGAATATAAATCGGCCAAAAACGGTGAAAAAAAAAGTTTTTTTATATTTTTTTTTTGGATTTGTATTTTAGGAAAAAGTAAGAAATTTGGGTGTTTTTTTTGCAAAATTGTCGCTCTTCTTTTGCTTATAGCGGCGATCAGAAATGACGCAGCGGTGATCAAATACCACCAAAAGAAAGCTCTATTTGTGGGAAAAAAAGGACGCAAATTTCGTTTGGGTACAACGTCGCACGACCGCGCAATTGTCAGTCAAAGCAACGCAGCGCCGAATTGCAAAAAGGGCTCCGGTCCTAAAGCTGGAAATCCTTCCGGGGCTGAAGTGGTTAAATGTATTGACTTCTGCCTGAAGTATAATTATTTTTGGCACAATCAATCATATTACAAGCAGATCACAGGGGTCGCTATGGGAGCAAGGTTTTGCTCCCAGTGTAGCCAATGCCTTTATGGCACAATGGGAGGAAGACTCAATTTACAGGAATATGCCCCCCGGAACAGACACTCTATAAAAGATATATTGATGACCTGCTGATGGTCTGGAATGGTAGTAAAGAGTCCTTGCTGACCTTCCTCAATCATCTAAACGAGAATTACAGGAATATCCATCTCCAATGGAACATACAAGAAAAAGAGGTTGACTTCCTTGATCTCAGTATCAGAGTAGAGGGAGACCAATTACTCACCAAAACCTTCTTTAAGACAGTAGATAGGAAAGGCTACCTATCATTTAGGAGCTGCCATTTCAAACCCTGGTTGTTCAACATCCCTAAGGGACAACTAATAAGACTCAAAAGGAACTGCACGACCATTCCTGGAAAAGGGTTACCCGGAGGAACATATACAGAAACAAATCGAGGCAGTTAGAGATATGGATAGACAACACATGCTACAAGATAACATCACCAGAATCAAGACTCTTCCAGAAGTTCCGTTCCTGATACTCGATTATAACATTCAACACAAGGAAGTGGAGAAGCTAATATTCAAACATTGGCACATATTGAAAGGAGATAGACATTTACGGTCAATTTTACCTGACAGACCTAAGTTCGTGTATATAAGAGCTCCAACTATTAGGGACCTGGTAGTTAAAAATATAGTACAACCCCCACCGAAGAACGCTTTCACGTTCTTTACAGGTACTGGCTTTTATCCCTGCAAACGGTGTTTTGCATGCATACACGCGAATAAAAATAAAAAAACTCAATTCACAGCCACATCCACTAGCCGAACATACCAGATTAAAGATTTTATCACGTGTAATACAGAAGGGGTAGTTTATGTTCTACAGTGTAGTTGTAACTTACAATATGTGGGCATAACTAAAAGGGCCCTACGAGTGAGAGTAAAAGAACATATACAAAACATCCGTAAAGGCTTCCCCAAGCACAACGTCTCCAAGCACTTTGCACTTAAGCACAACAGAGATCCCTCCCATTTAAAATTTTGGGCAATTGAAAAATACACTTAATCATGAAGGGGAGGCCATAAGATTAGAATTCTCAGTCAGAAAGAATCGAGATGGATTTATACTCTTGACACTCTCAAGCCTAGGGGTTTGAATGTAGAGTTCGACTTTAACTGTTTTTTAAGCAACTTTTAACGCCTTGAGGTTTTACTACTGACTTTTAGCAACTGTTTTTATGTATTTTGTTCCAGGATTGCTCCTGATTTTGATTCCAGTGTAAGCATCCCTATTTCATATCACCCTCATTCCTTGTCCCTTTAACACTCCACACGTTTATTGGAGATATAACCAGCGCTTATTGTTCATTCATTTTTTATTTTGATTTTTATTTTTATTTAGTCTCTTTTCAAGATTTGCACTTTTTTATGTCTTTGTCATTTTACTCAGCCATCCTTTGTCGTTTTTTGAGGACTGACAATAGACCAATTTACCCGGTGGAGGATGAGACCTGTTGTTTTTAGTCTTAGGTCCGTCTACTCCACGTCAGTATCCATTGATAGAACAACCGAGTTAAGTGTAGACAACACTATGTAGCCTGGCAAATATATCCACTTAGTTATGCATCATCGGCAGCCTATCATCTTTTTTTGTAGACAGTGCTCAGCGTCTCCGTGACATTGAATATACACACTACCGTTCGGCTCTGACAACACTCCCATGACGTCTGAGTGACACTGCCCACACCCGCCTTTAGGGGTGGTATTGTAACATAGAAGTGTAAGCAGAGTATGTAGTGGGTATCACTGGCAATATGGCCGCTATTGAACCGTTGCTTGAACTCCAACAAAATGGCCGCCGAGCCATTTCCGGGTTTTCTATATATATATTGACAGCATTGGCATCCAATCCGGTTACCCTGATGAAGTCACGTGACGTGACGTAACGCGTAAGACGTGGCCAGATTGACAGTAACTGGAAGCACAGTGAGGAGCGGTCTTGTACCGTTTTTCATACTATTGATATTCACAGCTTGATTTTACTCTATTGATGTAAGAAGTAACTTGTCACATAATAAATACCTTGATTTTATATAACGTACTACACTATGGGGGTAGGGAGTGTAAATCTGGAAGTGGCGCTGCCCTGGGTAACGGATTTGTAAATTCCTTAAGTGCTAGAATTGAATGGTAATGTGCTAGTACCTTGTGCTAGTACATGTATATATAATATGGATTTATCTTGGATCCCGTGTGCAAGTATATTGTGCAGAGGTATTGGTGCTAAAGTGCACATGTGCAAACTTTGTGCAATATGGTTCAATGTATATCAGTTCAGTGCATACAAAACGCAGTATATTCAAATAAAGTGCAATATTGTGTATGATGTACGGTAATATGGTTCCTGTACCATTTCCAACCGGATATATTTCACATTTAGATCATTGTGCTTCATATAACTAAACATTAAAAAATAAAAATAAATAAAATATATAAATAAATAAAAATAAAAATGTGCTGGTATATAGTGCTATTATTGTCCCAATACAAATCTTCGTGGTGGTGATTCACATTCCTTATTATTTCTATGGGATCGCCAGTTCATATATATAACAGTTCATATGGATAAAGTGCTTTGTGCAGAAAGTGTTGTTTTTTGTTCCATATAATGCTTCTTATAATATGTGAGTTCTGGTGATGAACACTCGTGCTCCCCACCTGGAACCCTCCTTACCAGAGGGCACTACCCCTGCAGGGGTAAAGTGCCTTTCTTTATTTCCTTTGTTATTGTCCCTCCTTTCCAATTGGTCCGCTCAGCCCGGGGTGTCCAATCCGTTCGGTGTCACAGGAAAAAACATAAAGGGGAATCCATAGCGTAATTCGTATTTAAAAATTTAATTTATTAAGCTCAGGTAAATGACAGGATAAAACTTGTGTCTATGATACATACAACCAACGCCCGATATGGGCTAAAAATAACCACGATGGTGTTGGTAAAAGTCCAGTTAGCTTAAAATAAAAACAGGTAACGTCCTCTATTGATCACAGAGCCGGTTTGAGTGTGGCAGTGTTCGCCCGCTGTGAGGAAGACATCCGCGGCTTTCCGTATGTGACGTAGGGGCGTGCAGCTAGAAGTCATCTGACGTGTTTCGTCATACGACGTTATCAAAGGTGTATCTAGCTGTCATGGTAACCATCCTTATATGTGCTACAGGCGGAAGAGTCATTACGTCTTTACGGGTTCTGATAGGTGCTTAAAGAGTGTAGTACTGCCCTCAGTGTTTGGACCTAATTTAACCCATTGTAATACCGATGTTCGGTCCTGTGGAGATGTGTTTAAGAGGCGTAATGTGTCTTCGCCTGGGCAATCTACAGGAGGCAGATGTTCATGATATCATCCTTGTGTAATATTACATAAAGTACGATGAGGAATTAGAATATTAATGATACATATTATAATTAAACCTTTTGGAGCTTTGTTGGTGGGTAAGCATAACATCATATAAAAAGAGTAAACATAATATCATAAAAGAGCAAAATGGCTTAATTTTGGCCGGTCAGAGGTGGGATGCATTGTTTTAAGCAAATAGTAGTCATGTGGAAATTTTAGGAAAATAAAAATAATAAAAATATTTTAAAAGATACCTTTCAACATTATTAAATATGTATGTATATATATCAGAAAAAATGTGTATCAAAAAAAAATATATATATATATATATATATATATATATATTAAAAAATACATATTAGAAATACAAAAAATATCTTAAAAAATATTCCTTAAAATTACTAAAATATGTATGTATATATATATCAGAATAAATGTGTATCAAAATACATATTAAAATATATATATATATATGTTATAAAACACATATATCTTAAAATATGTTAATACCATGCCAATAATCTTGATTTGATACAAGAGGCAATCATGTGATTGCTATGACTGGTCATATCGATCACTTACAGCAGCCGGGTACCATAATGTCTGCCGAAGTAGTCACTGAATCACTTTGCTGCGCACCCCAGGGGGAGTGCCAGTGCGCATAGGCTAATCGACGTACCAGTATGCCGTTTAGCCTGGAGCTGTTGCTTGCCCGCAGTAAATGTACTGTAGGTGGGCAGCAAATGGTTAATATTTGTTTTGCCTTCAGGCAGTAAGGAGTTTAATATTGCAAGATGGATACATTGTTTGGGTTCACAGAAGTGAGAATCTTTAAGAATCCTTCTGGTGAGGTGGCTTAAATTCCTGTAAATTTTAGGATTTTCATACACTCTTACTGTATTAATACTCTTTTTTGGAAACTTAAATAAAAGCAGTATTTAACTCAAAAGCAAACATTTATTATAGTTCAGCTTAACAGTTCTTTGATGTAATGGCTGCATTCATTTTCTTTTTTATGTGTGCTTTACTTTATTTTCACCTGGTGGTCCTGCCAGTAAGACTGTTGTTTTTCAAAAGAACAAGCTGTCCTGCAGATGTAGAAAGTAGAGGGATGAGTCAAACTATTTACCACTGGCAGGGGTGCTTACAATGATCAGCTTGTAATATTAAAGCGGAGTTCCACCCATTTAAAAGTCAGCAGCTACAAAAAGTGTAGCTGCTGACTTTTAATAAATGGCTATTCACCTGTCCAATGGTCCAGCGATGCGGCCGCCCGATGCATCGCTCCTCTCCTCCCCTCTGCGGCGCTGGCATAGCAAGTCACGGCCGGGCATGCACTGCACATGTGCGATCTGAATGGCCAGGCAATCTTCTGTGACGTGTCCCAGAAGATTGCCGGGAGGGAGTGAACTTCTCTTCCAGTTTCGCAAGGCCAGGAGTGGAAGTGGGAGCTGGGACCCTGTGAAAACAAAGTCCCCGCCGCCACCCCCCCAAAAAAATGACACATTTGAGTGGAACTCCTCTTTAAATTCTTTTAAGCAGCTGTATATTAGAGCTAGAAACTGCATGCACCAACACACTCCCTTTTAAAACGTGTAGTAGAATTATTCTATTGCACTTAGTGCATCGCTTTCTAAAACAATATCTTGTGCATCAAAAAATAAAATAACATTTGTAAACATATACACTCTATGGGGCGTAAATGCCCCAAGAAGTTTACTAAAGTTTGGGGAGCCTGGATGGACACCATATCTCTGGATCTCTAAATTACCTCCCCTAATAGATGGTGGATATGATGAGGTGGCCTCCTCCTCTTCCCCAAAAAAGATGGAAACTTAACGATGCTGTACACCTGCACTTTGACTCCACATTGGAGCAAAGCCCCCAGTCTCCCCTTCTGAGGTATCGATGTTGTTGGATTGGGCCTTTCGGGCCCCTCTCCTCCCCCCCCCCCTTTTCAGCCCAGAATGAACACCATTTGGCCGCACTATGCCTCGTGGGGATGGATAGGGAGCGCTCCGCATGGTTTGGCTGTCTGTATAATGAGGGTAAATAACCCCTGGATGGTCCCTTGCTCCATATGTAGCTATACTTCACCAGACTGGATCCAACACTATTGGAGACTGCAATTGAATTTGAATCACTGTGATCATTTTCATTTTCCCTCTGTGTCAGATTGCTATTTGTCTCTTATTTTTTGTCATGTACCATTTTGTATGCTACCCGCTCTGTATATCTATGTGTGCATTAATAAACCTTTTCTGTTAAACAGCTTTTATTTATTTATATAAAACCTTTCTCCCATAAGAAAAAACTGTTGCTGTAACTGCTGATTTAGTGTTAGCTAGAGTTTGCCCTTAAATTGTTAGTTTATTTAAATCTGCTAGTGCATCTAAAGCTTCCCTTCCCCCCCAGACAGACAATGCTGCAATCCAAAGGTGCTCTGTGCTCCTTCATCCAGAGTGGGGGCACTCTAACACAGGCAGTGTGTTATTGGCCAGATCACTAGGTAAACACAGAGGGGAAGAAAGCCTAAAAAAGAAAACGAATGCAGCTATCACTTCTAATGATTGGTAAGCTGCAATATATTACATTGATGCTTTGGGTTCTGCTTTAATTACCAAATTATTCTTCAGGTTATTATTTAAATGTTCATGTTATGTTAAAAAGAAAGTTTTAAGGGGGGGGGCGTGGTCCGGACATGGCGGTGTGAGCACGTCTTACTGAGAGCTCTGCACAAACCGGGATTGCCGCTGCCTAAAACTGAGAACTCCGTCCGTAACTGCCCATGCCTGGAGGACAGAAGCAGCCACAAACCCCTGGGGAGCCTCGGTCAGCGGAGATCACAAGATATTTTCTCTGCCAACACTCTAATACAGCCATGATCCCCGAGCCGCCGGGGACTCCTAAGATGGCGCCGCCACGAGTTGGACACGCTGGGGTGCTGACAGGCTCCAGGAAAACCGCGGAGGTGAACCAGACAGGTGAGCCTAACGCGAGATCTTCTCGCCCGCCCTCTCCTATACCCACACCGGAATTCCCCCGGCCCGATTCCCCCTACAGACTCATGCAGCTCCAGGGCCTCTGGCTTGCAGGCAGGGAGAGACATTAGAGACATGCTTGCGGATCTCCCCACACGCCAGGACATGCAAGCAATGGCCACCTCAATTGTGTCGGCCCTATCAAAGGAACTCACTGCTCTGAAACATCAGGTTGATGGGGTGGAGGAGAGGGTGGAATCGCTTGAGAGCGGGTCTGCAAAGGTCAATGCTCGTTTAGATGCCCTGGAGGCACACCAGGCCACCTATAAACAACATATAATAGACATTCAACTTAAAATTGATGACGGGGAAAATCGTAATAGGAGGAACAATTTACGCTTGAGGGGCATCCCAGAGGCTACAATGGGGGGGGGCCTACGCACTACAGTAACTGCCATCCTTAACTCGCTTCTTGAGCAGGCCCCCACTGCAGCACTTGAACTTGACCGTATACATTGGGTACAGGGCCCCTGCCCCATGGCTTTGGGAGCAGCAGATAGCCCGCCACCACGCGATGTGCTTTGCAGGGTACACTTTTACAATATATAAGAGGAGATACTCAGACGGGCGTGGACTCGGAGGATGCGGGGAATGGTGCGCCCTCTACTGGAGGCCATTAGGGAAGCAGGGGCCACGTACCGATGGGGCCACCCCTTCCATGTGATTGTACAGCAACAGGGATCCACCTTTTACCTGCGCTCCCCCTCTCAGCTCCCACAGGTGTTCCAATTCTTGGGTAGACCTGCTGTTGAAGTCCCGGACTGGCTGGAGCCGCTTCTGCAGAGAGATGCGACTGGATCCTCTGCCCCACGACCACAGAGGCCCCGAAGGACTAGATCTCGTCGCCCAAGGGTTGACCCTCCCAGGCAGACCCCGACTACATCAGAGGATTGATAATCCCACCAATAGACCCAGGAACAAAACTTTTCCAGAGTTGAGACTGAGTCAGGACTCTGAGCACAGGCATTGTTTGTTGGAGGCCACGGGGAGTTCTTTGTTACGGGTGTCGACCCTGTTCACAGTGACTTTGGTGCCTCTACCCCCGGCCCTCGTGGACCTATGATCCCTGGCATTCGGGCCCTGCACCCCCGCAGGCTCCCCGTCAGCATGCAGAGCAGTATTGGGACCCAGGAACAATTGCGGGGGGGGCATTTTTACACACCATCAGGGACATGCTTAGGTCCTGCATACTGTCATCCGACTCTCCCTAAAGACTCCAGCATTGACTATCCCCCTTGCTCCCCATTCTCCTGCTCACTTGGTGGTCTGGGGGGGCACTCATGTTTTCGCCCTGAGGGATGGGTGAGGCAAGGCAGATGTACTGAAACATAGACTGGGCCCGATTTCTGGGACCCCTTGAGGGGGGTGGGGTGGGCAATTGTATGACACTGTTTGCAATGCATGCATGGGTTAACCTTTGTATTTCTTCCCAACAGGTATTGATCCTTTTTATACTGTGCGCTCGCGGGTGGGCGCCCTCGTCCCCGGCGCTTGTCAGTCTGACCCTGAAACTCACCGCTCCGTGGGGGCCTGGCCTCTCCCGCTTGGGGGGGGGGCGGGCGTACACGGCTTGTGTGATGCGGCGGGATGCGGGGCCCATGGGCGAGGGGATGGGCATGAGTGGGAAGGTCTTTGGGTCCGAACCGGGTGGAGGAGGGGTTGGAGACCCTGGACCTGAGGCTTTGATGGGGTTGATACAGATTCACCCGTTGACGCTCCAGTTTATATGTTAACTGCCTGACGCTTCAGTCTATATGTTTAATGCCTGTGTTTTATGGGTTCCGTTAACCTCACTGTTAATTCCTCAGGGTCGGTTATATTTACAGTCGCAGGTGCAGCTGGACTTGTTCTTAAATATTACTATATTACATAAATCCCAGGTTCGTGCATCTTTCTCCCGTTCTGCTGTCAATTCTAACCACCTCCCAAGTTAGGGTTTTCTCCCGAAGGAGTTCCCATTACTCCGGAGGAGATTTGGGTAATTGTTACCTTTAGTTTCTTTTATTTATTGAACCTTTATTCTCTATTTTTTCTGCTTCTCCTGTTTTCTCTCCTTTCTTCTTTATTCCTATAACTCTCTTGCTGATTCTTGCTCTCCCCCCCCTTTTTTTTTTCTCTCCCGGTTCTCTTTTGGGAGTCATAGGTGATTTGGTGGGGGGTGCATCATGGCTGTGGGTGCAATCAATTTCACTTCATACAATGTGCGCGGCTTGGGTACACCTGAGAAGCGTACCAGACTTCTGGCTGACTTTATAAAAGCTAAGTTGCAGGTCGTTTTCTTACAAGAAACGCAGTTCAAGCATGACCGGATCCCCCGGCTAGTTAACAGAGCGTTCCCCATGGTATACCACAGTTCCTCTCCGATATCAAAGTCAAAAGGGGTGAGCATTCTTTTGGCCAATACGGTGCGTTGGTCACTTACAGGGGAGAGGCAGGATCCAGGGGGGCGCTTCCTTTGTGTCAAGGGGAGGATTGGGGAGGCCATGGTCACCCTTTCCTTTCTGAGCAGCCTACTTCCGGACCTCCTGGAGTTCCAGGAAGGTATTCTCATTTTTGGGGGTGATCTTAATTTTGCAATGGACCCAGCCCTTGATGTCTCCCTAGGTGCCTCACACCTTTCTTTTGCCCGGCTTAGGTGCCTGAAGGCGGAGCTCCACACCTTGCAATTAATTGGCCCGTGGCGTATCTTACACCCAAATGCACGGGACTACTCTTTCTATTCCTCAGTCCATCAAACGTATTCCCGGCTAGACTATCTATTGGTCCCCCATAGAGAGTTGGCGTAGGTCCAGTCTGCCTGGATAGGCGACATTCTCTTGTCGGACGACGCTCCTGTGCATCTTAGCCTTGAGCTAGACTCGCAGGTCCGAAGTCCACCTTCTTGGCGCCTGAACGAGTCTCTTCTTCAATTCCCTGATATCCGACAGAGGGTGACAAGTGCCCTCACCGAATATTTTGAGCTAAACACTGGCTCGTTGATAACATGCTCATCACATGGGAGGCGCATAAGCCGGTGATTAGGGGAACACTTATTAAGATTGGGACCCTCCTGAAAAAAGAGAGGTCTGCACAAGTGGACACCCTCGTGGCGCGTCTGCGATGCCTAGAGGGAGTACATAAAGCAAAAGGTAGCCAGGGCAGTACACGCTGACCTTCTCAAAACCAGAGAGGAACTCAACGCGCTATTGTTTCAAAAGACAAAACAGAAGTTGGCATGGGCAAGGCAGACTATGTATGAATCTTCTAATAAGCCCGGGGCACTTCTGGCGAGGGCGCTTCGGGGCCCTCGCTCGAGGACCTACATTTCACACATAACCTCAGCATCAGGGCAGAAACTTTTCAGATCAGATGCCATGGCGAAGGAATTCCGCTCCTTCTTTCATGCCTTGTATAATCTACGGCCCTCCCCATCGCTGGCCGAATCGGAAACGCTCAATGCCCGCATCGGTTCATATATTGAGGCCTCAGGTATGCCGAAACTCCCAGCAGAGGCTCTTGAAGACCTGGACGCACCTATTACAGGGGAGGAATTGGTGGTGGCCTTGGCCCAGACCAAGCCTAGAAAGGCACCGGGGCCGGACGGCTTCACGGCCGCCTACTACAAGGTATTTTCGGGCACACTTCTTCCACATCTGGTGACCGCGCTGAATTCTCTGGTAGACGGAGGGGATATGCCAGTTGACGCCCTTCGGGCGTACATTTCTCTGATTCCCAAGGATGGCAAGGACCCGTCGCAATGTGGCAGTTATCGGCCAATTGCTCTGTTGAATACAGATCTCAAGCTCTTTGCACGGGTGCTGGCCAACCGGTTCCTGCCCCATATTCCAAGCCTCATTCATAGAGATCAGGTGTGATTTATTTCCCTGCGCGAGGCACGGGATAATACGGTACGTGTCATCAACCTGATCCATGCAGCCCAGGTTTCTAAAAGGCCCCTTCTCCTGCTCTCCACAGATGCCGATAAAGCATATGACAGGGTCCATTGGACCTTTATATGCGCGACCCTGGAGCACCTGGGCCTCGGGGCGTCAATGAGGAGCTGGATATCTGCTCTGTACTCCCAGCCCTCAGCGGCAGTAAAAGTCAACGACACGTGCTCGGACTTCAACATCACCAACGGGACGAGGCAGGGTTATCCCCTCTCGCCCCTGATCTTCATCCTGACCCTGGAGCTGTTCCTCTGCACAATTCGAGCAGACCCTGACATTCCGGGCTTCAGCAAGCCGACTGGAGCCCATAAAGTGGCGGCATTTGCCTATGACCTGATATTCTTCGTCTCAGACCCACTTACCTCCCTTCCGATTCTCATGCAAGCTCTTCAGACGTATGGTTCTCTGTCCCATTTCCAGGTGAATTATAGCAAGTCGTCGGCTTTGAACATTTCGGTCGGCCCTGAAGTGATTCAGAATATCCGACCGTCCTTCCCCTTTCATTGGGCTGTCTCGAAAATTAGGTACCTGGGAATCAACATCACGTCGGACCTATCCAAACTTTATGAATTTAACTATGAACCGCTCGTCGCTAAAATGAGGAGGGATTTGGTGCTTTGGCACTCTCTGACCCTGACGTGGTTCGGGCGTTGTAGTGCTATCAAGATGACAGTTCTACCGCGTATACTTTACATCGTGCAAGCCATTCCCATTAGACTGCCGCCTCACTTCTTTCGATCGCTCTCCCAGTTGTTCCGAAAGTTCGTTTGGTCTCACCAGAAACCACGCCAGGCCCTACACCGATTGTCACTTCCTAAACACGCAGGAGGGCTCGCCCTGCCTGACATGAGGTTGTACTACCGGGCGTCCCATTTAAATAGAATAGTAGACTGGCACTGCCACGGGGAGGAAAAGCAATGGGTTGCAATGGAGATGGAGGACTCACAAGGCACAGCACTGAGCTGGCCTTGGCTCTCTTTGCCTATCCCCAGGGCTCTTGGGGCCCATCCCACACTCGGTGGTACACTACTAGTTGCCCGAGAGACATTCCGTACCACCACCATCTCACCACTTCCATCCCCAATGGTCCCCATTGTGGGTAACCCGGAGTTTGTTCCGGGTCTGCAGGAGGCTCTGTTTAGTCGCCTTGCAGAAGGGGGATACTCGTGGCTGACAGACTTTGTGATGTCCTCGGCTGAGGTTCTCCAAGATGTTCTCAACTTAACAGAACCCCCACTTGACTTCATGAGCGGGATACAGCTACGCTCGTTTCTCCGAAGATTGTCCCAAACCCCGGGTATCTTGCGACCCCTCACGTGCTTTGAGTCGGTGTGCCATAAGGGCGAACCAGTTCGACACTCCCTATCCATGATCTATTCCATCCTGATTCAACCTGGGGAAGAATACGTCCCCCAGTTCCTTTTCAGGTGGGAGACAGACCTGGCCTGCCACTTCACGCCGGCCCAAAGACGCATGATCCTTCACTTCACGCAGAAATCCTCATTGGCCACTAGGGTACAGGAGTCTTGCTATAAGATCCTTACTCGTGGTATAGGGTACCTTCGCTTCTGCACAGGCTCTTTCCCCAGATTCCGGACGCGTGTTGGCGTTGTGGGACGGGTAGGGGGACCATGATCCACATCTTCTGGGAATGCCCCAAGCTCCAACCATTCAGGCACGATGTTACAACTACCATTAAGCAACTCACAGCCGTGGATTTGTCCGCCAACCCCGCGGCATGCCTGCTTCACCTAACGGACAGACCAATCAAAAAGTATAAAACTTCACTGATGATGCAGCTCCTGAATGCGGCAAAGGCGTGCATTCCGCTATGCTGGAAGGCTAAAGAGTCTCCCACGAAGGCGCTGTGGTTTGCCAGGATGAACGCTCTTAGGGACATGGAGGACCTCACAGCCACACTGCATAACACAGAGGAGGCATACAGAGAAACTTGGAGACCCTGGAATCATTTTGTATACACAGATGCTTACACGTCGGTGATGCCCCCCACCTAGTCAGCGATTCCGATCAGTCCGGACGGGCTGGTACCTTTCTCTTCCCTCTCCCTCCTCAATCCCACCCCCCACCCTTTTTTTTCTCTCTCCCTCTCTCTCTCTCTTCCCCTTCCCCGGGGGGGTGGGGGGGCTGACTAGTTTTCCTTCCTGTTCCCTCATTCTGCTCTGCTTTGTTTTCTCTATCTTACACCGCATTGTCCACGCTTGCGCTCTAGCTCATTTGTTATATATTCTAAGATGGGTTTGCAAATCTGCCAATATAACTGCCGGCATAACTTAGTAGTGGTACTCGGATACTAGGTCATTTGCCGGCGGGGGAATCACGCATGGGCATTCGGACTGTGTTGCTGCTCGGATATAATCCCGGAGCAGATAAGTAGCTCTCTGTCAAATATTTTGACTGTATGTTTGTTCATGCCTTGGTTGTTCTGCCGGTGGGCAAAATTTTAATGATTACTTGCTTCATGCAGGGACGTAGATAAGGGGGGGGTTAGGGGGGTTGAAACCCCCCCCAGAGCACCCTGCCAAAAAAGCAAACACATGATGTCCTTGTCAATGGCGGAGTAGTGTAGCGTATGTAATGCTTGCAGCAAGTGGTAATAGATCACTGGGCACGCTCCAAGCTCACGCTGTTGACTGCCAGGCTATCGGGCTTGGATTTGTTGACACAGTTTTTGTCACCAGGCAGCGCGTCTGTATTCCCGCTCACACAGTGCCAGGCAACATTGAGCGGCGGCGTCTGTGATCCTCCCCCGGCAACATTGAGCACAGCGGGAGCGATGCATGTGGTTCCGCCCACCCCGCCAGGCAGCTTTGAACACTGCAGAAGCAGCGCGCATGAGCCGAGCTGCCCAACCCGTCAGGCAGCATTGAACACTGCGGGAGCGGTGGGGTGGCCATA
>BLSH010121711.1:108667-119713 GCA_018402905.1 Glandirana rugosa | reverse complement strand
TTAGAGAATTCTTTATGTCATTCCCTAAAACTTCCCTCATTTATAACGTCGTTCATGTCTATCTATCCTCAAAAAAAATTCTGACGAGGGTCTACTATTTTACATGTGCACCTGATCCAATCCTGGATCGTACACCCCTAGTCTTTTTTCGTAATGACATTGTCGTTATTATTTAATCAGAGAGAAGATTAAGGTTTTCTCCCCAATAAATCTTGTCCTTTTCAGATAAAGTCTCTTATTCTCGTACTTCTTCACTCTCACCATGTACTTCGGTCCCGGCATCTATTAAAAAACAAGACCCCCCCCAAGTCGTCGTCTATGATTCTTTTTCCAATCTTTATGAATTTGGCACAATTTATTTTATTTAAGAAGACTTTTACTTAGTATCTGCTGCTGAACCCCCCCCAGAACAAAAAATTATCTACGGCCCTGGCTTCATGTACCACTCTCACTTCTTCATGCTCTTATTCTCTGAAATAGACTTTTCCTGTTCTAAATAACCCCTCTTTTGGAATTAGAAGAGAGACTAATTTATTATTGCTGTTACAGTAATGCTTTTTTCTGATCCCCACATGCTAGGTCCTAACCTAGTCCACGTGTACATTTTATCATCTGGGAGCAGTCTTAAAAAAAACTCCTATCTATCT
Organism: Glandirana rugosa; assembly: GCA_018402905.1. Lineage (NCBI taxonomy): Eukaryota > Metazoa > Chordata > Amphibia > Anura > Ranidae > Glandirana > Glandirana rugosa. Next base: position 119,066 of record BLSH010121711.1, on the reverse strand, counting down.
GTACTTGCTGCAATATTTACTCCCTTCAAAATCCCTTACTGTATTTCTTAAGAGATTTATATCTAGTATAGTATTGTATATTGTATGTATGTCTTTTATTAAGGCCTCCGTGGGAGGGGGCGCCTCAAAGCTAAGCACAATAATATGGTCCTAGAAATCTGAAAAACAGGTGGCAAAAATAGAGAACGGTTGCAGGAATAAGGAATTGTTATAGGATTCACTAGTACCTGTGTCAACAGGCTTTTGTTTGCTTCAATTGAGTTTTGCTTTCCAATGCAAGTGTTTTTTTAATTTTTTTCAAGTTGTGCCCAGGATACCTTCTTGACAGATACAGGTGCATATCCAAAAATTAGAATATTATCAAAAAGCTAAATTATTTCAGTAATTCAATTCAAAACGTGAAACTCATATATTACATAGATTCATTACACACAGAGTATACCCCCTTTACATTTTTGTAAATATTTTATTCTATCTTTTCATGTGACAACACTGAACAAATGACACTTTGCTACAATGTAAAGTAGTGAGTGTACAGCTTGTATAACAGTGTAAATTTGCTGTCTCCTCAAACTAACTGAACACACAGCCATTAATGTCTAAACCGCTGGCAACAACAGTGAGTACACCCCTAAGACCCCTTTCACACCGAGGTGTTTTTCAGGTGCTTTTGCACTGAAAATAGTGACTAAAAAGCGCCTGAAAACTCCCCCCAATACACCCCAGTGTGACAGCCCGAGTGCTTTCACACTGGGGCGGTGCGCTTGCGGGACGGTAAAAAAAGTCCTGCAAGCCGCATTTTTACAGCGGTGTGGGAGCAGTGTATTGACCGCTCCAATACTGCCCCTGGCCATTGAAAACAATGGGCAGTGCTCCCGAAGCGCTGAACACCGCTTCGGGAGCACCGTAAACCGGCACTTTTAACCATTTTAACCATTTTTTAAAGCCATTTTCCCTCCCTGGTGTCATGTGACTCGTTAGTGTCACAAAGTCCCAGGTGTGAATGGAGAGCAGGTGTGTTAGATTTGGTGTTATCGCTCTCACTCTCTCATACTGGTCGCCGGAAATTCAAAATGTCACCTCATGGCAAAGAACTCTCTGAGGATCTGAAAAAAAGGTTCCAGTCAGAACAGGCCTTGCCATGGTTGACCAAAGGAGTTGAGTGCACGTGCTCAGCGTCATATCCAGAGGTTATCTTTGGGAAATAGAAGTATGAGTGCTGCCAGCATTGCTGCAGAGGTTGAAGGGGTGGGGGGTCAGCCTGTCAGTGCTCAGACCATACGCCACACACTGCATCAAATTGGTCTGCATGGCTGTCGTCCCAGAAGGAAGCCTCTTCTAAAGATGATGCACAAAAAAGCCCGCAAACAGTTTGCTGAAGACAAGCAGACTAAGGACATGGATTACTGGAACCATGTCCTGTGGTCTGATGAGACCAAGATAAGCTTATTTGGTTCAGATGGTGTCAAGAGTGTGTGGTGGCAACCAGGTGTGTCTTGAGTACAGTCAAGCATGGTGGTGGGAGTGTCATGGTCTGGGGCTGCATGAGTGCTGCCGGCACTGGGGAGCTATAGTTCATTGAGGGAACCATGAATGTCAACATTTAATGTGACATACTGAAGCAGAGCATGATCAACTCCCTTCGGAGACTGTGCCGCTGGGCAGTATTCCAACATGATAACGACCCCAAACACACCTTCAAGACGACCACTGCTTTGCTAAAGAAGCTTAGATTAGAGGTGATGGACTGGCCAAGCAGGTCTCCAGACCTAAACCCTATTGAGCATCTGTGGGGCATCCTCAAATGGATGGCGGAGGAGCGCAAGGTCTCTAACATCCACCAGCACCGTGATGTCATCATGCAGGAGTGGAAGAGGACTCCAGTGGCAACCTGTGAAGCTCTGGTGAATTAAATGCCCAAGAGGGTTAAGGCAATGCTGGAAAATAATGGTGGCTACACAAAATATTGACACTTTGGGCCCAATTTGAACATTTTCACTTAGGGGTGTACTCACTTTTGTTGCCAGTGGTTTAAACCATTAATGACTGTGTGTTGTGTTATTTTGAGGGGACAGCAAATGTACACTGTTATACAAGCTGTACACTCACTACTTTATATTGTAGTAAAGTGTCATTGCTTCATTGCTGTCACATGAAAAGATATAATAAAATATTTACAAAAATGTGAGGATGTCACTTCTGTGAGATACTGTATATATATATATATATATATATATATATATATATATATATATATATACACACACACACACACACACACACACACACACACAAGGAGAGTATACAGATAGCCCTATCTATCTATCTGTTTTTTTTTCTTTTATCTATCTATCTTTATATCTATCTAACTATTGTTATATCTATCTTTTTTTTCTACACATTAAAAACGCTATCTAGCTAAACTGCCTGTAACTGCCTGTAATCAGGAAGCTAAGCTCTCTCTCTAATGCCGACCACCGCCGCCAACACACTACATAGAGCCGCTGTACAAGCAGCTTTATATAGTGTGGGCCGTGGATTGAGGCTGCCGCCGCCAATCCACCGATTGCATTATGGGGCATGCGAAGTTCCCACGAACATCCCATAATGAAAAACAAATACCAGATGTTCGAGTCGAACATGAGTTTTGCATGAATTACAGCATCAATGTGGTGTGGCATGGAGGCGATCAGTCTGTGGCACTGCTGAGGTGTTATGGAAGCCAAGGTTGCTTTGATAGTGGCCTTCAGCTCGTCTGCATTGTTGGGTCTGAAATAAATGAACTTTTTAAGGATATTCAAATTTTTTGAGATGCACCTGTATATTTTAGGGTTGTCCCTGAAGATGTCAAAAACAGGCTGACGTAACGGCGTTGGGTAGTGTTTGAGATACGTAATTTCCGGTCATCTGGAACGCAGATGGAGCGCTAACCAGCAATTCCTGTACAATACATGTTGATCCTTTTTTTCTTTGATGTAAGTGCAATACAACCTCTTTTTTTAAAATAAATGATTCAAAATACTGCACCATGAGAGTATATTTTCCTCTCCCTCTCTATATGGCAACACTGGAGCTTTGAATATGTTATATATATATATATATATATATATATATATATATACACACATTGAATGGATGACAGCAGCGGTTTGGATTCATTCCTGTGACCTCATGTATAACATCTTGGATTTTCCCATATGCGCAATCTGACTCCCTGTAATAGGGTCAATTAACTCTGGATGAGTGCATTGTCTGTCTGCATGGTGGTGGAGAGGAACCATTTCTATACTCACTGAGGACGTTTATTCATGTGTGGGATCTATGCATGGACTCCACAATTTTATGTATAATTTAAATGAAGATTTATTTGTTTATTCACTATGGTGATGTATGATATGTAATGTATGATATAAGAGCGCGGTTCCTTTGTTTCTTTTTCATGTTATAGGTGTTTTTACACTTTACAACACGCTCTTTATTGTGGTTTGTTTGCCTTTTGGTTACTGGTTTGCGTGGGTTTGGAACCTTTGGTTCCTATATTTTCTTTCATCTCCCATAGCAATGGGAGCAGATCAGCACTGCAGAGTTTCTCAGCCTGTGGAGCCCATGCTAGGACCCCATTCCATCACTGCGAGTGAGGTAGCAGAGATACACTGTGACCCGTGGTAGGTCTCCTATGTGATCCATATTTTGCACCCAACAAGGAAGGAAACATGGAGGACGTGACAGCCACCCACCACACTACCCTGTAGCCCCCACAAGCTGAATGCTCCAGCAGTAATGATCATGTTACATGGTTACAAGATCATACACTGAATGTTTACAGATTTGACTGTACAGAAATTCATATACATGGAAATGGATATATGGATGTTCCATATATATAACACATTGGAGCTGCTACAGAAAAATGTAATTATAAGAAGACAGGACACGGAAATGGTTCTGTGGGGGAGGATGATGAGATTTAGGCATCTCACACTTGGCTATTCTCCCATCACCCACATAACAGATGGGAATACAAATCTACATATGCATATTAGTTATGTAGAAGCATCATACCTAAATGGCAAAATATATAGATTTTTGGTACAAATAAATGCAGAAGCAAAAAAAATGGCAGATATAAAAATCCTATTAGCAAGTTATTAAAACAGATTGAAGGTACTGTATCAGATAGGCATCCATCATATCATCACTATATATAGTAAAGGACAAAATTGTACAAAAATGTTTAATATGAATTACATATTTCTGTGCCAAGATTTATCTAAAATGGCAATCATAATGTCATGTTTCATGGAAGTCCTATATATTGATGTGTTTGGCAGCTATAGTATAGCATTAATGTAGCAAGTAGTTGCATTGCAATATCAGATTTTACACAGGCATACATATGTGTTTTGACAATTATGAGGTCCAAGGGACCCCAAAATGAGGGTAAAAAATTGGGGTTGCACTAAACAGGCTGTCACATTTTTCTTTTTTTTTTTTTTCTTTTACAGACATTGATAATTCAGTGGCAAATTAAGCAGGGCAGGGGGTTATAAGTGTGTATGGCCAGGTGCTGGGCTACAGCAACATGGAGAAGGAAACGTTGCCTTTTATTGTCCTCTCCCTCTATTGGGATACTGATGTTATGCTGCACCATTTCTGCATTTTCTCAGGCTGTACAGGACACAGCTTTCTCTTGCCATGAGGGAAACTTGAGAGAGTGCACATCGCTGTCCAGTGTGCATCATAACTGCTGCATATCGGCGGTCTGAGCGGGATCCAGAGTGTGGAGTTCGGGCGTGCCAAAAGACAGAGCCACCTGGGTACAGAGCAGAAAGTGGACTAATCGCTGTGTGTGACCAGATGGTGAGCTGGAATACTACTGGGACTGGTGAGCCACTGCTGTGGGGATTTACTATCTGCTGCTAGAGAGGCTGATCCATTTAGGAACTGGCTATATAGTCATCTAGTAGCCTTATTGCTCCCTGCAGGCTTGACTGGGACTATTCCCATGTGCACCAACAGTACAAATGGGCCCTTAGGCTAGCCGACCAAAGAGTTAAGACTACAGACTGTCCCTGTACAGCTGCTACACAGAGACCTTCACCTATTGCCTTTGCTAAGAGGTACTGCTCAGGGGACATTGCACCATATCCTAGCTATTCTCCTAGAGTGCACTCTAGACTAGTTATAGTATTTTTACAAAATAAGGATATCAAAGGTCTAGGGCAGGTATAAAAAGCAAAATGTTACTGTTTGCTGATGATATCTTATTTACGATTACTTTACCCTATATATTCGTACTACTCAGAAAAATTTGCATTTTTCTCAGGACTAAAGATTAATCCATCAAAGTTGGTTGCCCTAGATGTCTCCTTATATCCAAAGACCCACAGACTTCCATACCCTAAATCTATCTCTCTGCCCCTCAGCTCACCCCATCAGTCTCCTCACAGATCACTGCTTTATTAACAGACATATCAGCCTGGATGTCACAGCACTTCCTCAAACTGAATCTATCTAAAACTGAGCTTATGATATTTCCTCCCCCATGTGTCCCTTCCCCTGACTTCTCTGTTAAGATCAATGGCACAACTATTAGTGTGTCCACACATGCCAGGGTGATAGGTGTAACCCTAGACTCTGAACTGTCCTTTTAGGACCACATCCAATCCCTGTCCAAATCATGCTCTCTCAGCCTCCGCAACATCTCTAGAATACGCCCCTTTTTAACCAATGACACCACCAAGCTTCTAATTCACTCTCTGGTTATCTCTCACCTCGACTACTGCAAGTCTCTCCTCATTGGATTACCTTTACATACATTATCCCCCCTTCAATGCATAATGAATGCTGCTGCAAGACTTATCCACCTTACCAACCGCTCATTGTCCTCCACCCCTCTCATCCAATCTCTTCACTGGCTTCCACTCACCCAGCGAATAAAATTCAAAGTACTAGCAATAATTTACAAAGCCATTCACAACTCTGCCCCCCCAGCTACATCTCTAACCTAGTCTCAAAATACCAACCAAGCCGCCCTCTTCGGTCCTCCCAAGACCTCCTGCTCTCTAGCTCCCTTGTCACCTCCTCCCATGCTCGCCTCCAGGATTTCTCCAGAGCTCCTCCTATCCTTTGGAACTCCCTAACCAAATCTGTCCGACTGTCTCCTAATCTAGCCATCTTTAGACGATCCCTGAAAAGCTTTCTCTTTAAAGAAGCCTATCCTGCTTCTAACTAATACACGGTCTTACTTTCTACATCAGCTCATTCCCTACAGCTATTACCTTTTGTATCAATTGACCCTCCCTCTTAGATTGTAAACTCTAATGAGCAGGGCCCTCTGATTCCTCTTGTACCAAATTGTGATGTAACTGTACTGTCTGCCTTCATTTTGTAAAGCGCTGCGCAAACTGTTGGCACTATATAAATTGTGTATAATAATAATAATATAATAATACCTTGGAATACATATGACATCTCATATTTCTATGTTATACCAAGCAAATTACCCTCCGCTCATTTGAACACTTACAACCTTATTATGCACTTGGAACCAATACCAACTCTCTTGGTTTGGAAGAATTAACATGAAATAATGGCATCTCTTCCCAAACTTCAATTTTACTTTAGTGTTTCACCTATCCCTATATCAAATGTAGTCTTCTGAGTACTATACCTTATATACCTTATATCAATGTAAACGCAATGGTGGCTTGGGAGTATCACTTACACTTGAATTACTACAGAGCAGGCCAGATAGCACCATTAACCTTTTACATACTCATTCAACTTGAGGTGATTGTAGCAGTATGAGTGCAATTGTGACAGAGAAAATTTAGTACTGTTTGTGATACTTTTTTTAGTTGCACTAACATACATTTTTTCAGGACAAGCTTTTGGGGTATGTCCCCTTCTTCAAGGTCCAAGCAGTACTGATTCACAAATGTTTTAACAGAATGTTAAAATGTTAAAAATAAAAAAACAAAAAAACAAAATACATTCTCTGAGGGAAAGGAAAAAAAAAAGAAAAACAAACACATACAAATCAACGTCTATGGCAATGGTAATAAAGCTAACAGCAGAGTTAGTGAGTTAGTTAGTTGGCTGACCTGGAGGACAAATTCCTGAGCAGCGTACAACAAAAGCCATACAGATGATATGGCTATATTGAGGATATCTACGTGATATTAACTGAAGGTGAAGAAAATCGAAAACATTTTTTCTCATTGATCAACACATTCACCCATCTATCAAACTAAAAATGGATTATTCGAACACACATGTCAACTTCCTAGAGACTACAGTATACATCAGGGATGACAAGCTTCACACCTCTATATACAGAAAACCAGCTGACCGATGCAGCTATCTCAATAGTTCCAGTTTTCATCCCCAACACACTAAAACGGGCCATCATATACAGCCAGGCCATCAGATACCACCAAATATGTTCAAACTCAGAAGACAGAGATAAACATCTCAGAACACTGGCAGACTCCTTCCATAAGAAAGGTTACAAAGACAAAACCATCAACAGCATAAACACAGCCTTAAAAACCTGAAGAGAAAATCTCCTCCAATACACAGAGAAAAAAAACAAATAACCGAGTACCTCTAGTCACCACATACAACCCAGCACTAGAAGGGATAAAAAAGATAATCAAATATTTACAACCCATTATAACAGAGGATGAAACTCTGACTGAAATATTCCAACAACCACCAATATTGGCTTTAAGACAACCACCCAACCTCAGACATAAACTAATTAGCAGGAAACTTCACTCTGATTATGAAGCCACAAATAATGGAAGCAAACCCTCTTTGTCACATACTCATTAGGAAGCACTAATATGGGTTCTTTTTAATGCGAACGACTGCAATGTCAAAATAACCTCCCCTTTACCTTGGCTACCAGCAACTTTAGACCAACGTCACTAAGTCCTTTTCTAGAAAATGCCTTTAAAGTTTGGGAGTCTATAACATATTCAAGCAATCTTATTTTACCCCACCTTCCATTACTTGGTGAAGTGAGGTGTCCAAAGTTCCCACCAGGACTCAAGACTTTGGCTATATTTAACTGATGGACTCAAAAAGGCTTCACAGACATTTACTCACTCCTAACCATGAATAGTATAAAAACCCTTTGATCATTTTCAGGGCAACTATGACTCACCTTCACAACTCTTCAGATATATACGAATACAGCATTATATAACCCAGCCTTTCTTAACCTTTTCAACACCCTTGAAATAATGCTGCGGTCTCAGGGAACCCCTGCTAAAAATTAAAAATGTACAACTCATGATACATTCATGTGATGGTCAATGGGAAAGATGCTCCTTACACTTGTGTTCACTGGGAAGAATTACCCCCTTACAAATAGTTAAGAAGATCAATGATATCATTGGGAATTTATCTGAGAAACCCTGATATAACCTCTCTCTTAGCAAGCACAATTACTCTGTCATCCCTTGCAAGCTTTGAGAGCAGATGTGAAACAGCTCCTAACTCCCCTGCCCTTACCTCCCTTATACAAGCATCAATAAGCTCCTCCAAGAATAATCCTAAAACACAATAATATGATATGTTGAAAAGAGGCTATAATACATCCATTCCATAGGAGAACTGGTAAGGTATGTGCTCTTCTACAACTAAAGGCTCCCTCAATATTCTAGCACTGGAAAACTCATACAAAGTTCTGTTATGGTGGTAGTTGACCCCTAAGTGTATATCCAAATTTGTCCATTATTATTCCCTCCTTTGTTTTTGAGGCTGTGGACTGAAGGGAATTAGCCTACATATATGGTGGCAGTGGCGGCTGTTGCTCCAGCCGGGGGGGTTGCAAACAGACCACCCGACCACCCCCCAGTGGGTGTTACTCACATGGACGGGCGACGATGCAGAGCAGAGAGATTGCTCTGGGCGGCGATGCAGAGCAGAGAGCTTGCTCCAGGCGGGCGGCGATGCGGAGCAGAGAGATTGTTCCAGGCGGTGATGCAGAGCAGAGAGATGACGGCGGCCATCTTTCGGATCTCCCCGTGCATCCTCCCAGTCCCTGGTACCGGCCAATACGAGTGCTTCTCCTCTTGGCTAATCGCCAATATTAATTCGCTATTGCCACACAACTGGGTGGGCTCATCCTTTTTTGAAGCCAATTAGAGCCTCAGGCTCTAATCACATGCATCTAAAAAAAAAAAAAAAAAACATTGGAATCCATGCATGTAGATTAGGGGCCAGGCGCATGGATTAGGGGGGTGACGCCCCTGCACCCCGTATGGAGCAGCCATCACTGTATGGTGGTCATGTTCTAAAGCACATAGGCTCTGGATTAGGGTATACTCTCTAATTCATGCATCACTAAATTGTAATCTACACAAAGACCCCATTGAAGCTCAATAAATAAATTGATTCCAAGTGTCCAGTGTAATAAAGCAAAAAATGGTTGGATTAATTTTTGATGCTACTAAACAAGTTATAGCCCACTCCTGGAAATTACCTACATGTTGTACATTGGGATTTTCAAAGGTCAACGCTAGGCTAAACGACAAATGATTATTGAAAAATTGATGGCCGTTACAAAGGATAAACATGATATATTTCCAAAAATCTGGTCCTCAAGGATATCTTATTCACAACCTAATCAGAGAGCTCTAACTTTATAAATCCTGCTTTTAATTATAACGCAGAGGGTTCAATTGGTCCCAGGAGTAGAGTATACCCTTTCCCTATTGGTAGAAGTCTACCCCCTTTTCTCCCCATTCCTTTCCTGGCTGCAGAATTTCTAATCTTACAGCTTTCTGTTTCCTTTCTTCTTTCTATTACAAATATTGTACATAGATCGTATACTCCCATAATAATTAACAATAGTCTTTACTGGGCTACATTCAATCTTTTGTTAACATGACTGCAAAGTGTAATTCGTCCACAATCTTGCACTTGTTCACTTTATGGTCTTAAGTTATCTTTATAACATTGCTGTGCATTTATCTCTATATTTCGGTTGATTAATGCTTCAGAAGTTTATGTTGAACATGGGCATCTCAAACCAATATACAGTTTTTTTTGTACAAAATGCTAAGGATTTATTTACATTCTTTACACTATATCACAACTTTAGTTAAAATATTGAACAAGTGAGACGTGAAGGGGATCGGACGCTCAGGAGCGGAGCTCTGCACATCGGAGCTCAATCCTCGGGAATCCTGCCAGCTGGAGCCAGGGTAAGAGGCATCCTACCTGCCTTTAGCCTCCCCATACCATCCGCTCTTCAAAGAGACCTTTTTCCCGCGGATCGGGGGCTCCGGTCCGCGGAGCCGGAAATTTAGCCCCCGGCTTTTGCGGCCTACCCGCGGTAATACAGGCCGCGGCTCCATGCGCCTAATATCGGCCCTCCAGCCTT
>BLSH010121711.1:59337-74223 GCA_018402905.1 Glandirana rugosa | reverse complement strand
AAAGAAAGTTGGTGTTAAGGGTAAAGAAAAGTTTAAAGAATTCCGTAGGGGAAAAGTGTATACAGGGGAAGTAAACTTTTTGGAACAAATGTTATGAGTACTGAGGGAGGGTCATAGATTTCTCAAAACCCGTGGAGGTGTGGTACACGTCCTCCAGGGGGGAGAAGACTGTAGACCCTGTGACCAGTAGAACAGAAGAGGGCTTGACTTTGTCAAATACTCCTCATATTATGTGGGACATATAGTCTTTATCTACGCTGTAAGAGACGCTCCCTCGGTAACTGTGGGCACTTGTACGGGAGTTTTGAGGGAAGGTAACAAGTCGGCACCAGTGTCCCAGATGTCAGAAGAGGGGGGACCTCCTGCACATGGTGTGGAGGTGCCCAAAACTCTTTAGATACTGGGAGGGAGTCATGAGTATTGTAAACAAGGTTTTTCAAATGAAGGGGACATATGTGAAAAGGGGATGCCTTAAGAAATTTGAAAAGAAATGGGAATTGTGGTTGAAAGAAATGGAGTAGTGCTACGTTATGCGTGCCTAAAGGGGATGTGTGGAGTATGGGAGATGTCCGGATGGTGGATGTGTGTGAATGGGCTGCAGGGGGGTGGGTAGGGTGGATAGGTAAAAATCAAAAGTGAAAATAAGTGTATATTAACTTTTTTACTTGGGGAGACGGGTCCAAAAGAAGGAAAGAGGGAGAAAAAGGAAAAAGAAAGTAAATATATATATAACAATATGGTGAAATAAAGTCACATTGAGTGTAAACGCACAATAATAAGCAAAAAGAGAAAGAAAGAAGTAAGCAAATGGAAAGAAACAGATTCACCAGCCTCAGTAGCTAATCAGTGCAACCCCTGAAAATTAGAACACACCATCAAATTGTAGCAATGTAGACAAGGAGTGTAGCCAACTACTGCCAAAATCAAGCGAACTGGATGCAAGAATCCTTCCCAGAGTGCATTTGTATTCTGACAGCGGGACTCCTCCGCCACTTTCATGTTTGGGGAAATACATTCTACACAGGTGTGACAATAATTGGTGACACAGAAGTCATGAGCGTTTCCAAGCATACAACCATTCACTTGTATGGACGGCTGTATGTGGCACCTACGGCTCTCTGGGTGTGGGAAAATGCTGGATATTTTATGCTAGAAGGCCTTTGAGAATGTAAGCATCCATGTGCATGATACCTTATTGTACATCCTCCCGATATTTATTTCCTAAATTTCAGTATTTATTACATTTTTCTTATCTGTGTCAGGGCTCATTCACACCACCCACAAGGCACCGTTAACCTTTCTGTATCTGTTTTAACACAGAATGACAATGTCACTAGATTATTACAATTTGATACTTTCAAGAGTCATATGCTTTTTAGTATAGATTTTGTTGTCTTACATTTATATAATCTGTAATTTGAATATATACTTTTTAAACTATTATATCCTGCATTGCATAACACAGACACCACAGACAACACCTGTCTTCTAGCTCTGAATGATTCTGTTACATATTAATTATTAATGATATGATTAAGGCCAAGACATATGCATGTTACACTAAAACGATCATGCTTATCAAATTAACACAAAGTATATATTTGCATAACATTGGCATAATCAAAGACAAAAATGAACACGTGAATATCTGTGTGCATGAGGGTTTATTGTGCATATTTACTAAAGACGTTGCATATTTCTTACGGGCATTTAAAGGACATCTGATATCAATCTAAACTTGATTACCTAAAGTTCTAAATAAATCTTGAGAGGATCAGAAATTGGTGTAATATTAGAAGTAACCTCTCTACAACCCAGTATATTATGTTAAATATTGAATCTTCAAGTATTGTCCAGTTTTTGCGCTTACCTTTGTAAGATGTCTCCACCTCTCTCCTTAGTGAGAGTGACCCCCAGAGTTGTGCAGGGAATGCCAGGGATCTCCCACCTCTCTGCATGATTTTAGTGATAAAACACGCTGAAATCCTAATTCATAACAATGGAGCATTAGATGTGTCACGCACAGGTGTACGCTTCCCTACTACGAGTGTTATTAGATGTGTCACGCACAGGTGTACGCTTCCCTACTATGAGTGTCATGTGACCTTAATGCTGGGGGAGACTGTCCTGCCCTTGGGAAATTAAACCCAGGCAAAGGTTTCAGTTACAGCAGTAAAGTAATAAGGTTCATGTACCATATGTGTCCTGAAAAAAAAACATCATTGGATTACAGTGTTAGTTCTAATTCATTTCCCTAATACTTTTTATTGCTTTTTTATTGCACATGGAATGTCTTTATTCAATGACCATACACAGAACAATAATGTACGCTTATCTATTAGCAGCCAACCTTCAAGATTAGTACATACGATAAGAGTTTAGATTGACTTTGAAAGACTGCGCATTGCTCTGTTTTATTAAAAAAAGCCAAATATGAGCAGTATGTGAAATAAAGCTAAAGCCATACAACACTGGTAGAGGTGTGTATATTCAAGAGTTATGATCTGCTTACCTTATCATGTACAATGATAAGAATCTGCATGTTCACATTCCACAACTCTGACACCTGTCAATGGAAGTAGAACAACCCCATTCACTACTACAGTAAATGGAGCCTGCCATACCCATGCAAGTGCTGCAATACCAGTTTGTTGAATAAAAAGGGTTTATCCCACTGCTATACAGTACATCATGAAACACATTAATGGGGCAACTAGCTACCTATGTTCAATTTATTTAACTAAACAGTATTTATGACACCTTTTGCATGACCCAGATTTCCAGTAATATAGGTGTATGGCATTGTTCCCAACTGTCCCTGATTTGAACGGACTACTCCTGTTTTGAGACTAAAATACCTTTGTTGCTCATGCAGCCTCAGTCGTCATTCTTTTGGTCTGTCAGCCAAGATTAACAAGGCTCCTTCTATAGTATACCAGTCTATCCTGACTTGCCATTAGGCTTTGAGTAACCAGCTCACGACTCTCCTCTAGGTCATTCCAGAGGCAGGACTGCTGCCGCTGCTCCTACTGAATTACGTACACTTCTCCTGGGCCTTCTGCCCTGAGCAGGGCCTTGGCTGTGCTGACTACATCTGCATAGGTATGAGGTAATTGGCTCCCATGCCCCATCTGCACTAAGGCTCCTCTCAACCTGGTATATATATGGACTATCTCCACCCTTACATCACTTCAGACAGCTTTGTCTAAAAGGGACCTAACACTCAATTACATTATTCCCTATTACCATGCACTATTTTGGGACACAGCCATCTAGTGGCAGACTGGCTAACTACACCTGTTTGCATACATAGGTACAAAAGTACTTAGAGCAGGATGTGCCTGTGCTGGGAAGCTGTCATATATGTCCCTGGTTTCATTTAGCTGTTGGCCAGGAGATTATCTAGCCAAAAACGAAACATTTTTTAGTTTTTTTGGCTGGATAATCTCAAAAGGGCCAGGGATACAGCTGATGTCATTACTCAAACATGCAGTGGCGGATTCGAAAGCAGTTATTGTACCGACTAGCAGATATGGATCTGCCCACTCCCATGCGCGATCAACCAAAAGTGAAGTGGACCCGATGAGGAACTACTGTCTCAGTTCCCCATCAGGCTTTGCCCACCCCTAGTAAGAAGCTCTCCATCCCTGCTCCTGTTAGTGTGAGGGGCACAGTGACCAGAGAGGGAGAGTGAGAGTGGGTGCACCGAAGTAGGAGTGTCCTCAGTGCAGACACGAACAATTCATGTACCTGTCTGTGACCGGTCTATGAATTGGGTGCAAGCACCAGCACTTTCAGTATCTATGATGCCCTTTATGAATTCCCCAAACTATGTGCTAAAAGGTGTGAATATCAGAAAGTTGGGAAGTAAGTCATATAGCATCCTGCTATCACACCTGTAATTGCACTAAGGAATTGCCCTGATGCTCCTGTGTATACAGACGTCAGCATTCCAATGTTTGTTAATGATAAGCTCTATGCGCTCTTTTCCTCAAATTGTCTCAAGCAGTTGGGCTGCAGTGGCTTCAAATGGAGCTAAAAATACATCTTGTTGGGCAGACTGAACTCATGACATCTATATTTACAGTAAAGATGCTGTTTTTGTTTGTCTGCCTCTTTTCTAGAAGTAATATCAGTTTGAAAAACTGAGATTGAATTGTGAAAAGGGTAACTTTTGTGTGTTTAGCCAAAACTTTTTTTTGCCCACTTGGATAATCCTTGAGCTCTGTTTTTACTGAAAATTATAATTGAGCTTCCTTTTGTTAAAAACAGGGATGGATTGACTAAAAACCCTGATTTTCACGATTTCAGTGAAATACAACTGCATATATTGTTTTTAAGGGCCACTTCCATAATGATTGCTGAGGTTTAGCTTGGGGGGTTATACATTACATTTGTTTTCTATACATCGACAGAATAACATCCCTAAATGGGGAATGTGCAGACTGGCTGGGAATGAGGATGGCCTACAAGTTAGAGGGGCTTTTAAACTAGGCAACGGGGGGGTCCAGACTTAGAAATAGCCAGAGTAGATCATAGTTCAGAGGGTAGTATTGGGGGCAGCAGTGGTAGGCTGAATAAAGTACATCGAGTACACGAGGTAAGTAGTGTAACAAGTCCTATATGCAACCAAGGAAACAGTAGGCATCTGGACAAAACTACGTGGCTTGTTCACTAATGCCAGGAGTCTTGCGGACAAGATGATTGAAATAGAGCTGCTACTGTATGAAGAGGAATTCGATTTTGTGGCAATTCCAGAGACTTGGTTCAAACATTCAGGGGTATTCCCTATATCGCAGGGATAAGGAGGGCAAAAAAGGGGGATGGGGTATGCCTGTATATAAAAAATGATGTACAAGTAAATGTGAGGGAAGACATAAGTAGCGGATCAAGGGAGGAGGTTGAATCCTTATGGGTTGTGCTACAAAGGGAAGATACCTAGGGGAAAGTAATACTGGGAATATGCTATAGGCCCCCTAACCAGAGGGAAGAGGGGGAGGCAGACCTCCTATCACAATTTGGAAAAGCGGTGAAGATGGGAAGTGTCGTTATAATGGGGGATTTTAATTACCCAGATATAAACTGGGTGGAAGGTATTGCGCACTCAGCTAAGGCTCACCATTTCCTAAATGTCTTGCAGGAGAATTTCATGGGTCAGATGGTAAATGCACCAACAAGAAAAAAAGCATTATTCGACCTTCTGATTACTAACAACACAGACCTGATCACAGATGTGGAAGTAAGGGGCAATCTAGGTAATAGAGATCACATGTCAATTCGTTTCAGCATAAAATACACAAATAGAAAACATAAGAAGAATACAAAGACACTGAATTTTAAGAGGGCTAACTTCCATAAACTACTCTCCTTGCTGGAAGATGTTAAATGGGGTAAAATTCTAGGAACAATGAACGTGGAGGAAAAATGGGAGTGCTTCAAGAACAATTGGGAGTGTTTCAAGAGCATACTAAACAAAGGTACTAGCCAGTGTATCCCAATGGGAAATTAACACAGACGTAAGAGCACATATAAAAGCAAAACAGAAGGCCTTCAAAAAAATACAAGGCTGAGGGGTCCCGGTCAGCATTCCATCTTTATAAGGTATGCAATAAGGAATGTAAGGGTGCAATCAGGGCGGCTAAGATAGAATATGAAAGACACATAGCAGAGGAGAATAAAAAGAATCCCATGAAATTCATTAAGTATATAAATAGTTAGAGAGGGAGGTCAGATCATATTGGCCCCAAAAAGAATGGGGAAGGGAATCTTGTTACAAAGGATGGAGAGATGGCAAAGGTGTTAAACTTATTTTTCTCCTCAGTATTCACGAAGGAAACGGGGGGCTCCAGCATCCAAAACTACAATGTTGGTCCTTACGACACGTCACAGGAATGCACCCTCATGGCTATCTGAGGATAAAATTAGGAATAGGCTTGAAAAACTTAACAATAATAAGTCACCGGGACCAGGTGGCTTGAACCCGAGGGTCCTAAAGGAACTCAGTCAATAAATTGCCAGACCATTGTACCTAATTTTTTAAGAACAGTCTACTGACTGGTATGATACCAGCTGATTGGAGAAAAGCACCCATATATAAAAAAGGATCAAGATGCATCTCTGGGAACTATAGGCCAGTTAGCTTAACATCAATTACATGCAAGCACTTGGAGGGCATAATAAGAGATTATATAAAAGATTATTGTAATGAAAACGGTATCATTAGCGGTAATCAGCATTGTTTCATGAAGAATCGTTCTTGCCAAACCAATCTATTAACCTTCTATGAGGAGGTGAGCTGCTAGCTAGATAAAGGAAGGCCTGTGGATGTGGTGTATCTAGATTTTGCAAAAGCATTTGATACAGTTCCCCATAAATGCTTAATGTACAAACTAAGGTCTGTTGGCATGGATCAAAGGGTAAGTACATGGATTGAAAACTAGTTACAGGTCAGAGGGTGGGGACAAATGGGGAATACTCGGAATGGATTGGTGTAGAAAGTGGGGAGAGGCAGCCGTCTCCTTCAAACTGTGCTCCTCAGGCTTAAATACAGACACCCAGCATTCCTTGGGGCACATGCCCTTCTAATTGGCCAGGGCTGTATCTGCAGCCATGCTCTCCTCTGCTAAGTTTCCTCCCACTGTCCAATATGCCTTCTTGCTATTGGATGTGAAAACATCCAACCATTCTTTCTATTGAATGTGTGAAACATCAAGACAGCACAAGCCGCACCCAGAGCACACTGAGCAGACCTCACAAATCAATCACTGCTCTCTGTTAAGCAGAGAGCACCTACATTTGCCTGTCTGCTTCTCTGTTAAACAGAAAAGCCAAAAACTATGTACACTTCCTAGCACCTACCTAGGAGGGTGGTACATCAGGCCATCATAAAAATGTTACAACTCAGTCGTTGGTGTGTTCTGTTCCCCAGTTGCACACCTGGGGACGGGGATCTACCCCAGATACCAACACTTGGAGGGTGTTGCAGCTCCCACTGATTACTCATCTGGGATTAGGTGGATCTCTAATTTAAATAGATCCACATGTAGCAAGCAGTAGATGCTGAGCATGTGCAGCTCTTTTCTAGGCAGACATCGACTTTTGGCCAGTGCAAGTACAGCAGGTCTCCTTCAGGTAGTCAGGGATTATGTCAGTGTGCTGTGTGAGGGAAGGGCCTGTAGCCTCAGCTATCCAAATCAGAAGGGAAGCTCAAAGACATGTCAGGGGCATGGGTGGGTGGTGTTTGAGGAATGGTAAATTGAGCCTGCATTTTGCATCAGTGGTCAGCAAACCTGGCATTGCTGGACATGAGTCATCTCTGACTGTGCAGAAAGAGGCCTGTGTATGGCACACACTCTTCTGGTGACCTCTGTCACAGGACTCCCCCACAGAAGTCACCAGTGGAGCACGAGCCATATAGTAAAAGCCGAGCTACTGTCCTAAACCCAATGCAATTCACCAATATTCTCTGATCAACCTTCCCACAGTGCAGGACACCCTAGGAGGTAGCCACATGTCAGTCTGTGGTGACATGACAGCCGTGTGTTAGGCCGCACAACAGCATAGTTGCCAACAGCATTTGTTCATGAGGAACAGTCCTGGGACTAGATGTCCTTCAGGCTGTCCCAGATGATCTGTGGCAACTATGCAGAGTGCAACTGGATTGCATCCAAAATAACAACTTTCAGAGTGATCATCGCCCAACAGGACGATAGGCAGCAGCGTGGGAGTGCATGCACTGGAAAGTAATAACAAAAAAAGCCAACGCTGGGGGGTTGTTATTGCGGCCATGGCTGTTATACTAGGGATTATTATTGCTCACACATCAAAGGTGGGGCTCATTTTACTCCCACTTTCTCTTCTAAAACATAGCAAGGCAAAGTAGGAAAAGTGCCACACCTCAAGTGCCATGCTGTGAAACAACATCCTCGTTGTTGGCCATGCCTACTTTTGGCTACACCAACACATGTGCAGCATTTTCCCTCTCTGAACCCCTTAAGCTGTGCCTCCCATTTTGAAATATAGTATTACTTAATACTTCTGTGTAAAAATGTTAATGAATGCATTTAAAGCAGCATAGGCCCCAGGTGACTGCAGTGCCTGGTGATAAGTTACCATTACTTAATGAGGAGCTTCATCCTCCCTGCTATTATTCTTTTCCCTGCGCACCTGATGCTGGGTTCTTCGCAGCTCAGATACTCACCTACCCAATGGATCCAGCATTGATCTGAGATCCTCTTCTCTGCAGCCGCCACTTGTGCCGCCATGTTACTTTGTGACGTTATTGGGAGGCCACCAACTCTTCCTGGTTCATGTGCAGCCTCTCAATAATGTGCTGCTAGGTCCTCCCCCTCCATCTTTAGTGAATGTAATGACATGCAGTGCTCCAGGTGGCACCGGGATATGCACATCGCATATCCCAGGAGGCACTAGGAGCACTGACATCATTCTTTTAGGCAATCAGAGAGGATGGGGGAGTGGGCTGAGATCTATTTATTGAAAAAAAAATTAGTAAACATAAACAATGTTTGTGTAATGGGGGGGGGGGGGGTAGAGAGAAGAAAAGTTGTTTTAAATAGTGAAGATCCACTTCAATATTTGTGTAATGGAATAGATTAGTTGTATTTGGAGCTGCATCTTTAAAAAAAAGCAGAAATGATTTATGGTAAAGGAAGGCAGGGGGTCAGGGGAGTGTTAAAAAGAAAAAGTTCCGCCCCAGGAGATATGCTGGCTATCCCACTGCTGCTCTCATTTCACAAATGTGTGTGAGAAGTACTTTATAGCACTATTTCAGCAATAAACCCTTAGCTTTATGTGTTGGTTCTGTGGCTTGGCACTACATTCACCGATTTTCTAAGCAGTGAAGGGTAATCTTTAAATCGGAGGCCCCTTAAGGCATTCCGGAGCAGCACTGGTATTTGTCTGCGGATGGGACCAAAGAATAAGAAGGAGCAGCAAGCATTCTGCACATCCTTGAGCATTGCATAACACTCATAAGCACGTTGTGCATTGATTCAGGCAAAGTAGGACAAGTCTGCACAGCTCTGTAGAGTGGAATAGCAATATTTAATAATGAGGTATTAAAACGGTGACCGTGTTTAAATTCTAAACTGTAATGCACACACCAGCATGATTTATACATGAATTCAACTGTATCCAATGGTTAAAATGTACGTTTTATATGCTGACACAGTAAAGATGTATAGATTTGGATCAGCCTATATCTTTACATGCCACATCCCAAGCATCATAGAGATCATAAAAAGAAACAAGGGAAGTTTATATAGGTGTAGCAACGTCCCTGACCGTAGCGGCCTAATGGTGACCTCTAGAGATAGGGAGAGCCGACATCCTTCTTCACAGTATGGGTTACTAGGCATGGTGGGTGTAGTGCAAGTTGAAAACATGGGCACCAGTCACTTTTTTTGAATGCAGAAAAAGAGATTTATTGTCTCTTAACAAAACTGGGGGAAAGAGGGTTTAGGGCCAGGACACCCTTAGGCAGATGCAAAAGCAATTGACAGACTCCGCAGACCAAAAATAGTAATAGCCAGACAGCGATACAGGGAGAGGGCCTTTAAGCTGGATGCAGCACACTGTATTTTGTAGACCTGCTGTATCCTATAGCAACTGAACTTTTAAAAGTCAATATAGATCTGCACACGTAACTCACAGTATCCCGTTGTATATCTTCTCTCAAATCTCATAGTATCTTACTGTAGATCTTCAAGATCCCAGCTGTCGCTAGATCCCCTGAGCTCTTCCACAGCTAACCCGCTGTATACTCCTCAAGTTTCACCCACGCTACCCGCTGGGACCCTGACTTGACTCTGCTGAAGCTTTTCCGCTTCTTTACCGTCCCCGGCTAGCAGAAAAGGCTGCCCTGGTACTTCTTCAGACTTCCATAAACTGGCCTCTGATAACAGGAGTGGTTGTCCCTAGGTGGCAACTGCTGTCCCCTTTATCTCTGACCTTGATCCTCACTTGTCCTGGCAACAGGAGTGGTCGTCCCATGTGGCAACTGCTTCTCCTTCACCTCTGGCAACACTCGGTTTCCCGTCCAGCTGAACCTCTGCAACGATCAAGCTCCTCTCGGGCTGAGCCTCTACACATGGGGCTAGGCCTTAGGCTTAAGGTCTAACCTTCAGCTGCTGCTACACGTACAGCCCCAGGCCGCAAACAAACACTGATCACCTGACTCCTTCTCCTTAAATAGACTATCCCAGCATGCAAAGTAGCTACTCTGATTGGCTGAGAAAATATGTCTATTCATAACCGGAATTCACTGTGATCTTATCGTTCTAATGCCAAAGGCAGCAGTGCCACCTATTGACAGAAGAGAGAGATGCACCAGATTCAGGCTTAGGGCAACAGTGGATCCAACTGCCAGTTATCCAGGCTAGTTACCACCTAGCATAACTAAATTTGTTAGCAGCCCTGTTTAGGACCAGGGTGCTACATAGGGACTTTTCAGGTGCTACAATAGGTAGCACACGAAGAGTACCCATAGAATCTTTCCGTGGTTCATGATATTGTCTCTACTTTACATATGTTGATCTTTGATTATGATTGATTGATGTTATTTGTCAGGCATACCCTTGTCTGATTACATATTCTTATGTGATAGGCATTCTAAAGCACTGTACACACAACTTAGAGACAGATTATTAGAGAGCTTGTCTATTCACAGCACAGCTCTGCAAGTTTCTTTTCCCTCTGCCTATGTAGAGGGGGGGGGGGGTGTCCCTTTCCTCCAATCAGTTCACGCACAGTGCATGCCCAGACTCCAATCCCATTGCTGAATGAGGAAGAAAGATTTGTAACATGATGTGCACATTCTAAAGAATCTAGAAAGCTGAAGACAGCAGATATACAGTACATGTAAAACTTATGTAGGGAGATTTGTTTCATCTCTGTGTATTATCTGAGGCTGTTCACTTCACTGAGTATAGATGAGAGTTTACATTCACTTTAACCACTTAAGGACCACCCCACAAACATATACTGCAGCAGGGCGGCCCTTTAGCGCAAAATCACGTACCTGTACGTGATTTCTTCCATCGGCTCTGAGCCACGCTTCTGGTGTGATTGGACACAGCGGGAGCCAATTAGCGGGTTTGGTGGCAGCGATGGCCGCCGGTCCACCCGCGATTGTTTGCTAGAGTGACAGAACGGCGGTATGTCAGCGAGGGAGAGAGAGATCTGTGATTCTTGCTAATCAGGAACACAGATGTGTCTCTTTCTTGAGTCAGTCCATCCCCCACACAGTAAGAAAGCACACCCAGGGAACACAGTTAATCCTTTGATTGCCCCTGATGTTAACCCCTTCCATGCCAGTGTCATTTATGCAGTGACAGTGCATTTTTTAAGCTCTAATCACTGTATTGGTGTCACTGGTCCCCAAGAAGTGTTACTTAGCATCAGATTTGTCCGCCACAATGTCGCAGTCCAGATAAAATCACTGATTGTCGCCATTAGTAGTTAAAACAATAAAAAAAAATTAAAAATCCATAAATCTATTCCATAGTTTGTAGATTCTATAACTTTTGCACAAACAAATCAATATACGCTTTTTAGGATTTTTTTAACCAAACTAAACTAAACTGATGTTTAAGTAAAAGTAAAAAGTAAAAATTATTGTTTCTGTGTTTTCATAATTGTCAGCCTTTTTTTGTTTACAGCACAAAAAATAAAAAACGCAGAGGTGATCAAATACCACCAAAAGAAAGCTGTATTTGTGTGAAAAAAAGGACATCAATTTTATTTGGGTACAGACTCATACGAGCATGCAATTGTCAGTTAAAGTAATGCAGTGCCATATTGCAAAAGATGGCCTGGTCAGGAAGGGGGTAAATGCATTGTATGCATTAAGATAAAAAAAAACCTTCTGTGTGCAGCAGCCCCCCTAATACTTACCTGAGCCCCATCTCTATCCTGCGATGTTGCATGAGAGACTCGGTTGCCATGGACACTTCTCCTCATTGGCTGAGACAGCAGCAGAGCCAATGGTTCCTGCTGCTGTCAAAGTCAGTGAGCCATTGAGGAGTGAGTGGGGGCCGGGCTCCATGTTTGATTGGACACACAGAGCTGTGGCTTGGCTCGGGTGCCCCAGTAGCAAGCTGCTTGATGTGGGGGCACTCATCAGGAAAGAGGGGCCAGGAGAGCCGAAAAGGGACCCGAGAAGAGGAGGATCTGGGCTGCTCTATGCAAAGCCACTGCACAGAGCAGATAAGTATGACATGTTTGTTATTTTTAAGCAAACTTATTTTGAAGTTTGTACAAATAAATGAAATTATGTCCATCGATAAAACCATAAAACAAGGCCTCTTTGTAGCAACCATTGACAAGAAAACAATGTATATGAGAATTGTCAAAGCTCTCAACAAACTGCCATAGAGCTGATTTAAAAAAAAAAAAAACAATACATCTGTTCTTGGGAGCAGAAGTCCTGCGTCGTTAGTTTTCTCTGCAAAATGCAAAATCTGTAGCCCCCCAACCGTAAACATAAAATTAGGAATTTCTTATATTACAGTACCCCATGAACGTATATTGTTCCCTTACCTTGACATTCACCTTCAGGGAAAAGTACAATACATAGAAGACCTGAATCAACTATAAAACCGTCACCGGCGCCTAATCTTTATCTCGTTCCAAACAATCCTTATATCCTAAAACAATGGACTACTAAGCCCTAAAATGAATTATCTCCTATTCTGCTACATTATTATCTTGGTATGCATGGGGTTTGACAGCATGCAGATCTTCTGCCAAAACAATATAACTCAAAGAAAGCTTCACTACTAATTGGGCTGCTTTACCAGAGGCTAGGTGTAAACTAGCCTTTGATGTTATTGTTTACTTAATTATTTTATGAAGGCAACAAAGCTCATAATATTTGTATGATCTGCCCCATTATACTGTTAGTACATTTTAACCACTTGCCGACCGCCCGCAGCAGCGTGACAGCGGCAAGATGGCTTGTTATCGCGAAACGCCGTTGTGCTCCGGGGAGGGGGGGGGCTAGGGAGCAGGTAGGGTGGACTCGATTGGCGCCGGCTACCCGCGATGGCCCCCCCCCACAGTGAAAGAACGGAGGTCCGTGTAAGTAAACGCGGATCTCCGTTCTGACAGAGGGGGAAGGGTGGTGATCACAGGCTTCCTGTATTTGGAAGCCGTGATCAATCCCCTCCCCCTGCCAGCCCAGCACCAATACAGTTAGAACACACTGAGGGAACACAGTTAACCCTTGGAGCGGCCCCTGCAGGTTAACCCCTTCACTGTTAATGTCATTTACACAGTAATCAGTGCATTTTTATAGCACTGATTGCTGTATAACAGCCAATGGTCCCAAAAAAGTGTCAAAATGGTCCGACATGTACCGCTAAAAAATCGCCGATCGCTGCCATTACTAGTAAAAAATGAATTCTCAGCATCCATAAACGTGGCAACTTTTGCGTAAAGCAATCAAACGCTGATTGCGATTTTTTTTTTAACCAAAAATATGAGGAAGAATATAAATCGCCCAAAACCGATGAAAAAAATGTTTTTTTGTATATTTTTTTTGGATTTGTATTTTAGCAAAAAGTAAGAAAAACTGTTTTTTATTTTGCAAAATTGTTGCTGTTTTTTTGTTTATAGCGGCGATCAGAAATGACGGGGATCAAATACCACCAAAACAAAGCTCTATTTGTGGGAAAAAAAGGAGGCAAAATTTAGTTTGGGTACAATGTCGCACGCCCGCGCAATTGTCAGTTAAAGCGACGCAGTGGCGAATCGCAAAAAGTGCTCTGGTCCTAAAGTGTGAAATGCTTTTGGGGCTGAAGTGGTTAATGAGAAATTACCATGTCATGTGACCGATAAACGTTCCATGTCTCTTCACCAACATTTTAATTAGGGTTGCACCGATACATATACTAGTATCGCTACCGGTACCGATACTGGGCATTTTCAGAGTATCGGTACTTGTCCAAAATGCCCCGATACCAGAAACCGAAACCTTCGGTCTTGGTTCTTTCAGTTGTCAGCAGGAATTCCCCGCTAACAAGTGAAATGTAATGGAAAAAAATCCCTGCAATTATTGGTTGTTAGGGAACGGGGCAGCCACTTTCTTAACAACCAATGACGTGTCCTGGGATTCCCCCTCTCTGCCTCTTCCTCCCCTCCCACCAGCTGTCACCAGGCTAGGGAGACCCTCCCCCCTTAACCCAATCCCTGTACCCCCCATGATGGCAGCTGCCGCAGCTACCATCATTAGCCGGCATCCCTCCTCTGCCACTCCCGGTGGCTTCAGGTGCTGCATGGGGCTTGGGGGGATCCAGATGTGTCCCTCCACCACTCAGAACATCCCCCATACCAGGCCCCTGCACCCCCCCATCCATTGCTGCTCCAAGCTGCATCCCTCCTTCCCCTCCCGCGGCCTGCAGCTTTTGCCTGTGTTCTCTGGCGAGCTGACAGGCTGGGGATCGCGGCGGGGGAGGGGGGCAGCGGTGAGGGTGAAGTTAGGGCTTGGGGGGTTGGTATACATGTGTTAACCAACCACCCCCCCCCCCCGTAGCACAGCGGGCACAAGCAGTGATCACTAAGATCACTGCTATATGTCCCACTGACAGCTGATAATTGTAACCGTGAGTGTTACTATCAGTCTGTCATTTTCTCAATGAGTGAGAAATTCCTGAAATTCCTCGGTGCTGCAGAGAAAAGGGACTTCAGTTCATTTTCTCTGCCTCAAAATAAGAGATATGGGGGTCTGTTTAGACATCTGATATCTCACCAAAGACCCCACCGCCCCAAAAAAAATTAAAAATGTAAAAAGTAAAAAAAACACAACAAAAAAAAAAAAACAAACAAACATAGTAAGACCCCCCCCGTAGGTCCACCCACACTCACCCC
>BLSH010121711.1:7598-23570 GCA_018402905.1 Glandirana rugosa | reverse complement strand
TAGTCTTACCGACGTAAGATATCGGTGAGACGGGAACGACCCGTTCTGTCGAATCATAAATTACCGTTGAGTGAAGGACGTGTTGGACGTTTGATCAACCTAACGACGCATTCCGACTTTCCTATAATGTGGAATCCTTCGACACACAAATCTCTTCTTACAAAATAGAGACACGACGTCAGGGTACAATCCAGGTGTCGTGTATTTTACTTTACGAACAGTACCGGATCGAAAGAGACTTACGTTCATTAACATCGGACCCTGTGGAAGAGTAGTATCTTATATCTACGTGGAACGATCGAAAAATCATAGTGTGCTTCCCTCTTTTGAAGTGCTGCTGTGGTGCATTAATCCCATTTCAAGAGCCAGTCATGTACGGTTTGTTATAGCTTCTTTGTTATCCAGAGTGCCCTATTCTCAACACTCCTTGGCAAATGGAGATGCAAAGGCTGTGCCACCAAACTGCATGGTACCACAGTAACATGGTGTGGCGCAAATTTAAAAAATCATGCCTGCTTTACTTCATGCACATTCCCAAGCATTTGGCAGCACTGAAATTAATGGGCTGTCAAAAACAAACTGCGTGCAATTGTGCGGGCACCTACAAAACCACATAGGTGAATGCATGTGTTCTATTGTCAACCAGCCCTAATAGAAGACTAAAAAGCTAGCAAGGTGCATCTATATTCTATGATGAGAAGGTGTCCCAGGCTACAATTACTTGCATTCAGAGAAAGCTAGGCCATGACAAGCATTTCATTTTATGTGCTGTGGACCTAACATGGGACTGCAGCACAGAGATAAAACATTCTTCTCTAAACACACAGCTTCCTAAGGTGTAATATCCTTTCAGCCTTACGCAGCAATCCAACTAGTTTGCAGGTTGTGCAGGAAGTGAGTTGCCATTAAATACTAAGCTGTCTTGCCCAGCAAGGGCAGAGTGGCTATAGAATGCAGCCATTCTGATGTACACATGCACCTTTCTAATAATCGTTCAAATTTAACCTTTGACCCTGATCTTGCCTAATTCTGACCAGGTAAACTTAAAGTGGATGTAAACCCTCACATATACCCAGTGAAGTGAGCAGCCCCAGATGATACACAGGGATGAAACAAACCCTCCTACATAGGTTTTACATGCATATCTGCTGTCTTCATCTTTATATACTGTTTAGAAAGTGCACATCATGATATGAGATTTTCTCTCCCTGGTTAACACTGCAGTTATACCTGGGCATACAGCCAAAACAGCTGATTGGAGCAAAGACACACACCCCCTCTCCTCATAGGTAGAGACTCTCAGCTCTGTTCCTTAAATCGTTTAGGGCTCTGCTAATCTATTTATAGCATTCTTCCCAAAACAAAACTCAGGCTGCTTTTATCTCCTGTGGCAGAGAACTTGTCAAGAGTCCTCAGGCTGATAACAGAAGAACTGAGCAGGAGACTGCTACAGGACATAGTGCTTTGAAGAGAGATAATTAAACAATGCAGATATCCATGCCCAGCTCAAATTTCACAAATTGGGTTTACATCCTTTTTAAAAGGACTACCCCATTTTTGGAAAATGGGCTTCTCTGCAGAAGTACAACATGCCCCAATTAGTCAGACCTATAGCTCTGCAATCAGCAAAGCTCATGCTCCATTTGACTCAGCAGGGAGCGTGATGGACCTCTGCAGAGAGACCACTGCTTACACACAGACAACAAAGGGTCCTTCTCTGCAGCATGTTGGTGAGGGATGAACATTTTTGCTCAGGCTGTGGCTGGTTTTTTAAGAGAAAAAAAAATTGAAAACTTTGCATACTTTTTATTTTTATGCACCTGGAATATATTTAGCTTGTTTAAATTGAAAGCATTGTTGGGCTTTGAAATACTTGTAAAATACAGTGTGCTCATTACTCATGCATTTATTTTTCTGTATTGTGAACCACAGCTTGATACTTGATATAAATGCTGAAAGTGTGAATACAGGGCAACGTGAAATTCCTAGGCATCTTGTTGGGTCAAGTTGGCTTGAATAAGCGGGTCATATCTGCATAAGTACTTCGAGTTCAAGAACACTTTTCTTCTATGGGTATAAAAGGCAGCCTGGATATACTAGAAGAGTTGGCAGGTATTTTTGTCACATGATTGACAGCCAGGAATGTTTGTTCTTTTCATTCCATGCTTTCTTGGTGGTAAATAACCCTTTATATGCCCCCTAGTGGCTACCTGTGCAGGCTTGCTTTCCTTCATTCTATGTATGCGTTTCTAGTTTGCCAGTTGACAAGCAACATTGACTTTCTGTTTCGTGAGTTATTTGCTTACAAGTTCTGTACAAACAGGCAATAAGCTGGTGAGTGATGCAGTTTTTAAGATATTCATACACAAACATGTGCAATAACTGTTCACATCTTGAAATTTCAGCAGTTGCAACTACTAAGGACTAGTGCTGAGCGAACCCAGACTGTAACGTTCGGGTCCGTACCAAACCTTCGGGTGTCCGGGACCCGGACCCGAACACGGACATTTCAAAAAAACGTTCGGGTTCTGGTAGTTGATCACGCATGTTGAATAGCTGCAGGGCAGCCAATCAACAAACGTTTCACTGGTTTGCCCTTAGAAGTCATCACAGCCATGCCTACTAATGGCATGGCTGTGATTGGCCAGTGCATCATGTGACCCAGCCTCTTTATAAGCTGGAGTCACAGTGCTGCATGTCACATGCTCTTGGGTTAGTATAGGGAGAGGAAGCTGCCGGCGTTTTTGTGAGGGACAGATTGCAGACATTTTAACATCTAATCCTGCATCCTGAGATTACTACTGCTGTTGCTCTGAGGGACAGATAGCAGAAATTTGAGATTTCACATACTGCTGCTTTGAGTGGCACATCGCAGATCAAACCCTGCCTAACACAACGATCATTACGATCATACACAACGATCAGATTGTGGGACTAATTTGAGATTTCACATAGTGCTGCTTTAAGTGATCTGACTGCACTAGGTAGAGGCTTCTGCTTAGAGGGACAGATTATTGTTCAAAAATCATCTCCTAGTTCTAAAGGGAGAGGTTTTAGCTGCAGAAGTGACACATTATTGTTCAAAAATCATCTCCTAGTTTATTTGATTTTAATTTATTTTCCCTATCCCCATTTTTTTGTAGGGCACTTGCCCTACTCTTACCCCCATTTTACTTCCTTTTGCAGCCCTCTAGCACTTGCCAGGACTTTGTTACAGCCATTTTTGTGCCTAAAAGTTCAGGTCCCCATTGACTTCAATGGGGTTCGGGGTCCGGGATAACGTTCGGGCAACGTTCGGTGCCGAACCCAGACTTTTTTCCAAAGTTTGTTCGGACCCTCCGAACCCGAACGTCCAGGTGTTCCCTCAACTCTACTAAGGACTATATAAACCTGAAAATGAACGTATCCTCACTCAGACTTGACTAATTGCTCCAGAAAGTCCTTACTCTGCCTCCGTCACACACCTGAACTGTATTTATAACAAAAGGTACATTTGTAGCAAACACCTAAAGGGGTCATGCTCAAAAGAAAAATGAAAATATCCAAACAATTTGGTTGTAGGCACCATAAGGTTTATATTCCTAAATTTATTAGGTGATTCCTAAGATTTCTCCTTTTGCTTTAGCCCTCCAAGGGGTGCATGTGACAATCCACCCACAATTCTGTAACCAGTGCCAGTTACAATAAGGTAACCAGATTGCAATGGCAGGTAGTACACAATAGGGTATTTGATTGTGTGGGCAGGTAGTACATAGGGGCAGGCGATGGAGGGGATAGGCAGTATAGAAGAGGGGAGGTTGATGGCGGGTACAGGCAGTACAGAGAAAATAGTTGAGTTTGATGGTGGAGACAGGAGCAGAGATCAGCTGCATCACACAGCGGACTGCACATGCACAAGAATACATCAAGGAAACACAGAAAGGGCAGAAGTATAGGGCACTGCGGACTCGGAAGGCATTACTTAGCATGGCGCCACCTTCTCCTGATAAGCAAGAATTTAAAAACAGCTGGAAAAAAAGAAAAACATCTGAAAAGGGTTATTAACAATGCAGAATGAGTTGGAATACTTTATTACACTGGCATTATGAAGAAGCAGCATTTGAGGGACAGAGTTTACTACCACTTTAATTGTCCTTGGACTAGCATCATGGTGGTCGGTAGGGATGAGCTCAGGATGGGTTTGTATATGTCTGAATGCGGGGCAGGGAATGCCTCAGCCACTTATGATTGGCTGTCCACAGTGACATTGCTCATGCAATTTCAGATGCCTGAGCTCATCACTGGTCTGCCGCAAATTTCAGGAATTGAAACCAACAATATACTTCCAGGTGTGAATACTGTTCAGTTGTTTTTCTTTTTCTACAGTTGTATTAACCGCTTCACTTGCAGCAGATACAGTTCATCTGTTTTAGCTGGAGTTCAGCATTAAATTGTTCATCAAGTACATTTAAATCTGCTAGTCCATCAAAGGGTGGCCGTACATTATACAATTTTTCTTGTATAGTTTTCTTTTAGATTTGCCAAAACTATATAATAGGAGGTCGAACCTAAACACTTTCAATTTGTATGCAGTTCGAAAGGCACTTGTACTACATAAATTAATGTAAATCTAAAGGAAATTGAATAAAAAAATTGTATAATGTATGGCCAGTTTAACACTTCCCTCTCCCCAGACTGACAATGATGCTGTCCAAAGGTGTCTCTGTTACGCCTTTATCCAGAGTGGAGACACCTAAATACAGGAAGAGTATTAGTGCCGGTTCACACTGGGGCGACCTGTCAGGTAACTGTCAGCCTGACAAGTCGCGCTCCATTCAGTACAACGGAACCGTTGCTAAGTCGGAAAAAGTCGCTCCGACTTAGAAAAATGTTCCAGTACTACTTGGGGGTGACTTCAGAGCAGCTTGCATTGACTTTTATTATAGAAGTCGTTCGCAAGCCGCACTGCAGTCCCGCTGTGTGGGGCGGCTTCAGAGTCAGGCGACCTTGAAGCCGCCCCAGTGTGAATCGGGATAAGGATAAAAAAGCGTAAAAGAAAATGAATGTAGCCACCACATTTAGACTGGTAAGCTGCAATTAATTTGAGAAGTGAGGAATATTACTTCTTGATAATGCTAGGAATCTAGTAGGGCTGTTGCACACAGGCAGAGCCTGTTCAGTGTAATTACTGATTTATTTGCTCTGCTCAGGTGCAGGGACCCCCCTGTCATTGACACGGATTGCTGTGTGCTCCTATACTTATGTACAGTCAGGTCCATAAATATTGGGACATCGACACAATTCTAATGTTTTTGGCTGTAAACACCACCACAATGGATTTGAAATGAAACAAACAAGATGTGCTTTAACTGCAGCCTTTCAGCTTTAATTTGAGGGTATTTACATCCAAATCAGGTGAACGGTGTAGGAATTGCAACAGTTTGCATATGTGCCTCCCACTTTTTAAGGGGCCAAAAGTAATGGGACAATTGGCTGCTCAGCTGTTCCATGGCTAGGTGTGTGTTATTCCCTCATTATCTCATTTACAAGGAGCAGATAAAAGGTCCAGAGTTCATTTCAAGTGTGCTATTTGCATTTGGAATCTGTTGCTGTCAGCTCTCAATATGAGATCCAAAGAGCTGTCACTATCAGTGAAGCAAGCCATCATTAGGCTGAAAAAACAAAACAAACCCATCAGAGAGATAGCAAAAACATTAGGTGTGGCCAAATAAACTGTTGGGAACATCCTTAAAAAGAAAGAATGCACCGGTGAGCTCTGCAACACCAAAAGACCCGGAAGACCACGGAAAACAACTGTGGTGGATGACCGAAAATTCTTTCCCTAGTGAAGAAAACACCCTTCACAACAGTTGGCCAGATCAAGAACACTCTCCAGGAGGTAGGTGTATGTGTGCCAAAGTCAACAATCAAGAGAAGACTTCAAAAGAGCCTCAAAAACAGGAAGGCCAGATTAGAGTTTGCCAAACAACATCTAAAAAAGCCTTCACAGTTCTGGAACAAAATCCTATGAACAGATGAGCCCAATATCAACTTGTACCAGAGCGATGGGAAGAGAAGAGTATGGAGAAGGAAAGGAACTGCTCATGATCCAAAGCATACCCCCTCATCAGTGAAGCATGGTGGTGGTAGTGTCATGGCGTGGGCATGTATGGCTGTCAATGGAACTGGTTCTCTTGTATTTATTGATGATGTGACTGCTGACAGAAGCAGCAGGATGAATTCTGAAGTGTTTCGGACAATATTATCTGCTCATATTCAGCCAAATGCTTCAAAACTCATTGGACGGCGCTTCATAGTGCAGATGGACAATGACCCAAAGCATACTGCGAAAGCAACCAAAGAGTTTTTTAAGGGAAAGATGTGGAATGTTATGCAATGGCCAAGTCAATCACCTGACCTGAATCCGATTGAGCATGCATTTCACTTGCTGAAGACAAAACTGAAGGGAAAATGCCCCAAGAACAAGCAGGAACTGAAGACAGTTGCAGTAGAGGCCTGGCAGAGCATCCCCAGGGATAAAACCCAGTGTCTGGTGATGTCTATACGTTCCAGACTTCAGGCTGTAATTGACTGCAAAGGATTTGCAACCAAGTATTAAAAAGTGAAAGTTTGATTTATGATTGTTAATCTGTCCCATTACTTTTGGTCCCTTAAAAAGTGGGAGGCACATATACAAACTGTTGTAATTCCTACACCGTTCACCTGATTTGGATGTAAATGCCCTCAAATTAAAGCTGAAAGTCTGCAGTTAAAGCACATCTTATTTGTTTCATTTCAAATCCATTGTGGTGCTGTATAGAGCCAAAAAGATTAGAATTGTGTCGATGTCCCAATATTTATGGACCTGACTGTATACAGTAGGTGGTGTCGTAAACATGGTTACAGCATACAGGTATATGCAAAATACATGTATCACCCTCTAGGTAAGTAGATGATAGAGTGAGGATATTTCTAGCAGAGTAGGAAAATTTGGGCATGTCTAGCTGGTGGTTAGGCCTTTTTGTTTTCATTCTGGGCTGTGAGTGTCTCAGGGTAGGGCTGAGTGACCCACAGGTGATGTCATCAGGACCTCTCACTTTTTTTTCATAAGCTTCTGGAGTTTTCTGGGGAGAGAGGTGGAGAGGGGAGGTGTAGCCACTTGAGTTAATTTAGGGAGCCTTGACCAATCCCCAACCTGGATTGGCAGGCGGCAGGCCTCCTTAACCACTCCGGCCCGGAAGGTTTTACCCCCTTTTCCTGACCAGGGCACTTTTTGTGATTCGGCACTGCGTCACTTTAACTGACAATTGCGCGGCCGTGTGACGTTATACCCAAACAAAAATTGACGTCCTTTTTTCTTGTTTACATCGGCGGTTCCCCCACTCTTCCTGTGTAGTAGGCGATCACGGGTCGCCGGCGGACATCAAGTCCGTCTGACCCGTGGCCACACTAAGGGAGCACACGGCGGGCACGAGAGCGCGCCAGCGGCGGTGCACGCTCATCCCCTAGCCTGCGCAAAACGCTGTTTATAAATGGTGATTCGCATTACGCTGCCACTCTGCAGCAGTAAATGTACACAAGCCGGTCTTTAACCAGTTAAATATGCAGGGTTAGCCCAGCTAGGAGGGAGTTGTTGGGTGGAAGAGCTTGAGTGAGAGTGTGTGGAGGCTGTCGGGGCCCTTGGGGAGCTCCCCAGTCTGGGGGGGGGGTGACCTTGGGCTGGGGCTAGGGTGCATCCAGGAGGAGTGAAGAGATCCTGGAAGAGGGACATGAGAGAGCAAGTAGCGGACAGCAGGAGAGAACGCTGCTAAGAGTCAGGACAACTGGTTACAGCAAGTGAAGTGCTAGTGAGTGAGGCACAATCGGGAGGACTGGGGAGGCATGCCTGAGAGAACTGGAAGATAGCAGTTTGAGAGATGGGTGCAAAACCAGAAGAGATGACTGTGGAAAGGGCAGTGGAGAGAGGTCATTGCAGCCAGGCTGGCTGGCAGGGCCTGAAGAGAGCTATCTGGGATTAGTAGCTGAGTAAAAGACAGCTAGCACCTGGACCATTTCTACACAATAGAGGGCCGAGGTCCCTGCCCACAAAAGGCAATCCATTGAGGCCTGGCTGAGTCAGTGTCAGGCCTAACTATTCGGTGCTAGCAAGTCTGGAAGAGTAACAGTCTCCAGCAAGTGCTGGAGAAGGAAAGGAAAGAGGACTTAAGCAAGAGTTGGGCTGGAGAAAAGTCTGGAGTGTATATTCTGGAGTGTATATAGAAGTCCCAAACAAATTTGCACTGAATTGTCCTGAGCGTCCCATATATCCCATCCCCATCCAAGTTATTCCCCTCAATAAAATACAAAAAAAAACAAGTGTACGGACTGTTCAATGACTCTGAGTGCTTGAGAAATTGAATGCCTGGCTGGGCAGGGTGACAGATAAACCACAATTCTCAGCAGCCCCTGTGGGGGTACCGCTACATACAGAAACATTTCTTTTTTTTTTTTTTTTAAATATACATGTGTGCTTGTATGTGGATATTTTAGGGGATTGCAGCACAAGATGCTGAACGCCAACAGCAGAACAAGACACCATCACTCCATGACATTGCAACAATACACAGAAAAGCTAAGAGATACAAGGAAGATGATAACAGCTGTCACAGATGATTCTAAATTTTCATTTGACAAGAGAAAGACGCCTGAAGCTTACAAAACACAAGAAAAATACTTCAAAACCATGCCTATATGTGCGACAAAAAACCTTGGTAAATCACTAAAAATACACTCTGCTCAGGTGTAAATATAGCTTTCATGTTGTCAGCATAAACTAATTCAAATAAAAACTGCAAACACCCAATCCTTTATTTTCTATTCTTTTTTTTACCCCCTCCCTTCCACCTTTTTCTGTCATCTACATCCCATTTCAACCACCACTGCTATATCCCTCCCTTGTCCATACACCTTGAAGTTTCTTTGCATTAATGCCACACACATACCCATAACTGGACCACATTCCGAACTAGCTTACCCAACAGACACTCAAGTTTTACACATAGTGCATAATTTTTCCTTGGGCATTGGATCCCTCCAGCTGTTCACCTGTGTTACCAGAGCTACCCAGAACTTCACTGTGAGGAACATGACTATGAGGATAATCACAAGTGCAACGTAGCTGTGTTCTGTAAAGGAGTCATATGAAGACTTTGCTATGCAGCCATGTATTACCTTGATTGAGAGACAATACTATGAATAGGCCATGTTTGTGCAACTTTGATTATTCTGGAGCGTATGTCTTTTTCCATCCTGAACCTGTTTTGCAATATGGCTTCTATTTTTGTATCTGTTTTGTAAACTGCAAGTTATAGTTAATCTGTCTGATCATTCGGCCGATTACCCATTTTGTTAAATATGTACATCATCGCACTCCAGCCTTATAACTGAATAAAATACTGATGGACAATTGGATTGCTTTATCTGTTTATTTAATCCATAATGTACAATAATAAAAAAAAAAAAAGTTGTTCTACATCCCTAAGTATTTATGTGACAACCTGTTCTTCTCTTTGCACTCATTTCACAAGAGGCGGAATCCATTCCAATCATCAGGGGATCTGCTCACAGATCCCCTGCTGATCAGAGCAGAGTGGGTGGATGACAAGTCCGTGTCCACTCTGCAGAGCGGACAGTACCCATTCTGCTCTATGGGTGGTCAGGTGTAAATGGACTCCCCTTTCTGTTTGCATCCAATTTAATCTGATCCATTTCGACTACGATCTGATCTGCTTACCTGGAGGAGAATAAACCTCTTTCCATTTGTTTTTAGCAGACCAGATCAGAGGTAGGTGGGTGTAAACAGCCACAAGTCTGTTTGCCCCCGCTGGGTCATAAGGAATAAACAGACAGTCAGGTCAACCTATAAAAAAACTGACAGGCGGACCTGATGACAGCCCGCTGATTGGGTGAAACGCGTCGGACTGCATCACAGCGACTCACTTCCGCCCACACGAGTTCACCAGGGAATACAGACGAATGAAGCCGTAGTTACGGCGTTCGCTACAAATGGGCTGATTGCCCAAACAAATCACCTGCAAACGATACCGAGTGCCGGGGATGCTAGGCACTATTACATGTAAGTGTGCATTTTTATCTGTTACATGTTTTATTATATTTTTAATAAATTGAGCATAAAGAGTTGCGCAATGAGGCTCTCTCCTTTTATCTTTATACTCTACCATTGAGAGAACGCTACCTTAAGGAATTCTAAAACCAAGCAGACCAGCAGCGGTTACCCCACAAAGTGCAAGTGACCATGCTAGAGATAGGTGGTCCATTCTTAAAGTGTATGTAAACCCGAAAAAAAAAAAAAAATAATTAATAATTCTGCCTGGTAGAGTATAGCATGTCATATCATCTGTGCCCAGTCTTGCCACAAAGAGTTAATCCAACTGTGAATAATGAGCTTATCTTTTTTCAGGAAGAGAAAGTCCAACAGGGAAATACACAGTCGATCCGCCCCTTGCTCTGTGAGTGACAAGCAATTTGCTTATCTCCTTCACACAGCAGAGAAAGTTTTACACTCCCCCTCCCTCTCTCCTCAATGTCTCAGTATAGAGGTGGGTGGGGAGGCTTGTGACATCACAACTCCACCCACCAAACACAGACACCCTCTTTTCCAGAGCTGCTGGTGCTTACAGGAAGGGCATTTGAAAGATAGGAATAGATGCAGGAGGCTTGCAGGTTTATATACATTAATACTGTGTCATTAGTTTATACTGGGTGGGTGGTGGGTTTACATCCACTTTAAGGATGAGTGCACATCCATGTGGGGCACTGTAGCAGCACTGTGAAGCACTGTCACCTGTCTTAAAGAGCACAAGCACTTTTAGAATACACCGGAGTGGGAAGTTTAAGATTCTCTTACCTGCTGAAACAATATGGACTAATAGGTTTTGGACTCCTATGTATTGCAACCAAGCGCAGTGTTTTTTCCTTTTAATATTGTGGTGTCCAAGGACTATTCTTTACACTGCAGCTGGTTTGAGTTTATTTTAACACTTTTTGGGCATTTCCATTGGTGCCGAACATCTAAGTTTATATATTAAGGTATAAAGTGTCACAAAAGGCAAAACTTTTTATTTTCATTTTGAATAGAGTAGGGTAGGACTATAACCGCCTTCAGTTTTCTATTTGCCATCTGTGTCCCATTGTGGTCATTTCCCTTTACTTCCTGTCCCACAGCCAATTCAGGAAGTGAGAGGAAATTCCCCCAAAGTAAGAGAACCCTAGGGTGTCATCAGAACTAACAGGGGCACAGACAACATTAAAACCTGACAAGAGTGCTAATCCCTGTCCACTCTATTGAAAACAAGGAGAAAAAAAATCTTGCCTTCAGTGATACTTTAAAGTCTGTTGCTTTAGAAACAGAACATGGTGTCAAAAATCAAGTTTAATCTCTAGCTTTAAATCCCCAAACAAAGGGCAACAGAACTCTGAGTAATTGAAGAAGATTAATATCGTTACCAGATAGGACATCTGCACAGAGAGAAAGAGTACACCTAATAGACTGGCTAAAATATATCTCTAAATCCTTTGCTAAAAAATGGCCACATCTCAGAAACTACTGATCTCCTAGGAATAACTAGATTATAAAGAGAATGGTGTGAAACACTCAAAGCACCCAGTGAGAGTGGATGAGTACACCTTGTGTAAGAGAGAGGCCGGAGGAGAATGGTCAGAATTGTGCACAATGACAATTAGCAAACAAATACTGAAATAACCACACTAATGAGCATTGGGGATCTCTGTGTATAGAAGTAGGTGTAGTGCCCCCATAGTGAAAGGTGCTTTATTTTTTTTAGACTTATGTTAGGAGAGGTAAAAGCTAGTCAGGCCTGACAGTGAGTACAGGCCTGAATGTTTTGATCTGGGGGAAGTGGCTCAGCGAGGGCTGGATTGGCAGGAGGGAACACCCCTTGAATACTCCTCCCTGTTTGAGTTGGGAAAACTCTGGAAAGGGGGATGGATGAGGAGGTGTCACTTTCTGGTGTAAAACAAGGAGCCCTGACCAATCCACCGTTTAAATTGGCAGGGGGCAGGCCTCCTTGAATACAGCAATCTGACAGCAGGTGGGAGGGGAAGAGAGGAGCATGTAACCAGTGCTGCGGATCAGGCCTCGCCCAGGAGGGGAGCCCCCAGTCTGGGGGGGTGACCTTGAGGCCTAGGGCTTGTGTGCAGCTGGGAGCGGGAGTGGCATAAGGAAGCAGGAGAGCAGCAGAGTTCTACATTAAAAGGAGACTCTTTAAAGGATCCACCAGTGTCAGTGAGTGGCAGCCCCTGGGAGTTGGATGAGAAGGCTGAGACAGGCTGGGAGAGGATAGTATACAGTCTGTAGAGGTCGGAGAAGCCAAGCAAGAGGAAGGAGAGCTACTGGACAGTGAGTTAGGCCGGAGGGGCCTGGAAGATGGATAGGCTGCGAGTTATAGTCTGTCCTATACCTGGCTAGCACCAACTTCGACAGCTACACTTCGAAATGGGAGCCCGTGGGCCCTTACCCACAACAGGTGGTCCAGAGGCCTACTTGCAGTAAGAGCAGGCCTCACCATGTGCTAGCTATGGTGAAAGAAGAAGAGGCATCAAGGTAATGATCAGCTAGTAATGTGCTGGAGGAAAAGAAGTGTATATACCAGTGGGGTATATAGAAAGTCCTAAGTTCAATCTCTGGGCATCCCACAGTCATCCCTTATCCCTATCCAAGTTTATCCCATAAATTAAACACCAAAAACAAAGTACCAGCCTGTTCAGTGACTCCGGGTGGGTGGAAATTGTGTGATTGAGGACAGTGGGCAGGTGGACCACAACTGCCAGCCACTCCTAAGGGGGACCATGGCTACATAGGGATAGGCTCAGATGTGCTTGGATGCTCATACCAACCCATGTAAGCAAGCCCGCCAGGAAGGTGTCATGGTACTGGGCCAATCACCTGCAGTATAGGCATTCCAAGTCTCACAGCCACACATATATATGCCCCTTGTATATGTGCGATTGTGGGAAGGACACTCACTCACATGGGCTTGGACTAGGATCTGAAAATGCCCAGTTTCATCACTATACAAAAGTTATCAACCCTTAACCATTTGGCACCCACGCTATAGCTGAAAGACGGTTACTGAGCAGGCTTAAAATGCTGGGAGGGTGTCCATGTACGTCCTCCCATGCTCATGCGGGCGGAGCGCTCTGTGATCGCCGAGTCCTCGGGACTCGGCCAATCACAGATGGGAGTAAAGGGCCAACACAGCGGTCCTTTACCATGTGATAAGCTGTCGGCCAATGACGGCTGATTACGAAGTAAACAGAAGCCGGTTATCAGCTTCCCCGGAAAAAAGAAGAAAGTTGTTAACCGGCTTCTGTTACAGGGACATTGGTCCCCTTAGTGCCCACCAGTGCTGCTAAATAGTGCCCACCAGTGTCGCTAATTAATGCCCACCAGCGCCACTTACCAGTGCCCATTAGCACTGCTAGTCAGTGCCCACCAGTGCCACCTATCAGTGCTGCCTACCAGTGCCCATCAGTGCCGCCTAACAGTGCCCATCAGTGCCACCCATCAGTGCCTGCTGATCAGTGCCCACCAGTGCCACTTAACCAGTGCCCATTGGTGCAGCCTATCAGCACCCATCAGTGAAGGAGAAAACGTACCTTTTTGCAAAATTTTATAACAAACTAGAAAAAACGGTTTGGCTTTTTTTTTTTCAACATTTTCAGTCTGTTTTTGTAGCAAAAAATAAGAAACCCAGCGGTTATTAAATTCCACTAAAAGTGTGTGAACAAAATGCTAAAAAGTTAATTTGGGTACAGAGTTGCATGACCGCGCAATTGCCATTCAAAGTACGACAGCACCGAAAGCCAAAAATTTGCCTGGGCAAGAAGAAGGTAAAAGTGCCCAGTAAGCAAGTGGTTAAAGAACATGTGCTACAGTACTAGAAGGGCACACCAGGTTTCACTATTGTCAGCTACAGACAGGGGTATTGGGCTGCAGTGAGCATAAGATTATGAAAATATTACTAGAAATCATTGGCTGGATTGTTATCTCAATTTGTGCTGAAAAGCACAGGGTATGGTAAAGGGTATGTGAAGGTTTCCAACATTAATGTATGAACATAAATATCTGCAGGAACAGTATCATTCTATCAAGACACCATGGAACAAAAAACTATAACATTTCTGGCTGTGAGCCCATTTCACAAAGAATTCAGGCAGTTCCAAAAGCAAATCCTGCCTTGCACTAGATGCCTAAGCCACAAAGTCCTTCTGTACATGTGTGAGTTTTACAAATGTTTGAGTGGTAGAAGTTCAGTTAATTGGCATCAAATCTGCTAGTGAGCTACTTCAGGATAAAATGCTACACATGCAAACGTATTTGAAAACACTGAAGTCGCGAATACTTTACAGCAAATCACGCAGTCAATACTGCCTCAGAACAAAAGTATGATAGTATTCAGTGCAGTAAGTAATGTGCTGTGCAAAAAAATAAGTACACATTTCAAAAGGCTTAAGGTCAACCAGAAGAACAGTAGACGTGTGCCATACCTGAATTACTATGGCTCAGGGTAGCCCAGAATATCCTTGATTACAGGGGACATAGCTATATTTACCTGTCCTCTGTTCCGGCACTGGGTCTCCTCTTTCAAGCATGACTGTGGGGAGCACTGCTTCAATTACGAAGTGCATCTCCAGCCTCAGGACACCTCCAGGCACTTGCCTGTGGTACTAGTCCAGAAATCCCTCTAGGTGCTTGTCTGTCTAGCCAGACCTACCCTGGACTTCACTGTGAGAGACAGAAGCCAAGTGCAAGTAGCTGTTTATATTTCGTATTGATCAGCCTGCCTCTTGGTACATATTCTTTTCTGTTGTCTGTTCGCAGCTTTGGTGGATCATGTGTGCCCTGGCTTTGTGGCCACAGCACACGTCCATCATGATGCTGTGGACCGTGACACGTGTTATGTCATGATGCTATGATGGATGATATCTATGGATACTGACATTGAATATGATTGGTGGATGTGATCAATGTATGCAATACATGTGAATCAGCAATTTTCCACTGTAACAGGATGAGCTCTCTTTGACCCTTTATTGATACTGAAAGTACTGTTTCTTATGATCTACATAGGGGTAAAGTGTGGTGTTCATACCCCTTAATGCATGTGATTTATCTGCTTTGAGAACCATTGTGATTTGGCAAGTATAAAATCCATTGTATGAAAGCTTTCTACATAATATGCTACTGGGGTATTTTTTGCTTAAGACAAAATCTATGGATATACTGTATTCTTTGGGAACTACTGATAATATTTGAAATTAAAGTGGAGTACCACCCACATTTTACACTCCTCACCATCCAGCACTATTGTGTACCCTTAAAGTGGTTGTCAAGGCTGATAAAAAAAACAAACAAAAAAAAACACCTGCAAGACAAAGGCATAATGAGCTAGTATGCATCGCATATAAGCTCATTATGAAATTCTTACCTTAGATTGATGCTGTTGCAGCGGTCCCCGAGCACCGCTGTGACCGGTGTCATGTTGCCTCGGTCTTCTTCCGGGATCCCGAGCTCCGGCCAATCACATCGCAGTCGCCCGCGCTGTGATTGGCTGGAGCCGCGCTGACGTCACTCCCGTGCATGTGTGCGGGAGTGGCCGGTTACGGCACATTGACTGACGAAACGGCACCCTAGGGCCCGTATGTACAAAGGATATGTTTTATTTTCAAGGTTCTACTTACAGGATAATATAAACTTTACAGCATAAGTAAAAGCAAATTCAACGGTTCTCGAGCGTGCATCTGTGTGTCCCAGCACCACCTGACATGCTTCAGCCAACAAGCTGTTTTTTTTGATTGTTGGGAGAAGAAACCCTGTATCTGACCAAAGGAACCACATTTGTTTATATATATATATATATATATATATATATATATATATACACACACACACGTGTGGTAAGGAGACTCCCA